>NEWO01000115.1:780312-844470 GCA_003013225.1 Phalaenopsis aphrodite
ATATATATATATATATATATATATATATATATATATATATATATATATATATATATATATATATATATATATATATATATATATATATAGTGCATCACTTATGTAAAAATTTAGTGTCTCTGAACAAGTTGATGAGGCTCTGCCTAGGAGGATTACCACCTTTTCTGTCAATGCTAGAAGTTGTCATGTTGAATCCTCCCAAACTATCCAAGGTTTCGGAGAAGCTTCTCGACTAAAGTCCCAAAGTTGTCTCTTAAAAGAATCCCTACAGCATCCAGCATAGACAATAATAAGAAAAAAATAAGAACCAATAACAGAAACCCTGAGCAAGATAAACTGATCTTAAATTTTTAATATCACAATAAAAAATATTATCATTATTATTTATTTTTTAATAAAAAATAATTCTTTATGAATGTGTAAATAATTTCTTGTGATAAATTTTCTTAGAAAAGAATAAATAAAATAACCTTATTTTTTGTTATTAATTTTAAGTTTTATAAACCAAAAATGAAATTAAAAAAAAATTGTAGTTTAGTAAAATGCCTTTTTCTTCAGAAGATGAATTGGACATTTAAAATATGGAAATATATATATGCAAGCGTTATATTAATAATGACCGTAGTTAGCGTGAAAAATATAGCTTTTAATTCTAAAGTGAACAGACATGTTTAAATATTACTATAAATTTATTTAAATACATAGTTGACTTGATTTTTTTTAGGAACCATTTGGCCACCAGCTAGATTTAAATAGAATTTTAAATGTAGCTAGCTGGTGGTGCTACATGCCACGCAAGTGGTGTATTTAGAGCTCTTCGAAATATTATAAATGTGTATACACTTTAAGGTAAAGTGCACGTTGGAATTTGACATTTTTAAATTTATTATTTTATTTCTAATGAATGTGGTACACACAAATTTTAAATATTGTACATAAAAAGCGTAGCGGTATGAATCTTGAGAAGATCCAACGGATCGCACGAATGGAGCAGCAACTGAATTCTAGTCAATTGAATGACCCAACAGTTCAATATCATTTCAGTCAATTGAATTCTAGGTTGATCGTGCGTTAGTCTGATGACCAAGGAGCACACACACCTATAATTGCTTAACTGACAAAAAGGGCATTCACAAAAATAACTGTTGTCTGGCGGGGAATCCTTCTATAGAGATTCATCGATCAAATGTAAGTTGTTTGTCAGATTACGGTGTTGTGTCTTATGCCTGATGGAATAATCTTTCCAAAGTACAATTCTTCACAGTTGATTCCCTCGAAAAAGAAGACCGAAGATAGTTCAGTTGGTCGAAAGACTATTTGACCGACCGAACAAATACCAAATGACCAAACCAAACACTTACAAATACAAAACGATGCCAAGGACATTTACATATGTTAAATCACACCAGCTGCTGTTACAAGGTTAAAATGTGTCTAGTTTGGTTATAAATATGTAAAGGTGTACTTACTCATAAATAATTGTAACGTTATTATTAAATGAGGGACAATCACGTAATTTTCTAAACTCCTTCCATGACTTATAAATAAGGGGACATTTTTACAGAAAGGACTACTGGATCTATTCCATGATAATTAATGCGAGTTGTAATTTATTCTTTCTCCTGCTTTCTCTTATTCCTCTCATCGGAAAAACACTCTTTTCCTTGGGTAGACCCGAAGGCCATTTTAGGATTCAACAGTCTAAAATGTGCGGTGAGCGTGAAGTCATGCCTTCAACAAGAAGAGGTACTGGTTACGAAGAAGGAACTCATTGAGGAGAATCTTTTAATATGAAGTTCGTTAGAGAATTTATGCAATAACAAATTCAGGAGCTCCAAGATTGGATGGCATAACAGATCGTGGAACTCACCCACGTGATGCTTGAGGAGAGGGCACATGCTTTCCCACAACGAAATCCTTCAGCACCCGAACCCCAATATAACCAGGCGGCTCAAGAAGCTGAAATTGTGGAAGAATCTTAGTACTAAGGGACCGATGGATCCATGTCGAGGAACAAAATTCAAAATAGGCAGATATAAGTGTACTGTTGTTGGAAGAATGCATTCTCTTGGCACATTATCGGTGTACAACCCTTGGAGAAGTTCAAGCTTCCTACTATGGAGCCATACAAGGCTTGGAGTGATTCACCTAACTATAGCACGCCCTTCGAGTTAGCTATATGCCTTTTCAAGTTTCTTATGCATTAAATGTCAGCTATTCTAAACCATGCTCAGAGATTCATCTATTAGATGGTTCAATGTACTCTCTATAAGAATTATTACTTTCTTCGGGGATTTCAAAAAAATTATTTACGACATAGTTCACTACCAAAAGCCCCACAAGGATTCATAATCTTTGTGGCATGTTAATCCACCTAAAAATACCCTGTTTTTATTGTACATTTCATGATCATTTTATGTACCATTTTAATGATATTATACTTTAAAGGAATATATTTTGCATGTTTTGTCTTCAAGAACAAGAAATGGACTTTTAGAGAAAATGAAACAAAAATGGTGTCATTCAGATTCAAATCAAGCAAGAAAGAAAATTCTGCCCTGACACATTTTGATATGTATTTCTATGTTTAATCTTCTTTACATTTATCACAAGTTTTTGAATGAAATTACACTTTAAAGAAATGTTATTTTCATGTTTATCTTATAGGTATATCAGTTTGGAGCGCAATAGAGCTGAGACGAGGCGAAACACATCTGAAACGGAGCAAAATGGGGCAAAACGGTGGAGCTGCTTATAGGATGGCTCATAGACAACCAAAACTAGTGCCTAGGCACCAGTGACGACGAAAAAATGGCTCCTAGGGATTGAAAATGGCGCTTAGGTGCCAGAAACCGTCCAGGGGCGGTTTTGGACGGTTTTTCGTGGTTTTGGTATGTTTTGGAAGCCTCTGGATGGCTTGCACGCACCATGGAGTGGTTAAATAAATCTAGATACTTGGAAAGCATTTTGGATGAAGAGATGTGTCTCTTTGAGTGAAAGTGTGTGTGTGTTGGATGAGGAGATGTGTCGTTTGGAGAAATGAGGGGTTTTCATGTGTCTTTAAATACGGGGGGCGATGCCTCTTATGGAAAGTAATAAGAAGAGTATCAGAAGGAGTTTTAGAAGGATTTTAAAGAGAGTTTGGTGTGATTTTATGGAGAAGTTGATTTCTCCATTTTCTAAAGAGATTGGTGAGGGATTTTGGGAGATATGATTAAGGAAGTATGAGCGGCGCATGGATCGACAAGAGACTTGATTGGAGAGATTTTTTATCTTTTTTTTAGAGGGAAAAAAACTAAGTATTGTGTTCTTCATTATATTGTAATTGTTGTAAGAACTTTGTAGTGGATTTTATTTGATTTAAATGAAGTTTTCTGTTATGTTTTATTGATGCTTCGTAAGTAGTTTTCTTTACTCTTTTCTTTTAATATGAAGTAGTGGCATGTGTAGGAAAATTTATTTTATAATAGAATTTTTTTATTTTAATGTGATGAGTAATATCTCCTTCACTTCAATGACATAACTTAAGTGGCAATAGATTATGTTAAAATATGTTATAAGTGAAACCAAGACTCAGGAGAACGGTGATCTTATAACTTGAGTGCACTTACATTGTCCGATTGCTATTGCAAAATAGTGTGGGAGACAATGCAACTTTTAAGGAAATATAATTCAAGATCTATTTCTATTAGAAGCTTCTAGGTGACAGATAGTTGCATAAAACTAATAGAATATTAAACATGCCCATATGCTTGAAAGAGGGTAGGTAGACATATGTTCCTTGTTGGCACTTAGTTTATTACACAATTTTATCAATTTTTTCACTACTTTTGCCATTATCTTCGTTTTACTTTTCCTTTGCAATGAATTGGATACATGTTTAGGAATTTAGATTTGCTTAGAAATTCTCTTATTTCATAAATGTGATGGTATCTTCACCGGCTCTTAATTTACTTTGCAAACTGATCACTTGTATTGCTAAAATTTGTAGAGAAATTTATAGACCCGAGAGGGCTAAGATTTCTCTAACTAGTGATTACAACATTTCACTTTAGAAAGAGCTGTGGCGATCATCCGAGGGGGAGTAAAAAAAATAGAGATAAGATCTGATGGGTGTAGAATTGATGTTTTTAGGGTGACATGCTAGATTCTTTTATCAATTTGGAGCTATGTGTCACTGGTAGGTCCTATAGAGAGAGCACAGTGGTTAATCGAGGAGTGAGAGACTAAAAATCTACCCAACACTACTATACATGTCGACATAAATTTTAGATTAGCCAATGTTCTTTACACATTTGAAAGAATGAAAGAATATGTATGCCCCTATTTGTCACAATTATATTAAATTTTATGGATTTCATTCCTTCACATTTTCTATGTCGTTGCACTTGAGAAGTATTAACATCTCAAAATTCTCCAAATTAATTAATTCAGATAAGTTATCTTTGGAATTAATATTTGCATTTATAAATAATTGTTATCCTTACATTTAATAATTGCATTTAGGAATAATTGCTAGAGAAAATAACATCTTAATCGGCCTTCCAATCAAATGCTTGATAGTAGTAGATTAAGATTTCACCTAAGGGATTTCCTGCCTGGCTTCTCTGTGGGATTGATACTTTGGGTCTTTTACTGAAAACCCTATATTACTTGAAATGATACATATACTTACGTAGTACTTCTAGTGTGTAAACTATTTTTTAAATTTTAGAACAATTTGATCTTGCGCACTAGCCACTAAATATAAATTTGGTCAAGTTTTTTGCTTTGTTTCTGAGAAATTTCAGTAAGAACTTTAGGGGAATTTTTAATTGAACCTATAAGACTTAGATTTGGAAATTCTTAGTGTTATTATATAGTGTATTTAGTTATTGTTTGTTTATTTTAAAAATATAAGAAACTTAAAAAATACCAAAATATTTTTGATTATTTCACACATTTAATATCTATCCTATAGTTAAGTCTCTAGATTTATACGTGTAGTTCAGGAGCTGCAGACCTTGAATCGCATGATTCAAAAATATAAAGAATTGTTAGGAGGATTAGGAAACTACAAATATCTTCTAAAGCTATTGTAAAAATGATGAATTAATATGAAGATGATATGCTAAATATTTTAACTTCTCAGCTTGCAGATATTTCAAGAAAGTAGGATCATTATGGGATGTGTCAACCTCAGGAACCTCTATTCATTGAAGAAAACTCATTTGGACACTTGGCTGACACAAGCTCTTTTGAAACTATACATGAGATAGACAATCACTCAAATAATCCTTATTTTGATTACCACAACCCAGGCTGGGAGATCCCTTCCAACTTTAACTAGAATAACAATTATTAAGGAGGAAACCAATTATGGGATTACAATCAAGATGATCCTTTAGGAAATTCGAATAATCAGAAAAACTATAACTTTGGACCTTCTTTTCCTTTTTAATTTAACTCTAACCCACCATATTAGGAGAAGGAGATGACTATAAAAGAGGTTGTTTATCAAATGGAATGTTAGTTGAACAGTCAAGGGGTTGCTATAAGGAATATAGAAAACCAACTAGGGTTGATTGTTGACTCAATTAATATTAATCCTCTATATATTTTACTTAGTGACCTTGAGATAAATCATAAGGAGAATAATGGTGAGCAAAATAGAATTATCAAACTAAAAATTAGAAGAGAATTGGAGGATATATTACAAAAGTACCTTGAGTTGAGAAATGAGGATATGGAGATTGAAAGACCAATGAATTAAATTCCTAAGGAAATAGGAAAACCTATTTCATCAACCAAGTTAAATATAGAAAGACCTCCTCTACCATATAATAATTACCAATGAGATGAATTAAAAGATAACTTGAGATAGAAGAATATTCTAGTGTAATTTGATCTAAGATCTGAATAATCTAGCAAGAATCTAACTCAAAATTTAAGAGACCTAGAATTATCATATAGAGATCAATTTTATATGAATTTTAAGGATAATATTAATATGCAAATTGAGAATACCAGAAGAAGAATATTGGATCTATAAAGAAAATTAAGGAACAATAATTGGAATCAATTTGAGAAGTTAAATGAAAAACTGAAATTTGAGGATTTAGTAAGAATCTCAGGATTAGGAAATAATTAGGTGATTGATCGGTGTTTACTTAAATGGAAATTTGATCAGAGAGGAAATCCTTTGACGAGATAGTAACGTTAAATCAAGCGCTTCGTGAGAGGCAACCCATTGTTATCAGTGTGGTTTGATTTAGTAAGATTGCAAGTTGTGTTTGTTTATTAATATTGAGTTTTCTTTAGTATGTATTGATTAATTTGAATGATGATTAATGAATGTTTGGACTTTTATTGGTTTGATTTTAATTTGATGGGTCATGAGTGAGGTGATTCTGTAACTTTTAATTGTGTCTAGACTCGTTGATGTTCTCTTATAGTAGTTGGATTAACGAGTCCACTATAACTTGGGTCTCAACCGGATTTTAGTCTTACACGAGACATCTTGAGTTTGTACAATGATAGTTCTATCCCAATTATAATACTTCCTCTCTCTGACCTTGTTTCCATTCGTTAGGATCATGAACTTACTTAATGAGTGATACACCAAAATAATGTGTTATTTTAAGTATACATTTTATGTTTATTTTTATTGAAATTGCACTTTAAAAAAGGGTATTTTGATGTTTTTGTTATAGGTATATTAGTTTGATTAGAGGTTTGACATGCTCACAGGCCCTCCAATGTTCTTTAAGAGTGCATTGGAAGTCCTTATGATTAGACCAAAAATTCAGGTACCTGAAAGGTTTCTTTTTATTCTTTTTAGCAGCAGATAAAGTGATCAACAGAGACCTGTGGTCAAATCCAACCAAGCTAAGGTGGGTGATAGAAGTATGCAGAAAAGATGGAATCCATCTATCATTAACTAAAACTCTATCCAACCTTTCCCATAATCTGCTCCCTTCTCCATGTGAAATCTAGGCCAGTATAACTCAAATCAAAAAGACCTGATGTCTGGATGTTATCATTGAATGCAGTCATTGTGAAGAGGCATGGAGGTCTTTCCCCCTTTTTCTTAGCAAGAGAAGACAAACAGTTAAATCCCCCTCACTCACCGAGCTTTATCAAATTGAATATTGATGGTGTGTAATTCCTTCCATAGTTCCTATCTAGTAGATTTGGAACTTCCTGCATACACAATAGTAGCAAAGCCTCCCATGCAAGCCATATTGAATGATAAGTGCATGAATTGAGTATGGTTCAGCTGAATGACACAACCCATTTTAGCTTTGCAGAAAACCTAGATTTTACTATTCAGGTTAGAAAATAAGGAAAATCCAGGGAAGGATTTTAAATATTTTTATGAATTTTGATGAATCAGAGGTTCCAAAATGACTATACACCAAAATTTATGCTTCTTATTAAGATATTTCATCCTTTTTAGGGAAAGAGGGTGGGCAATCCCCATTATATTCCAACATAAAAAATTAATCATGTTGATGCGGTGGATGAAGGGAGGGCTGAGTCTGGATCTAGTTCTCCCCCTTGTAGGTTGAGTGGAAGACACCTTTTGAGAATTCTGAGAACTTCCAGTAATGCGGGTGGAAAATCTTCCATCAGCTTCTTTTCCTCTAATTTTGATTTCCTTTTCTTCTTTGCCTTCTAGATTTTCCAGTATGTTTCCAAGATTTGAGTCATCTTCAACATCACCTCAGTAGATGGTTTAGTAGACTCCATGATAGTATCCTTTTCATTCACAGTTCTGGTGACTTATGGAGGAGAAACCATTTTTTCCTTCCCAAATCTGATGGGAGGGGGGGTAACATCAATACTTTCCCCCTCTGCAATATGTATATCAGTTGGTGAGGCAGGAGTTTGGATCCTATTGAAGAGGTCAAGATGCAAGTTCTGAGGACCATCTCATCAGTAATAAATGGATTCAATACTTCATGTTCTTCAAGATTCAAGTTGTTAATTCCTTCAACAGAAAGGTTTGGCATCTTCTCAGCATTGCCACTGGTAGACTCCTTAGAATTATTGTTGAGGTTCCTTTTGGAGGGAGGGTGTAGGTTCCTTTTGGAGGGAGGGTGTAGCCTATAACACTTTTCCACAGTGTTTACAAACATCTTACAATGTTGGCAGTAAAAATTTCTTTGCTCCATTACCACTTCCTACCAAAAACCTTCTAAATTATATCCTATCCACACTCTTTTCATCTCTAGGTGAGTAATATCCCTCTCAATGAGGATTCTAGCAAGAGCTAGTCTAGCTTTGTTGTAAGTTAGAGTGTCCACCTTTAAAGGTGTGCCAATAGCACAACCAATGTTAAAGATAGCATTCAGATTGAAAAGGTGAAGAGGTAGATCTGATAATTTAAACCATACTGGGACCATAGGTGGTTCCTTACTTGGATCAAAATCTGGAGTTCATTTTAATATCTTCATGGATGTTCCAACAATCATAATGGATTGCGATACACTAAAAATATATGCATTTTTATACCCATATTTTATACTTATTTTTTGTGATATTGCATTTTAATGGAAGATATTTTGATATTTTCTTGTAGGTTTTTGATTTTTAGGACTTAAAGCAAAAGGAAGCAAAAAGGATGGAATATGGAGTTAAAATGACATTTTTGAAGAAATACTCAGCACCGACCGCGCTAAGCAGAACAATAGAACAAACTGAGAATTTTACACAGTGCTGACGACACCAGAAGACCGCCGATGGCATCTTTAAACAGAGTGCAACGAAATAAATTGTGAGATATTAGCGCCGACGACGCCAATGTTGGTTCACCTCCTACTTCTAGCAGATTCAACGTATTTGGATGATTTTTTAAGAGATTTTGGAGGCACCTCTCGAAGAACCGACCCTAGGCTTTATTTGGGGCTTAAATTCATCAGGAAATAGACTCCTTCACTCTTTGACTCCTTGACTCCTCGACTCCTTCACATTTCTTTTCGATCCACAATGTTTCACCACACTCTTTTTTCGCCGTTCTTCATAATCCATTTTCATCCCACCACCACATTAAAGTCAATTAGTGAGTTTTATTTTATAATTTAGAGTTTGTTTGGTGAGATTAAGGGCTCGTTTAGGGCAGCTTATAAGTGTGGGCGGTGTTTTGAAAACGCCGCCTCACTATTTGGTTCCCACTTATTGAGAGATTATTGCAAACGGTGTTTTGGAAATTGTAAAAGATGCGGAACGCGGGCTGACCCCTCGGTCCGCGTTTTGCAATTCCAATTTACCTATTAACCCTCGATCCCGTGATACTTTGCTCCCGTGACCTTGCCTCTTTTTCTTTTGCCTTTTGCTCCCGTGACCCTAGCCGTTCAACGCCGCGCTTCGTCCTCGCTTTCGTGACCTTTGTTTGAAGCCGGATCCAGCAGAGCTTCGCCTCTCGCTCTTGTCACCAAGTCGTTTGACGCCAGATCTAGCAGGGCTTTGCCGCTCGCTCTCGTAACCTAGCTGTTTGACGCCGAATCCAACAATGCTTCACCTCTCGCTCCCGTGATAGCTGTTCGATGCTGGATTCAGCAGCAGAGAATTCATCGCCAGAATCCAGCAGCGGAGAACCATCTACGGATCCGGTTCTTTCTCAAAGTGGTTTTTCGGGCTTCACTCCTTCTCCACCTTCTTCGGTTTTTCTGTAGCCTTCTTTGGTTTTCTTCACTACAGGCATATCTTCTTCGTTTTCCATAGCATTTCACTTTTACAGTGACTTGAGTTATTTTAACTGATTTGGAAAGAATTGATTTAGAAAGAATTGTTGTGGTTGCTAAATTTCTTGCTGAGTTGGTTTTGTACAGACTGCATCGCCAGCTAGATCGTTTTAATTTTGTGCAATACAGAGATAAATTTGATTTTATGATTTGCAGTATATGTAGTTGGAGACATTATTATGATATGTTTTGTAGCTTAAATATATTCGGAAATTAATTTGATGAGTGATAACCTCTTGTATTCATGAACATTTTTTTTGCATTGTAATTGTGGGAATAATATAAATGCACTATCAGAAGTTCGAATTTATAGTTTTTTTTGGGTATATGGGAATCTGCTATAAGCAAATACGTGTTTTTTATTTTGAAATTTTTAGAAGGTAGATATAGAAATTGTTCTTTTGTTTTGTGATTTTTTTGCCATGAAAAGAAACATTTTGTGCTTATCTATTAATATGACAGAACTCAATGAGTAAAGCTAAAGAGGCTGGAACATCAGCCATGTGGGATAGAGAAGTAACTATCATATTTTGTGATTTATGTGTGAGGGAGGTTGAGGTGGGAAATAAACCCGCTACATTTTTTAACAAAGAAGTGTCACAAAATATCTTAGTTAAATTCAAAGAAATGACTGGCAGAAATTATGATCGCATGAAAATGAAGAACAAATGGGACCGATTAAAGAAGGATTGGAAACAATGGTAAGAACTGAAAAGGGGATCAACGGGAATGGGTTGGGATCCAGTTAAGCGCACAATAGATGTACCGGAGGAATGGTGGGCTGATAAATTACAGGTACATAAATAACTACTTTTATTTTATGTTTAATCTAATTTTGCATTGAGTTGACACTATTTTATTAATGCACATTTGTTATTTATATCACGCAGTTCCGCCAGCAAAAAAATTTAAATTTGTTGGCATTGATCTAATACTGGAGGAAAAACTAGATGGAATGTTCACTGGAGTTGTCGCTACAGGAACACATGCGTTCACCCCAAGTGATATAGGGTTTGGCAGCTCAACCCAAGAGATGAATACCGTGGAGATAGGTGATTCAGGAGACCGTCCTAGCCATGTTCACACAGATTTTCAATCCACTAGTGTGCCTAAGCGCCCAGAGTAGAAAAGAAGAACAAAGGGGTTGCTTTCATTAAAGACATTATTGATGCACTTGTTAAAACATGCAAAGCTCGGTCTTCTTCATCACAGAACAACTTAATTGATTAGTGTCTTCAGGTCCTCAATACATATTCTGATGTTAAGGCAAACGATGATGACTACATTCAATGCGTGAATGTGTTACGATATCCAACCATCAAGCAGTTCTTTATGAAGTTAGAATCGAAATATCGAGTGAAATACTTACGATCGTTTATGGACGACTGAATATTTGAGTTATTATGTACTTTAATTTCTATCGTTCTATGTTATGTTTATGTGATGCACACTTTTTTTTATCTCCTTCGTGGATGTTTTAGATAGTTCACCTTTCTGTGTGGTTGTTGTTTCTGTTATGGTCAATTTTATTATATATATTTTTTATTTTGCCCAAAGTTCATGTGTTCTATTCATCTTTCATAACATACCTTTGTTCTTATCACTAAAGTTAATTCATTTTCCTTTTAATAATTATGTAGTATGGATGAAGAAGAAATCAACCACAGACGCACAGTCGCACTTACCCTTACCTTATTGTATTATTACTATCTTAAACACGTTGACCGAAACCCATGTATGACGTCAACTCAAAAAGGAGACAGATGGGTTGGCGAGTTATTATGGGGCCATCCAACACGGTTCTTTAATATGTTCTGTTTGACACAAGAAATATTTAATGATCTGCTAAATGAGCTCTAGATCCATCATGAGTTACACGGCTCTGCAAGAACCACCCAGGAGAAGCGTTTTCAACATTCCTCTGAAACCATTAGCCGATATTTCTCAATCAGTTTGAACTTTCTTGTTAGTTTGACCCAGAAGGTAGTGAAGCCCGAGGATCCAACGTTCCATTCAATTCCTTCACAAATTTCAAATGACCCTTGATACATGCCAGTCTGCGTTTTACCATTACATTTATCTTTCTACTTTTATGACAGTACAGTTTAAAAAACATTTTAGTTGTAGCTCCAAGATTGTATTAGAGCTATTGAAGGGACACACATCGATGCACGACAATCTAGTGAAGAAAAAGTTGCGTACATCGACCGGTGCGACACCTTAACACAAAATGTTATGGCCTTATGTGATTTTAATATGTGCTTTACTGTTTTAATGGATGGTTGGGAAGGAAGCGCCCACGATAGTCGTGTTTTCAAGTTTACTACCAGAAACTTGAGACATAGATTTCCATACCCACCTATGGGTAAATACTATTTGGTTGATGCTGGATATCCATTACAAAGGGGATATCTAAAACCCTATCCAGATACGAAGTACCACATTAATGATTTTGAAAGATCTAGTGGTGTTGAATGAGACAAAAAAAGAGGTTTTTAATAAAAGACACTCTTCATTGCACGACATAATTGAAAGAGCGTTCGGGGTGTGGAAGAGGAAGTGGGTCATATTACGGGATATGTCATCTTACCCTTTTTCGAAGTAAGTACAAATATTTGTTGGAACAATGACGCTACACAATTTCATCCAACGCCACCCTTTCAAATCAGATACAAAGTTTGCCATTTTAGAATATGATTCAATGCAAATCCTACCTAAAGCATTTGAATATCATGTGGGATGTTCAATACATGAAGAGTTTGGTTTAGAAGATGCATGCACTCGAGAGGGTAAAGGTACATCAGAGATGGTGACTTTATGAGAACAAATAGTAGATGTTATCAACAGGTCGTAAATGAAGTTTTTTACAACATCTCTTTATATGATGTTTAATTGTTAAATTGATTAATATCACATTTGAAGCACTGTGCAGTTTTGGGATGAAATTGGTTATTAAGTTTTGATAGAGAAATTGATATGATCACAATATTGGGAAAGTTACAAATGTTCTTTTAAATGCCTTTAATAATTTCAATTTTATTAAGTATTTGTTGTTTTTTTATTAATGATTATTTGAATTTAAATCTTATAAAATTTAAATTTCAAATATTTAAATTAAGGGTTTAAATTTAGGAAAAAAGATTTTAAAGGAAGAGTTAAGAGGTTTTGGATAGATCTCATTGGCGTAGCTTGTGTATTTGTCTTTTAAGCATGTGAATTCATAAGAACTACACAGTATGTTTGTAAATCTATAAGATTTCAACAAATTTAAGCAAATTTTGAGAGTAGTTTAAGAGATAATTATGTCAAATTTGGACAAATATTATGTGAGCTTCAACTAGTACTTGAGGGTTGAAATCACATTAGCTTTCAACAAATGTATGCAAATTTTGAAGGCTTTCTTGGGGGTTTTTTAGGTGCTGAAACACTACAGGTTTCGATTGAATTTGGGGACTATTTAGGAGAAAGTTTGGAGCTAATTTAGAATAGGATTTCAACATATTTGTTTTTATTCTCTTCTTTTGTAGTGCATATAATTCTAAATTGTAATGCATTCTGCTACTTTATTGTTTCTGAGAGTTAAGAAAATTTAGCTTTCTGATTTTTTTAGGATTATATATTAGTTAATTTAGTTTTTTACATTATCATAACAATGGTTTTTATTTGACTTCTTCATTCATATGCTCATTTATATGGATTAAAAAATTTATTAGCTTGTTTAGTTATGCAAGTTAGATTTTTGTTAGACGAGGAACTGAAATTGTCAAGCTAATAATGTTGTTTTTTGCATTCATATTGCAGCGTTAAGTTTATAGTATAATGATTCCAGAATTCATATTGCAAAAAAATAAATTAGCTTTGGAAAATATATTCTTTATTTTATTTGTCTAAGTTTTGCTGTGAGTAAGGAGAATATACGGTGTTGGGATAAGATTGAATGGGTCATTGCCTGCTTTATTCTGTAACAAATGTCTCCTGCTTGTGAAGATGAGTTTTCTTTTGAGGATCACCATAACTGACAACTACAATGTTGCATCTAATAGAACAAATAAATATGTAAATATTTCTGTTGGATTGTAATACATGTTGTAGGCTATTGTATATCATTTTCCTCAATTTTTGGACTGATATATTCTTATTTTAATAACTATAGGACGATGAGTTCCAGATATTCAGGGAAGTCTGAGACAGTGATGTGTCGGTGCGGGCTACAATCCTTGCTACTCATGTCACGGCAGACACATAGCTTCGGAAGGTAATTTTACAGGTGCCTGAGGTGGTCGCAACGACAGGAGGAGTGCGGGTTCTTTAGGTAGGCTGACAGGGAGTCTGTTTCTATGATATCCCAAATGGACACCCCAGATCGAAGTTCGTCGATATCAATATTTCAGGGAACCGCATTTGGTTTGAGTGCATTCATTTCTACGGTATCCCAGTTGGACAGATTTGCTCAGGGTTCTAGAGTGTCAGAGCCTGGGGGCATGGGTCGTGATATGTAACTACATTATAAAGTTAATATTATCATATTTTTACTCATTATTTTAACATGCTATGGTTTTTCTTTTTTATGAGCGGTTATTATACTTTATAGTAGTATGTGCAGGTGCATTTGACTTTTGTATGTATAATATATTCGTTTGATGTGATCAGTTATATTTTAGTTATATAAATATAAATTAACTTTTTTGGTATTTTCTGGTTTGAGCAGTTATCTTTAAATTTGCTGAGAAAATAAAAAAATTTGTTGCACAGAATATTCATTCAATTAAAAAAATTTACAACCAAACAACTAAACAGCTTATTCAGAATAGGGGCAGAATGATCAATTTTCCAGAATTAGCTGTTTTCCTTAAAACGCAAACCAAATAGCCATACAACTTATCTGGATCAACTGCTCATCAATAGATTATCAGGATAAGCTGCTTATTAGCAGAAGCGGGATAAGCTGCAGCTACTCCAAACAGACCCTAAGTGTGAAACTTTTTGTAAGAGTGTTGGAGAAGGGGAAAAGTGAGAGATATCTTCTTCCTGCATTTCTAAGGAAAGGCTACAAGGGATTTTCTTTGAAAAAGGGTTTCAGATAAGTGTTGTTTGTTTATTAGTATTGTATTAACTTTCTTTTATATATAAAATTTGTGTTTTGTTGTATCTTTCTCATGAAGTCTGAGTTGTTTCCTCTATCTTTCTCCATACTCTGAGATATAGTAAAATGAGGAGAAACATGAATGTGCCAATATTAAAATATAAAATAAATTGAGATGATTTTTCAACTCTGAACTTAATTTACTTTTCTGATCTGGCCAATTGAATTGTTAAAATGTGTTTTGAAACATATGATATAGAAAATGGAGTATGATTTCTATAATAGAGTGAGGATCACATTTGATTTCATGGAGGAGAAATTCGTTCATAGAATTAAGTGCAAATAAATAGGAAAATATTCTTTGTTGGGTGTAGAATTAGAGAATCTTTAGGGTGACAGAATAAAATCCCGAATTCAGTCTTAATGTTTAAAAACTAAACCAAGAGTTAGCCTTCAGGTGAAGGGAAGTAGGAGCTCTGGAGTGGGAGCCGGTATTCTCCTAGCCTAGCAACGAATTTAGGGACTAAACCTGGGATTAACCAATGATTTTCTATTTAGTGTATGAGAGTAGAGAATTAAAACTACTCTTATTTAGAACAAAACATATTATAAACATTAATCTCATCTCATTTCACCAAAATCTCATTGTAGTGGGAAAGATGCTTTTTCATATAAGAAATCTTCATTACATAAACATTGCTAGTAGATTAGTAATTGCTATTTAAATCTTGAATTTTTTTTTTGCTAATAGTTAAGTAATTTAGTTTTTATCTTAACATTTGAAATTACTGACAGTAATTTCAATTGACTTTCTGTGAATTTCTTAGTAAAATTTATCATTGCAAATTTAAACATCCCCCGTGGGATCGATATTTGGGGCTTAAATAGAAAGTCTATTATTACTTGATAACGATACGTCTACTTGTGTAGAATCCCATTAATAATTGCATATATTTATATATATTCTAGACAACTTACTTTTAGTACACGGATCAAGTTTTTGGCACCGTAGTGGTGTCAACTTCATTAATTCTTGCATATAAAAAAATCAGGATCAAGTTTTTGGCGCAATTGTCGGGGAAGGTAACAGTTAAATTAAATAGTTTTGATAAATTAGGAAATTTAAAGATTATATATATTCCATAAAAATACAAAAAAATATAAAAAATCAAAAATCCAAAAAGAAATTTATTTTTACTTAAGAGTGTTTATTTTTTAGAATTTTACTTTGCTTACTTTATTTATTTATGTGAAATATTGGATCTGAAGGTCTAATATCTCACGATTCAGAATTAGAATGCACTAATAGAAAATTTTGATAACAACAAAAAGAAATTAAAAATTTAAAAGAAATGACAAATAACTTAGATAATCCATTAAATGAGAATCGACAAAGACCATTAAAAGATTATGTAAATTCGACAGTAGATGAACTTTACTTGACTATTCAAAATCCTGATGTTGCTGCTAATTCATTTGAGCTTAAACCTGCTATTATCCAAATGGTAAAAAAAAATCAGTTTTAAGGATCTCCTACACAAGATCCTAACTTACATCTAGCTAGTTTTCCTGAAATTTGTGCTACATTTAAATATGACTGAGTGTCTAATGATGTTGTTAGGCTTAGACTTTTTCTTTTTTCATTAAGGGATAAAGCCAAGGATTGGCTAAATTCATTAGCACGTGGATCTATGAGAACTTGGGGAGAACTATCAAAAAAATTCTTGGCTAAATATTTTCCACCTTCGAAAACCGCTAAGCTTAGAAATTATATTACATATTTTTGTCAGTTTGAAGGGGAATCGATATATGAAGCCTGACTCGACTTACTGCTTATATGCAATAGTATAACAAGAATTCTATTTATATTTTTTACTTATATTTCCTTATTTTGAAACGAAACAAAAAAACTTGATATTGAAGAAAAATAAGAATTTAACTTTTAATTTATATTGGGATACTACACAAGTATACATATCGTTATCAATTAATATATGAGTTTTTGATTAAGACCTGAATATTGAACCCACAGGGAGAATACTCAATATGCACCATTGAAGAGAAAACTTTCTATTTTTTAAAAATAATTATTTAAACTAAAGATGATTCTTGCAGTAATGAAAATTTAAATATTTTTAGTATTTTCAATATTTTGATAGAACAATAACAATTTAAAAAGATAACTAGAGTATTTGCAGAAGAAAAGTACTAAAAATGAAAAATATCTTTCTTCTTATTATGAAGCAGTAATAAGTAATAGGAATTATGTTGTGGAAGTATGTAAATTGTGTTGTGCCAAACAGGAGCAATAATATTCTTTACCCATCCTAGAGATGCTATAAAGAACATTGGCTAATTTAATGTTTGAGTAGTTCTGAAGACCAACTAGGCAGGGAAGATACTAGCTCTCACTCTAAAGTTCCCTCGATTCCCTTCACTTGTGGGCTAACATTCTCTTATCAAAACCTAAAAGAATAAACCAAGTTGGGGGCTTTAACCTGTCACTTTAAAGTCCTCTAACTCTACACCCTTCAATGAATATTTCTTACTTATTTGCACTCAATCATATGAACTACATTTTCATTCATACAACCTTATGTGATTCTTTCCAATTGTTGATTGAGACAATACTAGTCCGGTTCTTACATGTTCTCACAACAAATTTTAACATCTGAATTGGCCAAATCAAGAAGTAAATGAAGTGCATAGATTTACATCATCACAATTTCTTCCAACATTAAAGATCAATACTCTCCACAAATTCTATCCAACACATAATTACTTATCATTTTAAGAAGAAAGATAAAGAAAACTACTCAGAATCCATGGAAAAAACAAAACTACACTTTAGGTTAAAAGTAGAAATTATTGTTAAACTAACAATAAGTCTCAATAAAAACCAAAATTAGTCTAAAATAAAAGATAAAAACATATCTCAAGTCCTCCACCAAATTCTTAAAGTTCCTTTGAATCTCTTCTCTTTTACAAAACTCACATTATAAAAACTAAATAAAAAGGATAAAATAAATATGTTGTGCCTGAAAATCTCTCCGAACTAACTCCCCAATTCAAGAACTTTTAAAACATTCTCTTTTCAAGCACACTTTCAAAGACTGAATCTTCTTTCTTTTATAAATCCTCAAAAGGTGTCTTGGTATCTCTTCAAAATATGTCTTGATTCGATGTATTTCACCAAGAGATTCCTCCTTTTGCAATAATTTTCATCCACAATGGTTGTAACCACCTATTAAACCAATGGGTGCCTCAAAAACCTCTTCAAAATTCGTAAACACCGAATTTAATCATCCAATAACTACCATTAACACTTAAGCTCGGGGCCTCTGACGCTTAGGCGCGACCTTCTCTGTATAACCGGCGCTTAAATGCTGGATCTAGCGCTTAGGTGCCAAAACACTCTTGCCCAATTTTCTCCTATTTGCTCTAAATTTGATCCATTTTCACTCAAGCATTTTTCACCTTTTTACTTGTACCTGAAAGAAAAACACATAAATACCTTCCATTAAAGCGCAATATATAAAAAATAAGTATAAAAATGTGTCTAAAAACACTATATATTTTAGGTGTATCAAAATCCCCCAAATTTAAAATATTACTTATCCTCAAGTGACACTTCAATCTTTAAAAACTAAATAAGTATGCTATGTGTATGAGTTTCTTTAGGAGTTATTAAAATTTAGATTTATAAATATAATAGTCCAATTTAGAAACAATATTCACTAATTTAGACAAACTTAAAGTTTAGAAATTATTAATGTTAAGAAAGATGAAAATATGAGTTCCTATCTAATTCAAAAATATTGCAGATTTTCCAAATTTAGAATTTAGTCCTTTTATTTTCTCTCCATAAATTTTTTTTTTTCAAATAATTTAACTTACTATATTATATCCCTAAGCTTAAGAGTTTCTCAAGTCTTATACTTTAAAAAGATCAAATGTGGAACCAATTTTTGTTTGGGCATTAATCCTCAAGCTTCTCCTCCCTAACTTTTTCTCTTTTTCTTTTTCTTTTTTCTTTTTCTTCTCTTCTTTTTTTTCTTTATTTTTTTTCTTTTCTTTTTCTTTTCTTTTTCAGGAAAGGATTACTATATCTGGATAGACCTTTAATAATTTTGAATTTCACTTCTCCTTTTCTAAAGCAAAGTCTTGATATAAGTCTTTTACATATAAATATAATAATAATTTTGAAAATTATTTTAATAAAAGAAATTTAAGCATGAAAAATAAATGTCTAAAGTATCTAAATTTTTCAAAAATATAATTTTTCTTACTAAAGATAGTTAAACCATATTAAAGATTTTCTACAATAAAAACTTTTAACTTAAAGTTTTTCTTCATCACTAAAAAATTTTAACTAAAATTTCTTACTCATTTCTAAAATCAAATTTTACTTCCCTAATATAACTTCATATGCATAATCATTTTTTTCTTTTCAAATCAAATTCACTTGTAGTATATTTGAGAACAAATAAAATTCTAGTTTTGAAAATATTTTTCATCCCCCCAAACTTAAATTTTTAATAGATTAAACATTTTAGCTTCAAATATATATAAGTAGAAATGTAAATTTAAAATAACAAGTTAACATAAATTTTTAAACCCTAATAATACAAGTAAAAAAATTAAAAAAAAAACAAGAGTAAAATTAATTTTGATCAAATTTTCTAATATTTTCATTTCAATTCAACATGTCAATAGACTTCTAAGCAGTGGGTATAAACATAAAATCAAACTAACACACTAACTCTGACTTCACAATCTCAACATTGAAACAAACACACAAACATGATAAAAGAAATATACAGGGTAGCAGTTTTTGAAATTTAAATTTAAGATCTAAGTTAGTAAGATTTTTAATCTTTTCAAAAGACATAGAATTAAGTGAAGTTCTAAACTAACTAAATCACAAAACTCATAACAGTTACTACCCTAGAATTTAAAACAAAATATTAACTAACAAAAACATAACAACAACAATAAATAAAAAAGATCCAAAAAACAACACGTAATCTAAATCAACACACAGATGCAAATGTAGCAGTACCAAGCCCACATAGTCCTCAACATAATACAAACATAAAAATCTCTCAGTCCTACTCCCCATCTTCTGAATCATCGCTACACCATTTTTCTACAGGCTCATAATCAGGATATCAAAGATATGGAGGAAATTGCACTCCTGGGTAACCTATAATTAGGCTCTCTAGAGATGAGTGGAATTTCTATTCATAATCACTCTTTCTCTTATTATATTTATCAGTATAATCTGCAAAATTCTCTAAATTCTGAATTTTATCAGTGATAAAGTTAATATTGTCCATCATCTTCTGTAATAATGCACCTCGGGTCTAAGGAGACTCACCTTTAGATGTAGAAGCACGTGAGGTAGATGGTCTATATGTAGAAGTAGTAGAGGTAGAAGCAGCAGACGTCTCCATTCCATAACTCCTAGAAAATCCTCCTCTCCAACAAAAAATAGAATGCTCAGAATAAGTCTTCACATTCACCTTAGTGATGACCTTAAAAAGTAACAATACTTCTTCTCAGTTATCATATTTAACTCCAGCCTGCTCACACAAAGAAAAGATCAAGGAAGCGAATCCCAGACCTGCAGTAGTAACAACTGTGGCAGAACTGATGATAGTCTGATAATATTAAGCTCCAATGTTGATGAGCTTTCCTTCCTGAATACAATAATTTAACGCCACTCTCTCTCTGGTCACTTCACTGAGATGATTTGTTGGTAGCAGACGAGCAGAAATAAAATAGTGTCAGACCTTTGAAGGTGCACATAACTTTGAAGTTAGAAAATTGACTCTCCTTTCATTAGTGATCTTCCGAAGTCCTCTTCCAACTGTTAAGTAAGAAATAATCTCGTCTAGCTCCGCCTCAGTCAGATTACAATTTTCATAAAAACATAAGGTGTCAGGTGGTAGATGATAGAACAAGTTGATTACCTCTGGTGAAGAAGGTACCAACTTTCCTCGAACCATAACTCTATCGTCTTCAACCTTAGGGAAGTTAGCATAGGACTCCCTCATAACAAAAAGAATGGCAACAATAAAAAAATAATAGAATTGTTCCCACTATCGACGAATAATCATATCTTCCACTTCTCCACCTAGATTCTTAAAACAACGCTCTTGAATCAGTTTTCGTGATTGAAATGATTCACTGTACTGATATTGAACCTTCAAACTAATAAGTTTACTCAAATTGAAAGAGCTCTTTCATTAGTCTTTCCTGGATTAATTGTTTCATTTCAAACACAGAACTTAATTCCACTTTATATTCCAATTGCCCCAGGAGAGACTAATAAGTTTACTCAAACTCAAGTCTTTCATTAGTCTCTCCTGGGGCAATTGGAATATAAAGTTAATAAAACGGACAGTGGTGACGTGCTCTGACACAATCTTCTTCAATCCACTTTTGCTTAAGAAACATCTCCTTATCTGCTTCCTCTATATAACTAGTGTGGCTAAATTGCATTTTTAATTGCCATTCAATATGCTAAAGATGTGCAAGAATCTCCTATACCTTAGTCTCTAGTAAAGACATGGTATTCTCAATTTTGTTGATCTTCTCTGATATCCCTTCAATACTAATTGCTAAGAAACTGTTATACATCTTTTAAACACTTTGACTATTGAATTTTTTCCTCATGGTCTCTTCCTTCTTCTTTAAATCCATCTCCCATGAAGACATCATCTCAAAATCTCTCTCTATCTTAGACTTTAGGCCTAGAAAAAATCTAGGGTGAAATTCCTTCACAAAACTCTTCTATTGATAGGCTTAAATCCTTTAAATAACTTCTAGGCACATCTAGGAACTGCCTTGGCACATTTTTGCAAACTAATTGGCACTTTTCCCCTTTAGAATCTGATTTTTGCACATGCGTTAAAACTGCCGCGCTTAAGCGCTAGTGCACATTTTTGCACTAGTCAACTTAACGTCCAAATTCTTATTCTAACATGTTTAAGTCACTAAATAAAATCATAAAATCAGTACTAACACATAATAGTCTCAAAAATACTACCCAATTTTCTTAATCACACTTAAAACAACAATCAAAATAAAAACACTCTGATAACTATGGGTTGCCTCACACAAAGCAGTTGGTTTTACGTCGTCAACTCGATGTAGCCAGTGCTTATTCTGGTTGACCCAACATCATTCCATCATTAAGTTTATGCCGATCCATATAAAATAAGGTTTCAGTTTATGTTCATTAATTTTAAATATTTTCTCAAACTTAGGATCTTTAATATCCACCGCTGCATAAGAATAAACTTTTATTACAAAAAATGGGCTCATCCACCTGGACTTAAGTTTGTTTGAAAATAATCTTAACCTTGCATTATATAGCAAAACTTGTTGTCATGGCTGAAAATTTTTAGTAAGATTCCTTCGATCATGCCACATCTTCATCTTTTCTTTGTAAATCTTAGCACTCTCATAAAATTCATTCCTTATCTCTTCAAGCTCATTTAATTGTAATAATCTTTTCTTACCAGCATCTTTCAAATTATAATTGAACTCTTTAATCGCTCAATATGCTTTATGCTCAAGTTTAACTGGTAAGTGACAACCTTTCCCAAATATTAGCCTATATGGGGGGACATTCCTATAGGAGTTCGGTATGCAGTCCTATAAGCCCACAAAGCATAGTCAAATTTGACTGACCAATCCATTTTTGTTGGATTCACAGACTTTTCCATAATTCTTTTAATTTCCCGATTGGATAATTCAACCAAACCACTTGTTTGAGGATGATAAGTAGTAGAAATCCTATAATTTATATGATATTTCTTTAATAGCTTTTCCATTATGACATTTCTAAAATGACTTCTCCCATCAGTAATGATAAATCTTGGCATCCCAAATCTACAAAATATGTTTATTTTCAAAAATTTTGCAACACTTTGAGCATCACATCTAGGTAAAGTAAGAACTTCTATCGATTTTGATACTAGTCCACTACTAACAGAATATATAAATTTTTGAAAGCTGGTATAAATGGTCTCATAAAATCTAATCCCCAAACATCAAATATGTCAACTTCTAGCATATAATTGAGGGACATCTCATTTCTTCTAGAAATATTGCCTACTCTTTGACATCGATCACAAGTTTTGATATAAGCATTAACATCTCTAAAAATTGTAGGCCAATAGAATCCAGATTGTAAAATTTTGTATGTTGTTTTATCAACACCATAATGTCCCCCAAAATCAGAAATATGACATTTTCGGATAATCTCATAAGTTTCTTCTAATGGTACAATTCTTTGAATAATCATATCCTTTCCTTGTTTATATGAAAATGGATCATCCAAAAAACAAGTCTTAGCTTCAGAAATAAATTTTCTCTTCTGTTGGTATGTCATTCCATAGGGTATAATATCACTAACAATAAAATTCACAATGTCGACATACCACGGAACACACCACTCAGTAATAGTGAACAAATTTTCATCTGGAAAATGTTCATTAATTTGTTTTTCAAAACATGGTCATTTATATAACTCAAGCATGGACAAATTATCAGCAATTTGATTTTCAATCCCCTTCCGATCTACTATTTCAAAATCAAATTCTTGTAAAAGAAGAATCTATCTTATAATTCTAGGTTTAACATCGTTCTTTTTCATTAAATACTTAATAGCTGAATGATCTATATGCATTACAGAATGAGTTCCAATCAAATATGATCTAAATTTATCAAAAACAAATACTATTGCTAATAACTCTTTTTTAGTAGTTGTATAATTAATTTGAGTTTCATTAAGAGTTTTACAAGCATAGTAAATAACTTTGAAAAATTTTATCATATCTTTGTCCTAAAACAGCTCTAATACCATAATCACTAGTATCACACATTAATATAAAAGGTTTTCCCCAGTCTGGTGAAACTATAATTGATGCAATAATTAATTTTTCTTTTAATAACTTTAAAGCTTTTAGGTGTTCCTCATCAAAATTGAAAACTACATCTTTCTCTAGTAAATGGCATAAAGGCTTAGCAATCTTTGAAAAGTCTTTAATATATCACCTGTAGAATCCAACATGTCCTAAAAAACTCCTAATTTCCCTTTTATTTGTTGGATAAGGTAAATTAGCATTCACTTGAAATTTAGCAGGATCTACTTCCATACAATTTTTTGATATTTGATGACCTAATCAATTCCTCGTGCTACCATAAATTGACATTTTTCTCAATTAAGGACTAAATGTGTTTCTTCATAGTGCTTAAGAACTTTGGATAAATGTTTTAAACATAAGTCAAATGAAGTTCCAAACATTGAAAAGTTATCCATGAGTACTTGAATCCCTTTTTCAATTAAATCACAAAAAATGGCCATCATACATCTTTGAAATGTAGCGGGGGCATTACATAAACCAAAGGGTATTCTTCTAAAAAAAAAAGTACCATAAGTACTGGTAAAAGTTGTTTTCTCTTGATCCTCAAGAGATATTTAAATTTGGTCATAACCACTATATCCATCTAGAAAACAAAAGTATTTATGCCCAGCTAGTCTATCCAACATTTGATCTAGAAAGGGTAATGGAAAATGATTTTTCCAAGTGGCAAGATTTAATTTTCAATAATCAATGCATATTCGCCATCCTATAACTTATCTTTTGGGTATCAACTTATTATGTTCATTCATAGTTACAGTCACTCCTCCTTTCTTAGGAGCGTAGTGAATTGGACTAACCCATGCACTATCTGAAATAGGGTAGATAATTTCATCATTTAACCATTTTAAAATTTCTTTCTTTACAACTTATTTCATAACAGGATTTAGTCTCCTTTGAGGATCATCCCTGAGTTTACAGTTCTATTCCATATGAATTCTATGCATACAAATTGAAGGATTGATTCCTTATATATCAGCAACTATCAATCCAAAGGCTTTCTTAAAATTGTTTAGAATTTTCATCAACCTTTCTTCTTCTTCCATTGTTAATTTTGAGGAAATTATAACTGGTAAAGTTGAGGAATCTCCTAAAAAGATATATTTTAAATGATCTGGAAGTAACTTTAGCTCAAGTTTTGGAGATTTTTCAATTGATGGACAAAATGATTTATCTTTGTCCATCGTGTCCAAAATTTCAAAACTTTCTTGAACATAGTTTGAATCTTTCTTACAAAGATATTCACATTAATTTAATTCCTCTTCTTGCTCGTGTTCCATATCTTGTACTTCAGATTTTTCTTCATAATTCATTTTGAAATGACATTCACTTAGATATTTTATATAACATCCATTCTAAAACACTCATCATCTTTACCTTTTGCAAGGTATTTCATTGATCTTAAAATGTTAAAATTAACAGTTTGATCATTGAAGTGTATTGTTAATCCCTCTTCTGCACATCTATCATTGTTATTCCTGTGGCTAAGAAAGGTCTCCCAAAAATGATAGGTATCTCTTTATCTTCCTCCATGTCTAGCACAATGAAATCAACAGGAAAGATAAATTGATCCACTTTCATCAGATGCTAATGAATTCAACCACATCTTAGCTTTATCCCTCAATAAGAAAGGAAATAACCTAAGTCTTATGGCATCATCAGATACACCATCGTATTTAAATGTAGCACACAATTCTAGAAAATTGGCAAGATGTAAATTTGGATCATCAGTAGGTGATCCCCCAAACTGATTATTTGATACCATTTGGATAATAGCAGGTTTAAGCTTAAATGAATTAGCCACTACAATAGGTTTTTGAATACTACAATGAAGTTCATCTACAGTAGGGTTGACATAATTTCTTAAAGGTCTAAACTCTTGATGAATTTTAGCAATATGTTCATTCTGGTCTGCCATTTCTGTAATTTTTTTAGATTTTTATTTTTTTTTGGTTTTTTTGATTTTTCTAATAGTTCTCTCTAATTCAAAATTGTAGGGCACTTGTCCTTCAGAACCTGAACTACACATACACTAACATATATTAAAATAAACATAAACACATTCAAAATAAGATACAATAACTTTTAAAGTTTAAATAAAACTTTTTAAAAATAGAAATTTACCCTTAAAATCAATTTCTCCCCGGCAACGATGTCAAAAACTTGATCTCGACTTACTGCTTATATGCAATAGTATAACAATAATTCAGATTATATTTTTTACTTATATTTCCTTATTTTGCAACAAAACCAAAAACTTGATCTTGAAGAAAAATAAGAATTTAACTTTTAATTTATATTTGGATACTACGAAAGTATACGCATCATTATCAAGTAATATAGGACTTTTTGATTAAGGCCTGAATATCGAACCCACAGGGAGAATACACAATATGCACTATTGAAGAGAAAACTTTCTATCTTTAAAAAAGACAATTATTTAAACTAAATATGATTCTTACAGTAATGAAAATTTAAATATTTTTGGTATTTTCAATATTTTGATAGAACAATAATCATTTTTAAAGATAACTAGAGTATTTGCAGAAGAAAAGCAATAAAGATAAAAAATATCTTTCTTTTTATCATGAATCAGTAATAAGTAATAAGAATAATGTTGTGGAAGAATGTAAATTGTGTTGTATCAAATTGGAGCAACATAATTCGTTACCCTTACTAGATATGCTATAAAGAACATTGGCTAATTTAAAGTTTGAATAGTTCTAAAGACCGGCTAGGCAGAGAAGAAAGTAGCTATCACTCTACAACTCCCTCGATTCCCTCCACCTTGGGGCTAACATTCTCTTATCAGAACCTAAAATAATAAACTAAGTTGAGGCTTTAACCTGTCACTTTAATGTCCTATAACTCTACACCGTTCAATGAATATTTTCCTATTTATTTGCACTCAATCATATAAACTACATTCTCATTCATACAACCTCATGCAATTCTTTCCAATTGTTGACTGAGACAATACCAGCCAGGTTCTTACATGTTCTCACAACAAATTTTAACATCTGGATTGGCCAAATCAAGAAGTAAACAAAGTGCATGGATTTAAATCATCATAACTTCTTCCAACATTAAAGTTAAATAATCTCCACAACTTCCATCCAACACTTAATTACTTATCATTTTAAGAAGAAAGATAAAGAAAACTACTCATAATCTATGAAGAAAACAAAACCACACTTCTGTTTAAAAGTAGAAATCATTGTTAAACTAACAACAAGTCTCAACTAAAACTAAAAATAGTCTAAAACAAAAGATAAAAACTTATCTCAAGTCCTCCACCAAACTCTTGAAGTTTCTTTGAATCTCTTCTCTTTTACAACACTCTCAATATAAAAATTAAAATAAAAATGATAAAATAAATTTGTGGTGCCTGAAAATCTCTTTGAACTAACTCCCCAATTCAAGGACTTTCAAAACTTTCTCTTTTCAAGCACACTTTCAAAGACTCAATCTTCATTCTTTTATAAATCTCCAAAAGGTGCCTTGGTATCTCTTCAAAATATGTCTTCATTCGATATATTTCTCTAAGAGATGCCTCTTTTCACAATAATTTTTGTCCATGGTGGTTGTAACCACCTGTTAAGCCAATTGGTGCCTCAAAAACCTCTTCAAAATTTGCAAAAATTGAATTTACTCATCCAATAACTGCCACTGACACTTAAGCGCGGGTCCTCTGGCACTTTGGCGCGTCCTTATCTATTTAACCAGTGCTTAAGCGCCGGATCTGGCGCTTAAGCGCCAAAAAAATCTTGCCCAATTTTCTCCTATTTTCTCCAAATTTGATCCTTTTTCACTCCATTAGCATTTTCACATTTTTACCTATACCTAAAAGAAAAACACACAAATACCTTCCATTAAAGCACAATATCTCAAAAATAAGTATGAAAATGCGTCTAAAAACAATATATATTTTAGGTGTATCAAAGCCTGAGAAAGATTTAAAGATCTTCTTAGAAAATATCCACACCATGCTTTACCAGATTGGTTGATAATTTAAATATTTTACAATGGATTAGTAAGATCACTTAGATATACTATAGATGCTGCTACGCGTGGATCATTAATGTCAAAACCTTTTGATGAAGCATATTCTTTAATTGAAGAAATGACTACTAACAATTTCCAATGGCCCTCTAAAAGGGTAAATCCTAAGAGAGTAGCTAGTATTCATGATTTTGATGTGATGTCTATTTTGACTTCTCAAATTGGTATTATTTCTAAAATGATTGATCAAATGGGAGTGAACTATTCCAAAATAACCCCAATATTAGAGGAAAATTCACTAGGACAGATTATTGATATTAAATTATCTTATGAAACTTTAAACATTATAAATATTTAAAATAACAAACCCTATTCTAACTATTTAAACCCTTGATGGAAAAAATCACCCTAATTTTAGTTGGAATAATTATAAAAATTCGGTGAATCCATCCGGAAATCTGAACAATCAAGGAAATTTCACTCCAACCCTTATTATCCTTCGGAAATCTTAAACCCTAATTATCGACCTTATTATCCTCCGGGATTTCACTCCAACCCTAACCCACAAGTTAAGGAAAAGAAGTTGAAGATGGAAGAAGTGATGTTGAATATGGGAAATCAAATACAGAATCAAGGGGCTGCTATTAGAAATATTGAAAATCAGTTAGAACATATTGCTAGTGCACTTAGTAATAGATTTTCTGGAATTCTTCCGAGTACTGTGAAAGTTAATCCAAAAGATCAAAATAAAGAGTAAATTAAAGCTATTCAATTACGAAGTGGAAAAGAAGTTGAAATAAGGATCTAAAGAGAAACTGAAGTTAATAAAGAGAAGGAAGAAATGGAAAATGATCAACATGAAAATGAATAAACATAAGATTCTTTAGAAAAAACCTTTACCTCTGTTTCCTCAAAGACTGAGACAGAAGAACAAAGATAAACAATTTATAAAATTTTTAGAAATCTTTAAGAAGTAAATGATAAATATTCCTTTTGTTGAAGCTTTGGAACAAATGCCAAGTTATGTGAAATTTATGAAGGATGTACTAAATAAGTAAAGGAAGTTTACAAATCATGAGGCTCAGTGAAGAGTGTATTGCTATTATTCAGAAAAAGCTTCTTGAAAAATTAAAAGATCCTGGTAGCTTTACTATACCTTGTGCAATTGGTTAATTATTTAATAGAAAATCTTTATGTGATTTAGGAGCGAGTATCAATCTTACGCCTTTATCAATCTTTAAACGTTTGGATTTTGGAGAAATTTTCCCTACTACTATAACTCTTCAGTTAGTTGATCGATCAAAAACTTATTCAAAAATACTTATAGAGGATGTACTAGTAAAAGTGGATAAATTTATTTTCGCTGTAGACTTTATAGTATTGGATATGAAGGAAGATAAAGAGATCCCTATTATTTTAGGGAGACCATTTCTTGCAATATGAAGAGCTATAATAGATGTGCAAAAAGGAGAATTAATAATGTGATTTAATGATTAAGAAGTAAAATTTAATATAGTAAAAGCTATAAAATATCCAGCAATATAAAAAGCTAATGAATATTTCAAGATGGAGGTAGCTGATTATCTGAGTAATGAATAATTTATTTATGAGTTCGAAAATAAATTAAAGCAAGGAGAAATTTTTTAGAATGAAGTTGAAATGAAAGAAGAAGATTTGGATTATATTCAGGGCAAATTTAAAATGTTAGACTTATTGGAAAATGATAAAAATCTTATTACTTCAAGTATTAAAGCGGTTGAACTTGAATTAAAGATATTACCTATCCATTTAAAGTATGTATTTTTAGGAGAGTCATCTACATTTCCTATTATTATATCTTCTGGGTTCACTAAAATTCAAGAACAGAAGTTGATAGAAATGTTGAAAAAGTAGAAAAAAGGCTTTTGTATGGACTTTAGCAGATATTAAAGGATATAGTCCTTCAATTTACAGGCATAGAATTTTATTAGATGAACAATATGAACCAAAAGCTGATCCTCAGAGAAGATTAAACCCAGTAATGAAAGAAGTTGTCAAAAAAGATATTTTAAAATAGTTAGATGCTGGAATTATATATATTATTTCAGATAGTGCTTGGTAAGCCCAATTCACTGTGTTCATAAGAAAGAAGAAGTGACTGTTGAAGAGAACAAGAAAAATGAATTAATACCAATAAGATAAGTAACTGGTTGGCGAAATTGCATTGATTATAGAAAATTAAATATGGCCACCAAAAAAGATCACTTTCCTTTACCCTTTCTAGACCAAATGTTACATAGATTTGCTGGGAATAAATATTATTGCTTTTTAGATGGATGTCAGCATTATTTTTTATTAGAGGAGTTGCCCGTAAGAAGTTGTCGTTCACTGGAATCAAAATCTCGTCACCCGCTTTGAAGGACATTTTAATTTACATATATATTTAGTTTTAGAAAAATATGAAATCAAACTGACCCTATATTTTTCATAGTTTAAATGAAAAAGCATTGTACCTCAAATCCTGATCTATCCCGAAGGATAAAAACAAGACTTAAGGATTATGCTCGATCAAATAAACTAAGGAATTTATGCCATCAATTTGGTTTGTGAAACCTTTCTATTTGCCTCAAGTTCCCATATTTAATATAAAGAATTAAATAAGGTTTATATTAAGCTGGGTTCGGAAATGCTTCCTATAAGGGCAAGTCCTTATAGTTAATTACATCTTAAATGACTGAAATCACCTAAGAAGACTCTCGATAAATAATTAGGAAAAATTATCTTCAAGGAGCTTCAAAAGATAGGACTTTTCAATAAGATCAAACGTAGAGGTGTGAAAGGGGATTGGTTCAAATTTGGAACATTTTGTTGTAGATTCGTAAGAAGGAAAAACGAGGGCATGTCATGGATCCAGAGGAGAACCCGAGTGACTTCCCAAGCTATCCTAATGTTTGGCTTCATATTTGAGGAGAAATATATAGGTGTTTCATCCTACCAATTTTATTAGTTAGGGCTTACATTCGTGTGAAACGATCACACAAATAGCTAGAAGATATGAGGATTTAGGTCATGACAAACAACAACCTCGGAATCCTAAGACGAGTTAGGGCTTATATTGTATAGTAGGGCTATACAAACACCTAAATATAAGGTGAGGATTTACATTGCATAAGCAAGCAACCTCAAACTCCTATGACTTTGTTGCTTATATCTAAGGAAGGAAGATTGGTTTAGCGGGGAAAGACAGGTTTTGCTGTTGAAGATGGCCGTGATGCCCACCATGCTAGCTCCAAGTTCCTTGCCGTGACGAGTTTTAGTTTTCTAGCGTGTCAAGTTATGATGTCAAATCAGGTGGCCCTATGGTTAAAGTTCTTTAAATTTTATGAGGGCATGTTAAAGTTGATTAGAGAGACACCGGTTAGGATCCTACGGCTTCATCGTTCCGACACCACTATTTTTTATTGGATTCACTTAGTCTAAATGAACTTACTAAAATCAAATTAATGAGTTCCATAATTTTATTTAGATCGTGGGAAGCCTCGTTAGCATCCGTATGTTACCTCCTCTGAGGAGTTCCCGATCATTCGATAGAGACATCTTAATTTAGTTGCAATTTGTAGTTTTGTGTGATATTTGCGATTAAATTTTGAGTTGTTTTTTTATTTTGAATGTTGTGGTGGTGAATTTTACTTGGTTGATTTTAGTTTTAGTTTTGGTTTTAGTCTTGTGGCTATCCTGATAGTTTTAGTTTTCATACAGGGTGACATCGTTGTTTAGCATGTAAATTTGTGTAAGCATAAAAGTACAAGAAAGATGATGTTGAAAACTGTAAAAGCATACCTGGTGAGTTTTCTCGTTCCAGCACCTGAAACCTAAAATGCATGTTAAGGCATTTTATATGAAACAGAAAAGTAAAATTTTGGCGACCTACCTAACCGTAGGTCATATCTTGGTGGGTCATTAGGAGTTTAATTAAGGATGATTTTGTCAAGCAAAACATATTAAGTCTAGTAGATCTCTGAGGTATCCAACAAATCTAGAGAAAGAAGCAGGTCTATGCTACTCCCTCGCTGCATGGTGGAAAATCTTGAGTTCTTTTAAGCTTGTTATGTTGCTTAATAATTCATCCTTTAAATTCCCTTAGTGCTCAGTGAGCATTGATGTCTCAATTATCCCTAAAAATAGGATAATTATCACTTGTAATTCAATTTAAGAATTATGTGGGTGAAGACCCTTAAAGAGACAAGTTTAAGAGACTTAGCCAAATTTGACTTGGGCATGTAGTGTTTGAAAGATGTTTTAATTTTCAATGATGTTTACTTTTCTAATCCTTATTTAAATGAAACTTGATTTAGTCTAAGTCACTACTAAGCCCTTAAGATTTTGGTGAGTGTCTTAATCATTGGAAATGAAATTAACTTATAAGTGATGGTGATGATTCATGTTTTTGTTTTTTTTTTGTTCATCAAATAGGGTATTAAATTAGTGAGTTATTGACACCCAAAATTATACCCCTAAATCTAGGATCATTTAATTGGCTAGACTCCCAAATTTATGTAATTGAAGAAAATTGCAAATTTATCCTTTTTAATTAGGACTGCATATAGAACTCTTATAGGAATGTCCCCATATAGGCTAATATTTGGAAAAGCTTGTGACTTATTAGTTGAACTTGAGCATAAAGCATATTGGACAATTAAAGAGTTTAATTATAATTTGAAAGATGGTGGTGAGAAAAGATTATTACAATTAAATGAACTTAAAGAGATAAGGGATGAATCTTATGAAAGTATCAAAATTTATAAAGAAAAGATGAAAATGTGCCCTGATCGAAAGATTCTTACTAAAAATTTTCAGTCAGGGCAACAAAATTTACTATATAACTCAAGGTTAAGATTATTTTCAAGGAAAATTAAGTACAGGTGGATGGGCCCATTTGTTATAATGAAAGTTTATCCTTATGAAGCTGTGAATATTAAAGATCCTAAATGTGAGAAAATCTTTAAAGTGAATGGACATAGAATGAAACCTTATTACATATGGGATCAGTAGAAGTTTAATGATGGAATGATGTTGGGTCAACCAGAGTAAGCACTGGTTACATCGGGCTGACGGCGTAAAACCAAGCACTTTATGGGAGGCAACCCATAAGTATCAGTGTATTTTTGTTTTTATTGATGTTTTATGTGTGATTAAAAAATTAGGGTAGTATTTTTGAGACTGATATGTGTTAATATTGATTTTATGACTTTAATTAGTGATGTGGACATGTTAAAATGAAAATTTGGACGTTAAGTTGACTTGTCCAAAAATGTGCACTGGCGCTTAAGAGCAAAATTCAACGCTTAAGCGCGACGGTTTAAAAACACATGCAAAATTAATATTATAGAAAAAAAAAACTGACTAGAAGTTTACAAAAACGTGTATTGGCAGTTTCTAAACGTGTATAGGATTTATTGGAGAATTTAGGCCTTTAAATAGATGGGATTAGTGAAGGAATTTCCTCCCAGATCATTTCTAGCCCTAAAGCCTAAAAGAGAGAGAGAGAGAGATTTTAAGATGATGTCTTCACGGGAGATGGATTTAAAGAAGAATGAAGATACCATGAGGAAGAAATTTGTTAGTCAAAGTGCACAAGAGATGTATAACGGTTTCTTAGTCGTTAGTATTGAAGGGATATCAGAGAAAATCAGCAAAATTGAAAATACCATGTCTATACTGGAGACTAAAGTACTAGATATTTGACCAAAGGAAAATATGTTGAGATTTTATTACATATTTTATACTATTTTTAATGATAGTGCACTTTAAAGAAAGATATTTTTGATGTTTTGTTGCAGGAAGGATGAATTAGGGTCATTGGAGCAAAAAGATGCATAAATGAGTGAATTTGCAGCAAAAAGGACCAAAATGTGAAGAATTGAACTATCGACCCCGCCGACGACGAGAATTTCCCGAGACTCTAGAATTAATTTATTAAGAAGGTCCGCCGATGGTGCCCTCGAGGTCGCCGACCAGAACTCTTAAACATATAGTCATTCTTGAAATGAATAGAAGACTAGAACTCTTAAACTTGATGACTAGATAATCTTGTGGCTACAAAGTTAATTCAATTACTTGAATTTTTTCTAAAAATCTCACTATGATAATTATTTAAATCAAACTTATAGTATTTTTGAATTAAATCTTTACTACAATAAATCATAACTTTTATATAGTACCAAAATTACTTAAGGTCAAGTAATAGTTAAGTTTGGGGGATTTTGACCAAAGGAAATTATGTTAAGATTTTCATAAATATTTTATACTATTTTTTATGATATTTCACTTTAAAGAAAGATATTTTTGATATTTTGTTGCAGGAATGATGAATTAGGGTCATTGAAGCAAAAAGATGCAAAAAGGAGCAAATTTGGAGCAAAAAGGACCAAAATGTGAAGAATTGAACTAGGGTGCCGACGGCGCCATCAACTCCGCTGACGACAAGATTTTCCCGAGACTCTAGAATTAATTCATTAAGAAGGTCCGTCGACGACGCCCTCAAGGCCGCCGACGGTGACCTCAAGGCCGCCGACGGCGAGCTCGGCGGTTATGCCCAACCAGGCTTTGGATGAGGACAAATTTTGAAGGGATGCTTAAGTAACTCTTGGAAAAGCTCATCCAAAACTGTAAAAGAAGATTTTGGCCAAAAATCAGAGAGGTCCTGGATGTTAGAAAGGTCCTGGAGAGGGGAGAGACTCAAAATTGAAGTGTGAAACAAGTGTAGAGAGTATAATTTGTGAGGAATTCTTCGAGAGATTGTAAGAGTGGAGGGAAAGTGAGAAATTTCTTCCTCCTTGCTGCTTCGAAGAGGAATTCTATGTGTTGTAAAGAAAGGAAGAGATTTAGAGCAACTTCAAGGAGTTTTCTTGGGGAGAAACTAGAGATAAGTTTATTTATTATCGTAGTTTGTATGACTTTGATTTTATGTACGAATTCCAAGTTTTGTAGTGTTTTCCCCCATGAGATCTGAGTAGTTTTCTCTGTCTTTATCCTTGTCTTGAGATTTGTGAAATGGTGATTTGAATTTGTGAAGCCATGAAAATGTTTAAGAAATTGTGAAGATCTTTTCACTTTGATCTTAATTTACTTTCAATATGGCCAATTGATTTGTTAAAATATGTTGAGTTTTACAACTAAAGTAAAGATCACATCCAAGATTCAGGGAGATCAAAGCCTTTGGAAGTAGGGTGAAAATAAATAGGGAAATAATATTATAGAGCATAGAATTGGAGATTTTAGTGTGACAGACTAAAATCCTCAATTCGGTCCTATCATTTGGGTGCGGAAGTGTAGATGTTAGCCCTCAGGTGAGGGGAACGTGGGAGCTCCGAAGTGAGAGCCGGTATCTTCCTAGCCTAGCCACAAATTAAGTAAACAAGCACATGATTAGTTAATGTTTTTTATGCCTGGACCAAAGGGTAAAGAATATGTATGCTCCTATTTGGCAAAATATAATTTAAACTAATTCACTTTAACCATTCACTATAATTTTTTGATAAGGAGAATGATGCTTTCTTATTTAATGAATATCACATTCAAACCTTCATTAGTATAATTAGTTAGTTAATAGCTATTAAAATTACATATTTATTTTAATTTCCTATAAGTGACAGATAAGCAAATTGAACTTCGTTGTTGTGATTAAAGTATTGCTTTTCTAAAATCATAGTTCGTAGTTATAATCTTACTCCCTATGGGGTCAATATCTAGGACTCCATTAGAGCCCTATATTATTTGAGCGATACGTATAGTTGTGTTGATAAGTGTGACTTTACAATTATTGAATATTTACTACGTCCATATTTATTGAATCTATAACTATTATTAAGATTTTGGTACAGTTGCTGAGGAAGTAAATCTTTTAGTAGCACTATTAAATACTTATATTTTTAAGCATATATAAAGCCGCGGTCAAGTTTTTGGCGCTGTTGCTGGGGAGTGAGTAAACAAAAACCATAATTAGAGTAATGGAAAAATTAGGATTATAAGAAAATTTTTACTTGAATTGCAACTTATTTTCATATTTAGTTAACTGTTTTTCTGTGTACTGATTTCAAATTGTATGCGTAAATTTGGACCTGAAAATCTTATACCCTACGATTTGGAATTAGAATACAATGTTAGAAAGATTAGAAGATTGAGAAGAGAACCTAGAAATTCTGATACAATGGAAAACAACATGAACAATCAAGGAATAGAAAATGAACACCAACCTAGACTCCTATGAGATTATGCAAATCCTATAGCAGATGAAATTCACTTATCTATCTAAAGTCCTGATGTATCTGCTAATTCATTTGAGCTTAAATCTGCTATTATCCAAATGGTACAAAATAATTAATTAAGAGGTACACCAAATGAAGATCCTAATTTACACCTTGTTAGTTTTTTAGAACTATGTGCTATTTTTAAATATGACAGAGTCTCAAATGATGCTGATAGACTTAAACTTTTTCCTTTTTTACCGAGAGATAAGGCTAAGATTTGGTTAAATTCGTTAGCACCAGGATCTATTAGAACTTGGGGAGAACTTTCACAGAAATTTCTATCCAAATATTTCCCTCCATCCAAAACTGCTAAACTTAGAAATGAAATAACATCATCTGTCAAATTGATGGAGAGTCAATATATGAAGCTTGGGAGAGATTTAAAGATATTCTTAGGAAATGCCCTCATCATTCTTTACTAGATTGGTTGATAATTCAAACATTTTATAATGGATTAGTGGGATCACTTAAATTGATTATAGATGTTACAGTTGATAGTTCTTTAATGTCAAAACCTTTTGATGAGGCTTATTCATTAATAGAAGAAATGACTACCAATAATTTTCAATGACCCTCTAAAAGGTTAAATCCTAAAGGAGTAGCTAATATCCATGATTCTGATGCAATATCTACGTTAGCTTCGTAGATTTCTGCAATATTTATTGATGATTCTGATGCAATATCTATGCTATCTAAGAAAATTACTGTAGAGAAACCTCCACCACCGTTTCCTCAAAGATTGAAGCAACACAAACAAAATAAACAATTTTCCAAATTTTTAGAAATTCTTAAAAAATTAACAGTAAATATTCCCTTCGTAGATGCTTTAGAGCAAATGCCCAATTATGTGAAATTTATGAAAGATATTCTGAACAAGAAAAGGAAGTTCACGGATAATGCAACTATTGCACTTAGCGAAGAGTGTAATCCAATTATTTATAAAAAGCTTGCTAAAAAATTAAAAAATCCTGGCAGTTTCACTATACCGTGTGCTATTGATGAAAAATTTTATGGAAGAGTTTTATGTGATTTGGGAGTCAGCATTATTCTTATGCCTCTATCAATTGTCAAAAGATTAGGATTAGGAGAAGTCTCACCTACTTTTGTAACTCTTCAGTTAGCGGATCATTCAGTTACATATCCTAAGGGAGTTATAGAAGATGTGTTAGTAAAAGTGGATAAATTTATCTTTCCTGTGGATTTCATTGTTTTAGACATGGATGAAGATAAAGAAATACCTATCATTTTAGAGAGATCATTTTTAGCTACTGGAAAAGCTATGATAGATGTTCAAAAAGGAGAATTAACTATGAGAGTTAAAGATCAAGAAGTGACCTTTAACATTGCAAAATCTATGAAATACCCTGCTGTTGAAAGAGATAATGAATGTTTTTGGATGGAAATTAGTGAACATCTATTGAAAGAACATTTTAAAGAACATTTCGAAGAGAAAGAAAATTTGAAGAGAGTGATGAAGTTATTTTGGAAGAATTAGAAAATGAAGAATTAGATTATGTTCAGGAAAGATTTGAGATGCTGGATATTACCGAAAATGCTGATAAGAACCTATTTTCGTCAATTATAAAACCACTTTAATTTGAGTTGAAAATATTGCCTAGCCACTTGAAGTATGTGTTTTTGGAAGACTCATCTACATTACCAGTTATTTTATCTTCAGAATTAAATTATTTGCAAGAGCAAAGACTGTTATATACATTGAAAAGATATAAGAAAGCTTTTGGTTGGACCTTAGCTGATATTAAGGGAATCAATCCTTCGATCTGTATGCACAGAGTTATATTAGATGAATAATATAAACCAAGAGTTGATCCACAAAAGAGATTAAATCCAATGATGAAAGAAGTAGTTAAGAAGGAAATTTTGAAATGGTTAGACACTAGAATTATATATCTTATTTCCGATAGTGCGTGGGTAAGTCCAATTCATTGTGTTCCTAAGAAAGGAGGAGTGACTGTTGAGAAAAAAGAAAATAATGAATTAATACCTATCAGGCAAGTTACTAGGTGGCGTATTTGCATTGATTATAAAAAATTAAACACCGTCACCAAGAAAGATCACTTCCCTTTACCTTTCTTAAATGAAATAGTAGATAGACTTGCTAGGCACAAATATTTTTATTTTTTAGATGGATATACCGGTTACCATCAAATTCCTATTGCTCTTGAAGATCAAGAAAAGATAACATTTACTAATCCTTTTGAAACTTTTGCTTTTTGAAGAATGCCTTTCAGACTATGTAATGCACTTGCAACATTCCAAAGATGTATGATGTCCATATTTAGTAAATTAATTGATGATGGATTGAAAGTATTTATGGATGATTTCTCTGTATTTGGAACATCATTTGTTGCATGCTTAAATTATCTTGAAAAAGTTTTAGAGTTATGCAAAAGAACTAATATGGTTCTGAATTGGGAGAAATATCAATTTATGGTTGCAGGAGAAATTGTATTAGGGAATAAAATTTTGGAAGATGGTATGGAAGAAGACCCTGCAAAAATTCAAGTTATATCTAAACTAACAGCTCCTACTAATGTAAGAGAGGTTGGGAGTTTTCTTGGACATGTTGTTTTTCACAGGCCTTTTATTAAAGATTTTTCAAATATTACCAAACCTCTATGCAAACTTTTAGAAAAGGACAAGAAATTTGAATTTACTGAAAGCTGTTTAAATGCCTTTGAGTTATTAAAGGAAAAATTAATGACAACCCCTATTATAGTTTCACCTAACTAGGAGAAGCCATTTGAATTGATGTGTGATGCTAGTGATTATGCTATTGGAGTTGTCCTTGGACAAATTTATGAAGAGATTTTTAAAGTTATATACTATGCTAGTAAAACTCTTAATGATGCACAAATTAACTATACTGTTATTGAAAAAGAGTTACTGACCTTTGTGTATGCTTTAGAAAAATTTAGATCTTATTTAATTGGAGCTAAATTTGTTGTGCACACCGATCACTCTGCTATTAAATATCTAATGCAAAAGAAGGATGCCAAACCAAGGTTGATTAGATAGATACTTTTGATGTAAGAATTTGATCTTGTGGTTATTGATAAAAAGGGAACTGATAATCAAATTGCTGATCATTTGTCAAGCTTAGAAAATCATTAATTATCTGACATCGACAATGAAATTACAGACAGTTTTCCTGATGAACAACTTAATATTAATGAGTGAAAAATACCATGGTATGCTCATATTGTTAATTATATTGTAAATGATATTTTGCCACCTATGTTGACATTGCAACAACAAAGGAAGTTCATTCATGATGCAAAAGAATATTTTTCGGATGAGCCTTATTTATATATACAATGTAAGGATCTGATTATGAGAAGATGTGTACCTTACGAAGAAACTAAGCTAATCATTCAGAAATGTCATGATTCTGAATTTGGAGGACATTTTGGGATTGATAAAACTGCATATAAAATTTTACAAGTAGGATTTTTTTGGCCTACTATCTTTAGGGATGTTTATCAATACATAAAAACTTGTGATCGATGTCAACGAGTAGGCAATATATCTAGAAGAAGTTAAATGCCTCTGAATTTCATGTTATAAGTTGAAATCTTTGATTTTTGGGGATTGATTTCATGGGACCATTTATTCCTTCATTTGGGAACTTATATATATTAATTGCAGTAGACTACGTTTCTAAGTGGATTGAAGCACAAGCTTTACCTCGTTGTGATACTAAAAGTGTTTCAAGGTTTTTAATGAAAAATATTTTCACTAGATACGGAATGCCTAGAATGATTATCACTGACGGAGGATCCCATTTTAGAAATAAATATATTTAGAGATTGGCAGAAAAGTTTAATATTATTCATAGAAAAATTGGAACGCATTCGGACCAGAGCGAAACTATGCAATTTTTGCCTTGGGCGCCAACGACGGGTTTTTCCCGAGAGTCCAGGTAAAATAAATACAGAGGCTCGCCGATGGCGCCCTCGACCCCGCCGACGTCGAGACCGGCAAGATGGCGATTTTTTGGGTTTAAATGGTGATTTTTGGCGATTTTTGGCGATTTTTGGGCGGGAGTTACCGTTTTAAAATCCCAAATTCGATTCCTAAAGTCATATTTCCCCAAAAATGAAGTGAAACTCCACCAATTTCATTCCTATGGTGTCAAATTCCCCTGATAATCCCAAAATGTGAGTTTTCAATCGGCAAAAGTTTTTTAGTGCGGAAGCGCAGCGAATCTTCAACAAGTTACTGACAAAGAAAAGATTGATCAAGGAATGAGGATTCATAAATTGCAAATTAAATAATTCCTTTACTGCAATTGAAGAGATGATGGTGCGGTGAAGATGGGAAGTGTTGTGCTATACTACCGTCGTCGTGGTTTTTCCGGTGGTAAGAGAATTCTATGTAAATTTACATGGAATCAACCAGGGAGTCGTTTATGTACGAGGTTGATGGATCACTTTCACTCTTGCACGAATCAATGAATTATACATGATCGAGAACGTTCATATCTGCCACTATTCCAATTTTGTCGCAACGAGAAACCAGATGAATGAAATTTATCAATATTTAACGAATGAAACTGACAATTAGGAAATGAGAGAAAACGGGTATGTTAGTTTTTCTGTGACACTCCTAAATCCCGTTTCGAAACACTAGCACTTTCTCATTTCTGCAAAACTGTTACCGACAATTAAGATCGGTAAAGTTTCTAAAGAAAGTGCTATTTTGAACTATTGCATCCAAAGGGGACTGTCGATAGACATTGGATCAATAATTGTGAAGACGGTTTTGGGCCTGATCGTTCATGGATCAACTTATCGGCTTGGACCCCCCTCCACAATTTTCTCACTTTGTAGTCAGTTCCAAGTGTCCTATGAAAATTGGGAAAATGATCTTATACCTTGGAAGCCTTTGGATCCAACTGAGAGATTCTCAGCTTTTGAAGATAAAAATGACATGACCATATAGTAGATCAATCATCCCAGAATTCACTACCAGTTCAACCCTTAACTCCTGATAAGACTGGTGATCCTGTGCAAAATCTGGAAATTGGAGAAGGAGGTACAAAATGTCATGAATGCGATTAATAATATCTCCAATTTCTTTGATCATCTAGACTGGAGGATGATAGAACATTTTGAGCACTCTAGACATTTAGAAGATAGTTTGATAAGGCTGATGAGGAGGATGAAATTAATAGAAGAGGATTCTACTGAAGAATTTCCATTCCAACCTTTCTACAACCTCTTCGTTCATGTGCAATCAATGGGTGTTCTCAGAGGAGAATCTATTACTGAATCTAATGAATAGTAGATTTATATTACTACTTGTCTATGTATCTATGTAATTTGATTTGAACTTTGTATTTTTTTTTGCTTTAGAATTATGCTTTTAAATCTCTGTATAGTTGAGACTAAGCATAGAATGTTTTTTTTGGTGTTTTGAGTGTTGTGGCTTGGATTGTGACGTTGAATTAATGTGTTGAGGTTGAGAAAATACCAAAATTAGGTCTGTTATGTAACGTATATTGTACCCCTTAGAATTTATATATAAAAGTGATGTTTTGTGTTGTGAAAGTTTATTTGTGATAATTACATCATTTAGTCACTTAAAATTATGTCTAGAATGATTGAAAAGATGTCGTTAAGGCTTGAAATTAATCAAAACTGCAAAAATCTGGGATTTGAAACAAAATCAGTAGAGCCCGCCGATTGCGCCCTCAACGCCGCCAATTGCGGATTTTTCCCAAAACCTAGGTTCAAAATTTCAATAGAGTGCGTCGAAGGCGCCATCGACCCCGTCGGCGGAGAGCTTACGAAAAAACACCTTTAACCGCGATTTTGACCAGTAAACCGCCACTATTCATCATCCCCTTCCTCCTAAAAACACAATTTTTGACCTAGGACTTGAGAGATCTTGGATTGGAAGGCAATTTCAAGACTTTTTGACATCGGATTTGATCATCTCTAGGTAAGAGCTTCACTCCAAACTAAAACTATTTGATTTTCACCATGGATTTCTTTCACATTGAGGAGATCCAAAAAATTTGTGAATGTGAAGAAAATTTGGGAAGAAATTCATTGATCTTAGTGTTGAACTCTTAAAATTACTATTAGAAGCCATTATTTGCATATTTGAAGTAAATTTTGGAATTTTTCTATAATTTGAATAGATTGAAATGGCTCCATGTCAAAAGAGACGAATTGAGTTGGACAACTCTCTCTTCGTCAATGCAAAAGCTCAATCAAGATTTACTTCAATATTGAAAGGAAAGAAGTGTATACAAGATCGAGTTTTTAAAAGTCCGGGGGGAGAAATTGAACGAGTTATTGTCGAGCGGAGGTGGGAAAACTTTTGTTACACCACCAATAAAGATGATGCAAATGTTGTGAAGGAGTTCTATGCCAATTTAATCTATTTTGAAGATGGAATCGTTCAAGTGCGGGGATTTCCTGTTGAATTTACTGCCGCCTGCAACAACACCTTTTACGAAGTCCCAGACTCTTATGGTTGCCAATATGAATCCTTTAGTACTATGGAAGGCCCCTTGAATGATGTGATTAATTTGCTCACTACTGGGAAAGGAACATGGAAGATAAAGCAGCGAGAATGGGTAAATTTTTCTGCTTCCATGTTGAATGCCACATCTAAAGCGTGGCATTATTTTATTTCTTCTACTCTGTTACCGACATATCACCATAGTGAGGTAACTAGAGATAAAGTTATTCTAAATTTCTGTATTCAAAATAATAGAACTATAAATATGGTGAGAATTATTTTTAAGAATATATTGGCCACGGTAAAGAGTGAGACAAGTGGAGGTCTAGGACATCCTGGTCTTATTTATGCAATTTACAAACTTTTTGGAGTGGAAACTAGAGATGAAGAATAGGTTTACCCTATGAAACCCATTAGTAAGGCCAATCTATAAACTTATGAATCTCATGAGAAATGGAGAACTGGAAGTAGAAGTCAAGAACCTTCTACTAGTAGAGATGTCCCCTCTACAAGTTATGTTCTTCCACCTTCTAGTTCCCTACCCTCACTGATTTGATAAATGAGTTCACCTTGCAATGAAAGAGTATAGAGTTAAGAAATGAAAGGATTGGAGGTTTATAATGTGGACATGATTATGATAGTGCGTACCTTTGGAGGCATTAAAATTTTGAGGTAGCTTATTATGAAGCTCAGGCCCGATACTACAGAGGTGAGCTTGATGTTACTTTTCTTGAGTGCCCCCGATATACTCAGTATCAGCCTGATCCACCTGCTGATCAAGGAGATGAAGACATAATTTGGGATTTTGATATTTGATGTAATTGATGTACTTGTACTTTTATTTCTGTGATCTTTTGTAATAGAAATAGATGTTTATGTGTATTTAGACTTTCATTTTTATTGTTATGTTGTACTTGGATAATTTTAATTTTTGTTGTAAACTTAGTGTGGTAGTTAAATTTGTATGTGTAGTATAATAGATGTTGAGTATTGTTTTGGAATGTAATGTGATTTTTATTTCATATTTTAATTGTAATTGTTTTGTGTAGTATTGTGTTTGTGTTAGGAAATATTGTGCTTGTTTAATTTTTTAGTTTTATACTTATTTCAAAATTTCATTACCTAGAAATTTGTCTAAGGATTTATATGTGTAGAAAGCTCATAATATTATAGACCAGGTGAAGTAGAAATGTTGAGAAGGACTGCAAAAGTTTTAGAATGTTGAAAATGCCTAAATACTGAGGAATGATTTATATTTAGAGTTTTTCTTTCCACCTGCATTATTTTATATTGAAAATTTTAAGTTTGGGGGAGGGAAGAATAAGATTAACTATTAGATGTCCTCTTTTTCACTATTTTCAAAAATTATTAATATGATTTTAAGTAGTGAATTTAATTTAGGTAACTATATTTTGTAGCTATTTAAATATATGGTAGATTTAAAGGAATATTTTTGTAATGAAAATTAATTTTGTAACTTAAGATATTTTAGTATAAGAGAATAAGATTATAGTTAACTATTTAAAGTAAAGGAAACTATATTTTGAAGTATTAAGAATCTGGAAATTCATTTAAGAAGAAAAGATTGGGGCTCAATGACGTAAAAACTATGAGATACTTATAAGGTAAAGGAATTCTTTGAGTTTCAAATCTAGGGAAAGAAAGGTGATGCTCAAAATCATTAAAGGCTATCCAGATATAGTAATCCTCACTTGAAAAAGGAAAAAGAAAGGATTGAAAACAATCCTTGAAAAGAAAAGAAAATTGTATAGGATTGAAAGCAATCCAAATGAAAAAGAGAAAAGAAAGAAAAAAAAGTTATTATGGAAGTGAGGAGAAGCTTGAGGATATGCCTAATCAAAAATTGGCTTCGCTGGACCTACATAAAGGGAAAACTTAAATACATTCCTGAACTTATATTTATGGAATAGATCTTTTATTAGTACTATTCTCATAAAGTTCCTATGATTTGAATATTTTAAGTGACTTAATATTGCAACATATAGTCATTCTTGAAATGAATAGAAGACTAGAATTCTTAAACTTGATGACTAGATAATCTTGTGGCTATAGAGTTAATTCAATTACTTGATTTTTTTCTAAAAATCTCACTATGATATTTATTTAAATCAAACTTATAGTATTTCTGAATTAAATCTTTACTACAATAAATCATAACTTTTATATAGTACCAAAATTACTTGAGGACAAGTAATAGTTAAGTTTGGAGGATTTTGACCAAAGGAAAATATGTTAAGATTTTCATACCTATTTTATACTGTTTTTGATGATATTTCACTTTAAAGAAATGTATTTTTGATGTTTTGTTGCACGAATAATGAATTAGGGTCATTGGAGCAAAAAGATGCAAAAAGGAGCAAATTTGGAGCAAAAAAGGACAAAAATGTGAAGAATTGAACTAGGGCGCCGTTGGCGCCATCAACCCTGCTGACGGCGAGATTTTCCCGAGAATCCAAAATTAATTCATTAAGAAGGTCCGCCGACGGCGAGCTCGGCGGTTATGTCCAACCAGGCTTTGGATGAGGACAAATTTTGAAGGGATGCTTAGGCAACTCTTGGAAAAGCTCATCCACAACTTTAAAAGGAGATTTTGGCTGAAAATCAGAGAGGTCATGGACGTTAGAAAGGTCCTGGAGAGGGGAGAGACTCATCCAAAGCCTGGAAAGTGGAGTTTGAAACAAGTGTAGAGAGTCTAATTTGTGAGGAATTCTTCGAGAGATTGTAAGAGTGGATTGAAAGTGAGAGATTTCTTCCTCCTTGCTGCTTCAAAGAGGAATTTTGTGTGCTGTAAAGAAAGTAAGAGATTCAGAGGAACTTCGAGGAGTTTTCTTGGGGAGAAATTAGAGATAAGTTTATTTATTATTGTAGTTTGTATGACTTTGATTTTATATACAAATTCTAAGTTTTGTTGTGTTTTCCCCATGAGATCTGAGTAGTTTTCTCTGTCTTTCTCCATGTCTTGAGATTTGTGAAATGGTGATTTGAATTGGTGAAGCCATGAAAATGTTTAAGAAATTGCGATGATCTTTTCACTTCGATCTTAATTTAATTTCAATATGGTCAATTGATTTGTTAAAATATGTTGAGTTTTACAACTAAAGTGAAGATCACATCCAAGATTCAGGGAGGTCAAAGCCCTTGAAAGTTGGGTTCAAATTAACAAAAAAATAATATTATCGGGCGTAGAATTTGAGATTTTAGAGTGACAGACTAAAATATATAATTTGGTCCTATCGTTTGGGTGTTAAAGTGTAGATGTTAGCCCTTAGGTGAGGGGAACGTGGGAGCTCTGAAGTGAGAGCCGGTATCCTCCTAGACTAGCCGCATATTCAGTAAACAAGCGTAGGATTAGTCAATGTTCTTTAGGCCTGGACCAAAAGGGTAAATAATATGTATGCTCCTATTTGGCACATTATAGTTTGAACTAATTCACTTTAACCATTCACTATAATTTCTTGACAAGGAGAAGGATGCTTTCTTATATATTGAATATCACATTCGAACCTTCATTAGTATAATTAGTTAGTTAGTATTTATTAAAATTATACATTTATTTCAATTTCTTATTAGTGACAGATAAGAAAATTGAACTTCCTTGTTGTGATTAAAGTATTTCTTTTCTAAAATCTTATTTTGTATTTCTAATCTTACTCCATGTGGGATTGATATCTAGGACTCCATTAGAGCCCTATATTACTTGAGCAATACATATACTTGTGTTGATAAGTGTGACTTTACAATTATTGAATATTTATTACGTCCATATTTATTGAATCTATAACCGTTATTAAAGTTTTGGTACAGTTGTTGAGGAAGTAAATCTTTTAGCAGCAATATTAAATACTTATATTTTAAAGCATATATAAAGTCACGGTCAATATTCATGCACATCTTGAGCATATTGGATGGCAATTGAACATGCAATTAAACCACACTAGCTATATTGAGAAAGCAGATAAGGAGATGTTTCTTAAGCAAAAGTGGATTGAATAAAATTGCATCAGAGCACGTCACAACCGTCTGTTTTATCAACTTTATATTTCAGTTAACCGAGGAGAGACTAATGAAAGACCTAAATTTGTTCCTTCTAATGAAGAATGGAATTAAGTTTTATGTTTATTTTTGTGTGATTAAAGTATTTGTCTTTAAGTGTTTTAGAGTTTAAGACATGTGTTAGTGTTTTGTTACTTATGTGTTTAATTGTGAATGTGTGTTAAGTGTTTTGTACTAAGGAAAATTTACTTATCCGAGACTATTTGGAGTGAGAATTTAGTGTCAATCGTATTTTTACTTTTTTATGAATTAATATAAGTTTGTTTTTGTGAAAATTTTGTGTTGTTTTAGCCTCAAATTGAAGTAGTTATTAAGGAGAATTTTGAGAGAGAGAGAGAGAGAGAGGAGTTATAGGAAGTTGAAAATAGTCAAGTAAGTGCTATGAGACCATTTAGGGTTGGTTTACATAAGAAAATAGTGCATTTTACTTAAATTTAAAGATTTAAAAAATAATGCACTGGCGCCTAAGCGCCACATATCGTGCTTAAGCGCGAGCTAACCCGAGAGCCAAGCGCCTAAGAGTCACTTACCCGCGCTTAAGCGCCGGTTCACGAAAACTGGTTCGCGGATGGTTAAAAGTGAAATTTTGGTATGAAAACACCATTTTTAACGCCTCCCATCATCTTCTACATCTCAAAATCAAGATTTTTAAGGGCTTGAGCATACCATAAGTGGAGATTTCTTCGTGGAATCAAGAAAATTTTGCTAGATTCGGATTCCTTGAGGTAAGAGCTTTACTTCTATGCAAAAATTTTTGTTTTTCACCATGTATTTTGAGCATATTTGGATAAATTTGAAAATTCACTATTCATGGTGAAAAATGAGAAAAAAATTATGGAAATTGCTTAGGAAGTTTAGTTTGTGCTTTTGGAAGTTTAGTTTAGTCATTTAAACTTGATTTTTAAAGTTATTTTTAGAATTTATAAAATTTGTAGAATTGCACCAAGAATGAAGAGGTGTAAACGAAAAAGCTCGTTTGATTCAAGCAAATTTGTTAGTTTGAAGGCTCAAGATCAATATTGTACACTCTACAGTCACAAAAATTGATTTTGGAGCGATGTTTTAGAAATCCGGGTGGAGACGTGGAAGATTTAATTATTCATCGACAGTGGGAACAATTTTATTATTTTTTTGTTGTTGCAGTGATTTCTGCTGTGAGGGAGTTCTATGTAAATCTCCCTAAAGCTGAAGACAATCAAGTTATGGTTCGAGGAAAGTTGGTACCTTTTTTGCTAGAGGTAATCAACTTATTTTACCATTTACCATTGGATACTTTATGTTTTTATGCAAATTATAGTCCTACTTAAGCGAAGTTAGACGAGATTATTTCATACTTGACTATTGGGAGAGGACTTTGGAAGATTAACAATAAGAGGAGAGTAAAATTCCCAACTTCAAAGTTATGTGCACCTTCAAAGGCTTGGAACTATTTCATTTCTGCTCGTCTGCTTCCGACCAATCATCTCAGTGAAGTGACCAGAGAAAGAGCAACGTTGAACTATTGTACTCAAGAGGGAAAGCTGATCAACATTGCAGCTTTGATCTGTCAGAATATCATCAGTTCTACTATAGCTGTTACAACTGCAGGTTTGAGATTTGCTTCCTTGATCTTTTCTTTGTGCTAACAGGTTGGGGTTAAATATGATAGTTGGGAGGAAGTTTTGTTACCTCTAAAGCCCATCAGAAAGGTGAATGTGAAGAATTATTCTGAGCATTCAATTTTTGGCTGGAGAGAAGGATTTTCCAAAAGCTATGGAATTGAAACATCTGCTGCATCTACCTCTGTTACTTCTTCATCTAGACCATCTACTTCACGTGCTTCTACATCTAAAGGTGAGTCTATTAAGACTCAGGATGAGTTATTGCAGAAGATGATGGATAATATCAATTTTAGTGCTGATAAGGAAGAAAATTTAAAGCGTTTTGCAGATCATACTAATAGTTATAATAGAAGGATGAGTGATTATGAAGAGAAATTCCACTCATCTTTGGAGAGCAAGATTAGAGGTGACCCAAGAGTGCAATTTCATCCATATCCTTGATATCCTGATTATGAGCTTGTAGAAAAATGGTACAGCGGTGATTCTAAGGATGAAGAGTGGAGCTGAGAGATTTATTTTATGATTGTAATATGATATGAACTATGTGTAAGATGATATGAACTATGATATAGTAATCCCTGCCTTAAAAAGAAAGAAAAGAAAAAGAAAAGAGGAAAAAAGAAAGAAAAGAAAAGAAAAGAAAAAGAAAAGGAAAAAGAGATAAAAAAATTAGGAAGGACAAGCTTGAGGATTAGTGCCTAATCAAAAATTGGTTCTACATTTGATCTTTTTAAAGTATAAGACTTGAGAAACTCTTAAGCTTATAAATATAATATAAGAAGTAAAATTACTTTTAATGAAAATTTTTAAGTAGAGATAATAAAAAAATTAAATTTCAAATTTGAAAAATCTATAATACATTTCTGAATTAGATAGAAACTCATATTTTCATCTTTCTTAGCTTTAAGAATTTCTAAACTTAAAGTTGGTCTCATTTAGTCAATATTTTTTTCTAAATTAGACTGCTATATTTATAAATCTAAATTTTAGTGACTCCGAAAGAAACTCATATACATATCATATATATATAGTTTTCAAATGTTGAAGTGTCACTTGAGGACAAGTAACATTTTAAGTTTGGGGATTCAGATACACCTAAAATATAGTGTTTTTAGACACATTTTATACCTATTTTTAAGATATTATGCTTTAATGGAATGTATTTTTGTGTTTTTTTTGCAGATACAAATAAAAAGGTGAAAAATGCTTAAAGGAGTGAAAATGGAGCAAATTTGGAGTAAAAAGGTTAAAAAATGTGCAAATGAGTTTTGGTGCCTAAGTGCCGGTTAAATAGAGAAGGCCACGCCTAAGCGCCAAAGGTCTCGCGCTTAAGCTCCAATGGCAGTTAATAGATAAGAAAAGTTGGTTTTTGCAAAATTTGAAGAGGTTTTTGAGGCACCCATTGGCTTAATAGGTGGTTATAACCACCATGGACGAACATTATCATGAAAGAATGCATCTCTTGAGGAAATACATCGAATCTAGATATATTTTGAAGAGTTCCCGAGGCACCTCTTTGAAAACTGTAAAAGAAAGAAGAGAGGACTTTGAAAAGGGTCCTGAAAATACTTGGAAAGTTTTGAAAGTTCATCAATTTGGGGAGTTTGTTTGGAGAGATTTTCAGGCACCACTTTTACTTTTATTTTATCCCTTTTGTTAGTTTATTTTGAGTGATTGTAAAGAGAAGAGATTCAAAGGAATTTCAAGAGTTTGGTGGAGAACTTGAGATAAGTTTTTACCTTTTGCTTGGAGACTACTTTTGGTTTTAATTGAGACTTGTTGTTGGTTTGACAATGATTTCTACTTTTAAACTAAAGTGTGGTTTTATTTTTTCCATGGATTATGAGTAGTTTTCTTTATCTTTCTTTTTAAAATGATAAGTAATTAAGTTTTGGATGGAGATTGTAGAGAGTATTGATATTTAATGTTGGAAGAAGTTGTGATGATTTATATCCATGCATTTCATTTACTTCTTGATTTGGCCAATCCATATGTTAGAATTTGCTGTGAGAACATGTGTTGACCTCAATTTTGGTTGAGGTTTAGTTTTTCCTCTTTAGTAGCCTAGGGTCTAGCCATAGGACTTTTCCTTTTGACTATTCCTAGAAAACTAGACATGGCACCCTCACCATTAGAAATTCTACCCTCTTCTTTACTCAACCTGAAGTTCCACATGTTGGTCTCAACCTCTAAGCACTTAGTAGGTGGGGTCACTATGGGGGAAACTCAAGATGAGTCACCCTTAGGATTGCTGGACCTGACCTTGGGTGTTAGTCTGAAGCTAAGGCACTCACTACACTAATCTACACCCACAATCACTCACAACCCTGAACTCAAATCTCTAGCCTAGATCCCTTGATCTTTTGGGATACTCATGTAGATGATCCCCTAAACTTACTAGCCCTATGACTATGGTTTAGCTAAGACCACTATGTAGAGGACCAAAAATGGGGTTTCCATTGGTCCATTGCTTATTGGTGATGATTGGCACCTCAATTCTACCAAAATACCCATCTTGGCTCTTTACCCCTAAAACACCCCCTAATTACCAAAATACCCCTCTTGGGCTCAAAATCCCAAAAATTCCCAGAAAATCCTAATAAATCCCAAATATTCCCAATTTAATTTCTCTAAACTACCCAATAACCCAATTTGGCCAATTTGACCATCTTTCCAAAATCCCCAAATTAACCTTTAAAGACTCAAATTTCCCCAAATCCAACTAAAATATCCACCAATTTGATCTCAATTGACCCCAATTCCAATTTGAAACTCAAATTAACTTTTGATATGACCAAACGAAACCAAATCTAAGATCAATTAGTCTATGATTTGAGCCCAATTTTGATATGGGTCAAAACCCCAATTTTGACCATGTGACTTAATCTCACCAAATTGAACCCATAGCCTAGTCAATTGGCCTCAATTAATGTTGAAAAATCTTTATAAAATTCCTATACATCAAAATCAACCATTAATTGAAATTGGTGAAGCCTCAAATCCATTTGATTTTGGCCTAAAGCCAAAATTCCCAAATTTAGCCCCAAATTAGCTAAGTCCCTAAATTTCACCCAATTGATTGACTTAACCTCCAAATTGGCATCCAATTCATGTTGGAAACTCTTCATGAGGTCCCTATTGACCATTTATAACAATCAATTTGGACTTAGCCCAAGGCTAACCCAAGCTAGACCCAAGCCTAGCCCAATATGACCAAATTGATTAAAGTTCAAAATTCCTTCAAATTGACCTTTCAATTGAACTCAAAACCACTTCTATCCTTCACCAAAGTTGTTCCTTGTGATCATATACACCAAATGCAACAATCAATTGAGCCAATTGACATGGCTAACCTAGCCCAAACCCAAGTTTTGGTCATTTGCACCCACTTGGACCCATACACTAAATGTGACCTAACCACCTTAAAGACGCCAAATTAACTCCACCACAACTATTAGTTGGACTTAGTGACTAGTAAAAATACCATGAAATCACCTAAATCAAACCATGGACCAAAGGTCTGCAAAATTAGGGGATCTTATTTCCAAAAATGCACATGCTTAAGATATCTTTGCCAAATCCAAACACATTTGCATTAAATTGCTGTGATGGATTTCTCTAGGTTCCCTGAGCTCCTAGCACCTCCCCCTGGTCGACCGGCCATCCTAGTGGTTGAAAAAGCCTAAAAACGAGAACCACCCCCATGGCACCTCACCCAAATCAACTAGAGGCCAGCTCATCCAAATTAAATTGAAGAGCTCCTCTGCCCTCCACCTAAGCACCACAATGCACCCAAACTTATGCCCTGAGAGCTACCCCATGGCCATTTTTATAAGAACTCACCTCCCACGGCCATCGGAGGTGTGCTAAAAATTTTCAGAGAGGCCTCTCCAAACTTCACACAGAGCTTTTCGAAGATCCCCTCAGTGCATTCCAACCATTTTCCCTCACCCATTCCCATTGTCGGAGCTCAATTTTAAGTTTGAAACCTTGCCGGAAACCAGGACAGAACCCAATACACCTCCACACTCCATCAAACTTCAATTGCTTGTGCCCACACCTTCACAAGAGTGAAAGAAGCCAAAGCCCCATCAAATCCCCCTTCCACAGAGCCTCTACCATAGCTCTAGATCAACACCTAACTCGTTTGATATTATAACTTGACACAATAGATAACTCAGACTTGTCATGGCAAGGAGCTTGGAGCTAGCTTGGTGGGCAGCACAACCATCTTCAACAACAAAACCTATCTTCACCAGCTAAACCAATCTTCCTTCCTTAGACCTAAACAACAAAGCCATAGGACCTCGAGGTTGCTTGCTTATGCAACGTAAATCCTCACCTTATTTTTAGGTCTTTGAATAGCCCTACTATACAATATAAGCCCTAACTCGTCTTAGGATTCTGAGGTTGTCGTTTGTCACGACCTAAATCCTCACATCTTCCAGGCTATTTGTGTGATCATTTCACACAAATGTAAGCCCTAATTAATAAAATTGGCAGGATGAAACACCTAAATATTTCTCCTCAAAATTGAAGCCAAACATTAGGAAAGCTTGGGAAGTCACCGAGGTTCTCCTCTGGATCCATGACATCCCCTAGTCCTTCTTCCTTTGGATTCTACAATACAAAAATGTTTCAAATTTGAACCAATCCCCTTGCACACCTCTATGTCTGATTTCGTTGAAGAGTCCTACCCTTTGAAATTCTTTGAAGATAATATTTCTTGATTTTTATCGAGAATTTTCTTAGGTAGCTTTGGTCATTTAAGATGTAATTAACTATAGGGGCTTGCCCTTATAGGAAGCATGTCCGAACCCAGCTTAATATCAACCCTATTTAATCCTTTATATTAAATAGGGGAACTTATAGGCAAATATAAAGGTTTTGCAGACCAAACGGATGTCATACTTTCCTTAGTTTATTTGAACGAGCCTTATCCGTTTGCATACTTTACCCATTTCCCTCTTGGACCAAATTACCCTTCTTCCGTTTGCATACTTTACCCATTTCTACCTTGGGAAAGTACAACTAAATCCTTGGACTTCAAGACTAGCTGTTGAACCATCTTTAAACAGAGGGGTTCAGAAGGCCATTAAGGACTCTTTAAATTTTCATGTGGGGTCGGACCCCCAATAGGTGTGTTGGTGGATTAACTCCACCTGGGCATTTTTCTGCAACAAATTGGGTCTCGCGCCGGGTCCTAAACTTTCTCATAACTCCTTTTCACAGTTGTTTTGCTACTTTGTAAATTAAACCAAATCATGTTGTGCTGCGCGCACTTCAAAATATTAATCAATTTTACACCCTTTTAAATAAAGATGATAAAATTACCTGTAAATTAAGACCCGCCCGGCCTACAGATTAAACTCTACTTTCAGTGCTTGCACTAAGGATTACGAGGTTTTTGGCCATATAGCTAACCCTAAAAATTTCTGTTTTAAAGCCCGCTGCGATGACTTACCCAACGCTGACCTTTTCTTGCAACCTGTCGACGGACCGCAACGTCGCTCCCACCATAAAGTTCGGAGCTGGATTTGAAGACCTCGAGGTTATCCTCAGGAAAGCCCCATTCATGGTAATGAAGATCGCTGCCCCGGAAGCTCAAGAGTCGTCTGCAGAATTCAGTTTGAACTGCCTTCAAGACTGCCCTGCCGGCAAGAAGGCTAAAGCTGCTGCCGTCACGACACCCGCCAAACCTGCTATCCCCGCTGCTGCTAAGAGGAAGGAAGTGATGATTTTAGAAGATTCGGCTGACGGATTAACTGTTCCGCCACCCGTGTTTGAAATCAGGTCGAGCTCAAGGACTGTACCACTGACCCAAACTAAAAAGAGGAATCGCAATAGGAGAATTCGGAGGGCCATCAAAGCCCAGACTCCTGAAAACACTCCTGATGAGGAGGACCCTCATCAAATTGAAGAGGTATTACCAAAAAATTACCCACTCCTACGAGGGAGTAGATTCTATCCTCTGACAGATACTGATGGATATGAGAGTATCCGGAAGATTGCTGCTGCATTCCCATCACCTCATGAACATGGTGAGGAGGGAAAGAAATTCAGCCCCATCACCCGAGTTTGTGCAGTCTTCAGAAGGCTTGCTATTAAAGAAGGATGTTCTGTTAGTGAATTACTTAAACAAGTGGGACGTGCAATTTTCCCTCATATGAAGAATGAAATTTTGAAGGATATTAAGTCCGCTACGAAATCTCGTAGGTCGACTATAGAGTCACCTACCCGTGTTCCCGTCTGGCTCCGTTTGGGAAACCAAGTCGATACTGTTATGGTCACCACCGATCATACCACCACCAGAACCACAGGTCGCCGGCCGATTAAATCAAGATTGGGTCCGAGAGGTTTACTGATTATTCCTACAATCATGGAAAGAAAGACAATACGATTGCCTGACACTGTAGCCGGTCTACACCACGGGGAGCATACCTTCCCTCGACATACCGATGTCTCTACTGAGACGCCCCGTCCTGAGGCATCATCATCGAAAAGGAAGAAGGTATGGGTACCTAAAGTCGCTGCACCGATACAATTCAGTGAACCTGCAAGACAGGAAGCAAAACCAGCACTTGAAATATCTGACATCGTCGCGATAATAGTCAGCGAGATGGAAAAACAAGTTGAGGATTTCCATCAGGGTTCTCTAGATCTTAAACAAATCAAGAAATCAATAATTGAAGAAAAGTTGGAGAAACTCAGGATTGAGATTTCTGAGTTAGCTCGAGAACACGGAGTTTCCGTCAATAGTGACAACGAGGATTTTGATTACAACGATTACTTGGAGGAAGATTTCATGGATGTCCATGTGATCGAAACCGGAGCTACCACATCTGAGCGCGAGGCTCAACCTCGCACTGAAGAGAACGCCGTAGATGAGCTACATAGGGTTATCCTCCTCAGGGATGAGCAAGTTGTTCTACTGGAGAAAAGAATAGAAGAGATGACTGCAGCTATGACGGCCATGGCCATCATTCAGGGGCAATCACAAGCACCACGATTGGCTTCTCCAGAAATTAACCAGCTAGAAATCATACACATCGCAGATGAAAGAAGGGAGGCTACTTTGACAGACAAAGAAGAACAACCAAAGAAGGATTCTCCATCAAGTGCCATGCCAGAAAAAGAGTTCAAAGAAATGGTTGAACGGTACGGGATGCCTTAGCCCAGTCCAAGGGCGGTGCATCAATTTAAAGGGTAAACCTTATCCAGAGGAGTTTGATGCCGTGCCTTTCCCCAAGGGCTTTGTAACCCCAAACTTCAAGATATTTGATGGGACTGGAAATCCCAGATAGCACATAACACATTTTTGAGTCAATTGTGGAAACACAAGGAATAGTGAAGCTCTACTCTGCCAGCAGTTTGTTAGCAGCTTGTCAGGGACTGCTTTTGACTGGTACGCTTACTTGCCCAACGAGTCAGTTAAAACATCTTCTGAGTTGGAACAGTTATTTATGAAAAGATTTGATGGGGTGCAGTAACATGTGTCTATTGGAGAACTCATGATGGAGAAGCAGAAGCCTAGTGAAACCTTGAGAGACTATATTTTGAGGTGGAGAAACCTTAGCATGAAATGTGAACCTCAGCTACAGCAACATCAAGCGATTGAGATTCTACTCAAAAGCATTCATGGGCCAGTAGCTTTCATGCTTAAGGGACTCACCATCAAATCCTTCGAGAAGCTACTCAGTAAAGCCAGTAGTCTGCAAGAAGAAATGAAGCACATAGAGCCACATGAAAAGGCTAAGGTTACTAGAGTATTCAAAAAGAAATCAGGGATAGTCGCAACCGTTGACAAAGGAAAGCAGCCGATAAAGATATATGGAGAAGATCATAGTCAATCTTCGTCACAGTACCCTCAGAAACAGAGCCTTCAATCCAACCAACGGTCGTCTCAGGAAGGATCACCGCGAACAGCGGGTAAAAGAGTATCCCCGTTAGAGTGAAAGAAAGTTGTTTACTCCTTCAAAGATGAAGCTGTACCTAAAATATTCAAAAGCTTGATGAAGAAACCATAATTCAAACTGCCTGATCTGAAGAAACCCGAAGAGGTGGATAGGAAGAATGAACCAAATTATTGCCCGTACCACCGGTTGCTTGGGCACACTATAGACAAGTGTTTCGTCTTTAAAGACTGGCTCGAGAAGAACCTCAAGGAAGAAAACATTACAATCCCGAAGGAATATTTGAGAGAACCTGAAAAAGGTTCCATAAACATGATTTCAGCTGAGTCAACCTCCCCAATTGATCCATATGTTGGAACAGATGGATGGAGTACAACTTGGGATGAACTCAAGAGGGTCCTCAATCGGATACATGATTCATCAAAACAAGCTTCTACAAATACCAAAGAAGCATGGAATGAGGTATGGAGCAGAACATCTAAGAAGATACTGAAAAAGCTACAGTCTGCATCAAAACAAGCCTCCATTCAGAGTTTGCAGCATACCGAGCCTGAGATGAAGATTTCACCTGAAAATCCATCATCGTCCAGGATAAAGAACAAGAAAAAGAAGAGCGCCACTGCCAAGATTGATAGCACGGGGGGTAGGATAGGTGCTGCCGCTACTAGATTGGTTGTCTCGGATTCGGGGAAGAAAGTCCTCGAACCCTTGACTTTGTATGATTATCTTTTTATCCCTTCGGGGTCTTATGAATATAATGGTTGTGATTTCGGCTACGTTTTGACTAATTCTGGTAATAATGTGACTGATTATAACCAAGCTAGTTGCGATCTCGATCCTGAAAATGATCCTCAAATCGTACTAGAGTTCGATGAACTTGTTGTCAAGTCTAAAGAAGACATCAACGATATCGCTTACGACAGCACTGATAACGAAGAGCCAACTCCCGAGCGTCATGGTGCACCACTCACCATCAACTTAGATCTCTCCTACGAAGAGGAAAAGATATCGAAAGATTCAGCAATGATATCTCAAGAAGAAGAAACCACAGAAGTCAACTTAAGGAGCGGAAAGGTGTTACCACCAAGAACACCTCCAACAGACAAAGGAAAATAGATAATGACTCGAGAAGAGATACCCCCACCTCTGCCAGTGGAAGAACCACATAATCAAGATAAAATCGGAGGATCATACAAAGTAGAATACAACGTGCTAGCTCATCTTAGGAAGTTGCCTGCCCGACTAAGCATCTACGACACTCTGATCTTGTCAAAGGAGATGAGAGAATCTCTGGTTACAGCTTTGCTAGATCCAGAAATTTGCTTAGCTCAGTTGGCTAGCACATCCTCAGATGAAGTTTTCTCATTGAGAGAACAGTCAGGGGTAACCTTTCAGATGAAGACTTGCTGCTCGGTACCGCCGACCACAACCGTCCGCTCTACATCTCCGTCAACATTAGCACATTTGTGTTATCCAGAGTTTTAGTGGATCCTAGAGCATCTCTTAACTTGATGAGTCTACGGACGTTAACATATTTGGACTTCGATGTTCATGAGCTCATCCCCGATAAGATGATGTTAAGAGGATTCAACCAAAAGGGAGAAAGAGCCCTTGTATCAATCTCATTACTTATGAAGGTTGGAGAACTCGTAACAACCGTTAAATTTCATATCATCAACGCCGAGAACTCTTTTAACACTCTATTGGGTCGACTGTGGATTCATGAGCATAACATGGTTCCATCATCCCTACGTCAGTGCATTAAATACCGGAAATATGGTCAAGAAAATTGCATCAAGGGAGACCTGCAACCGTTTTCAGTGCGTGAAGTTGGTATCCATGAAGATGGTGCCTACTACGCACCACCAAATAAGACTGTCTTCTTGCGCAAAATTTTGACACACAAAGATAAAGATTCAGAGGGATCACAAAAAGAAGGCCATACAACTCCGCTTCAACAACCTTTTACCACTCCCTTACAACGAGTTGGTGGAGGTTCTTCTAGTTAACGCACCCGAGGTCGAGGCCGGGGATGCGGACGAGGAAAGATCAATTTAATTGTTGAATGGACTAGGTCAACTATCAGCATTGGTGATGAAAACAGTTCTGAAGATGAGGTAATGATGACAAAATAGAAGAAGCCTCAGTACGAGATATCCCTAGAAGATACAGAGAGGAATGAATATGAAACAATGTATGATCGGATAAACCACTATGTGGATACTATGACCCTCACTCCAATTCTCCCTCAAAAGCTCGAGAGTTTAGAGGTCAAGGAAGTCTATAGTGTTGGTTCAAATCCGATCAAATTTTACCGCGCTTCTACCTCTACTGAGCTTGAAAAACATGTAAATTTGGATGTTGATTCTAATGAATTAATGGAATTGCCTCTTGGTTACTTCTCGCCTTGTGTTCAAAAGTTAATACAACAGGGAAGTTTACCAAAACAAATGCCAAAAGATAAATTTCAACTCTTTGAAAAATTGTTGAATACTAAAAGACTAACTCCCAATTCAAAAGAAGGTCTCAGATTTGGTACAGTTGGACAAGTCGATGATTCTGAATTTTGCATGGTTGTTACTAATGAGTCAGAAAAAGATTGTCTCGATGTAGAGGATGACTCTACTGATCAACCAATAGAAGATGATCTGCCAGAATTTGAGGAAGAAATTAAATCCACTATCGATGAATTGAAAGAGATTCACCTCGTGACTAAAGAACGACCCCGACCTACATTTATAAGTTCTCTACATGATGACGAAGAATCTACAGAACTGGTCAAACTATTAGCAGGTTCAAAGATTGCTTCGCATGGAGCTACAATAAAATGCCATGACTGTCAGCAGAGGTTGCAGTCCATAAACTTGGGGTGGACAAGAATGTAACCCCAGTAAAACAAGCTCCCAGGAGAATGTGCCTCGAGATAAAACAACAAGCATCGCCAAAATAAAGAAATTGATAGACGCCAACTTCATTAAAGAGGAGTAGTACCCCACGTGGTTAGCCAATATTGTACCGGTTAAAAAGAAAAATGGACAGATCCGCGTTTGTGTCAACTTCAGAGATTTGAACAAGGCATGTCCAAAAGACGAGTTCCCACTACCTATACCGGAAATGATGGTGGACATCGCTTCAACACATGAAATTTTCTCCTTCATGGACGGATCATCGGGGTATAACCAAATCAAGATGGCTCTCGAGGATGCAGCATTTACAGCTTTCACAACACCGATTGGAATCTTCTGCTACACAGTGATGCCGTTCAGCCTAAAGAATGCCAGAGCGACATATCAGCGTGCAATGATGAAGATTTTTGACGACCTCATTTACAATCAAGTAGAATGATACGTGGATGATCTGGTCATCAAAAGTAAATGGAAAATAAACCATTTGTATGATTTGAGGATTGTGTTTGAACGGTTACGATGATATGACATTAAAATGAATCCCTTAAAGTGCGCCTTCGGCGTCACCTCCAGGAAATTTCTAGGATTCATTGTCCATCATTGGGGAATCAAGATTGGCCCGGATAAGAGTAAAGCTATCTTAGAAATGCCTCCCCCTAAAAGCTTGAAGCAGTTACGTTCCTTCCAGGGGAAGTTGGCATATCTGAGACGCTTTATTTCTAATCTCTCAGGTAGGTGTCAGCCTTTCTCGGCATTAATTAAAAAGGACGCCAAATTTATTTGGGAAGAAATAAGCCAGCGAGCCTTTGAGGACGTTAAAAAATATTTAATGACACCTCCTATTTTGGCAGCCCCTATCCCAGGAAAACCGTTGATACTTTATACCACGGCTTTGGATGACTCTCTTGGAGCCCTTTTAGCCCAAGTCAATGAGGAGGGAAAAGAAAATGCTCTCTACTACTTGAGTCATCGTCTAATACTGATGGAGGTAAGGTATCCACCTATTGAGAAGCATTGTCTGACACTAATTTTTGCCGCTCAAAAGCTTAGACATTATATGCTTTCTCATAAGATCACCCTACTTTTGAAATTTAATCCATTGCAATATTTGATGACCCGACCAACACTCTACGGACGTTTAGCGAGATGGTCAATGATCTTATTGCAATTTGGTATAACTTTTGTACCCCTCCGTGCTATCAAGAGACAGATTTTAGTAGATTTCCTCGCTGCACACCCACTGCCAGCTGGGTCCTCTCTCAACGACGAGTTACCAGACGAACAGATACTACAAATGGAATTTTTCAGTGCGCAGCGCTGAGAAATGTACTTCAATGATGCCTCATAAGCTAGGAAAGACGAGGGATCAGGCACAGTTATACCAGGCAAGGCAGGGATCAGTTTGATCTTTATCACGCCAGATAAGGGTATGTTGAGGTTTTCGTACCACCTGATGGAGCCATGTACGAGCAATGAAGCAGAATATGAAGTGTTAATCACCGGATTGGAGTTGGTGATTTCAATGGATATAACGAACATTGCCATTTATGGTGACTCTCAACTTGTCATCCAGCAAGTCATCGGACAATACAGAATTCTAAAACCAAGATTAACAGAATACCATCTGTACGCGATGAAGCTCTTGGAGCAGATTCCTGAGGTGACTTTCTACCGGATTCCTCGGGGAGATAATACTCATGCCGATGCTTTAGCAAAACTCTCTAAGGAAATAGCGTGTCCCCCGAAGGATTCCATCAAAGTCACAGTGCAAAGAAGATGAGTCTTGTCTCGAAACAACTTTGAAACTCTACACAAACTTGGAAAAGAAGAAACCGTGAATACAGTTGCAGGCATCAACAAAGATTGGCGCAAGCCATTAATAGAATATTTGCATACTGGAAAGCTGTCAGAGGACAAGTCTGAGGCACACCACATCACAAGAAGGGCCATCCTTATGCCCTGGTGGGCAATGTTCTTTACAGAAGATCGTTCGACCAAATGTGGCTACAGTATTTGAGCAGAGCCGAGACACATAATATTGTCAAAGAAGTACATGCCGGATTATGTGGCGCTCACTAGTCGGGACCAAAAATGAAAATGAAGATTAAAAGACTCGGATATTATTGGCCAGCAATGATGTCTGATTGCATGGACACCACCAGAAGATGTCACCAATGCCAGGTGCATGGGGTCTTACACCAGCCTCCGAATCTACACCCAACTATTGCCTCGTGGACATTCGAGTCTTGGGGCACAGACATAATAGGTCCAATAGACCCTCCATATTCTAAAGGACACAGATTCATACTTGCTGCTACAGATTAGTTCTCCAAATGGGCAGACGCAGTACCGTTACATGAGGTTACGACACAACACATCCTTCAATTTTTCAAAAGCCAAATCGTTTACCGTTTCGGAGTACCGCGAAGAATAATCTCTGACAATGGGACAGCTTTCAAAAGTTCAAAGATCAACAATTTTGTCAGAAGACATGGGATAGATTGGAGATACTCTACAATTTACTATCCCAGAGCAAATGGTCTGGCTGAAGCTTTCAACAAGACACTGGTACAAATTTTGAAGAAAACACTAGATGAAAATAAAAGGGATTGGCATAACAAGCTGTTAGAAGCCCCGTGAGCCTACCGGACGACTTTCAGGACTCCCACTCAGTGTACACCTTATATGCTCGTGTCAGGGACCGAGGCTGTGCTACCGCTAGAGATCCAGACACCATCTCTCAGAGTCGTCGTTGCCAGCCAACTTACAACAGAAGAAAGCAAAAAACTCAGGCTTGAAGAACTTGAGAGTCTCGAGGGAAAACGATTGAAAGCACAGCAACATTTGGAGCTCTACCAGGCAAAGATGGTACAAACCCATGACAAATTGGTCGCCAAGGACGTTCAAAATTGGTGACCTCGTGCTTGTGCTCAAAAGACCTATTCTTGCTCACCGCAAAATAGGTGGCAAATTCGAGCCAACTTGGGAGGGACCATTTGTCGTTGAAAAGGTTTATACAGGAGGAGCCTACCAGCCAGTGGACTTCCGGGGTGAAAGACCCATGTTACCAATAAATGGATGATACTTGAAAACCTATTACGCGACCTGATGCTGCTTAATGTCGCTTACCTCTGCTTGCCTTCGCTTGCTTTGAAAACTTTGAAACCTTGATTATTTTAGGTTTATCTATATTGCCATATGTCTATGACCGGGTCCAAATTTTGTAATTAATCTCATATATATGAAAATTTTGAGAAAATTTTTGAACTTCACACTTTCTCTTTTCTACTTTTGGATTTAAAAATTCCATTAAATAAAAACAAAACTCACACAAAATGAGTAATCCTTTTCACCAAAACAAACTAAAATTTACTTTAATGGATACTCTGTTTTGTTCTTATTCATGCCAAACTTTGGCCCACTGACGTTTCTTTCTGTCGTCTGCAGAAAAATGTCAGGACAGAGGCTGATCTTTTCCTTCCAGGACAGCTGGAACCTAGCACTGAATGAAGAGATGGCGCCAAAAGGAGGTGTCATAGATTTTGACATGGATTTCAACCAGATTGATATGGACTACGATGGTCCTTTAATGGGCATAGTCAGCAATGAAGAAAAGAAGGGACTACCCTCACTGTTGAGGGTGACCACTCAAGACGACGTGTCACGTAAGGGTAAAAACGTGATAGCAGAACAAGATCCGATTGAGGGGTCCAGCCGACTGCCCTCCATGATAGCTACTCCAGCAAGGGGCTTAATAGCTGCCCACAGTGAATAACTACCAAGTACACCACTCTGCAGAATGCAATGCATAAATGCAAGCCGAAAGAAACAGAGAGCCTTTCTGCGACAGGAGTGCAAGCGCCAAAGAAACGTAAGCAGTTTTCTTACCCCCATTCATGAGGGACATATCTACGATCCATATTTGAGAGAGACTTCTGCCAGCATGCCCACTACAGATGAAGAATCAGGATTTTTGACAGGATTAGATGTACCCCCAGTCCCAGATATCTTGTGCAGAGGATGCCCAACATGCAACGTCAAGATACCAGCCAAGACATCAGCCACAGGCGCATTTTTAGAATGCCCGGACTGCAACATTTTACATCTACAATGTTTCAGTACCTTAGAACAATGCACGTCAAGAACCAACGAGTCTCAGACTCCAGATTTTGTGGCAAACGAGCCGTATGTCCCACTGGGGACGGATCAATGCGCACCGCGGAGCCCAGGATAATACATCCCACTTGAGGTTGAATCTCATATTCCAGATTGACCAGCACCAGTTAGGATTCCTGCCGAGGCCCGGAGGAAGGAACGCCCCAGGCAACTGCCAACTACCGGAATGGTAAAATACTACAAAATAAGCAAGGTAAACAAAAGAGAATTTGAGTTCTATGAAGAGGTTCATGGAAAGTTTATCAACATATTGGAAGGCTTAGAGCTATGTACCACAGTTTTTTGTGAAACTGATGAAAGAAGCATCCTGGACTGCATCTTCAATTTGAGAGATAGAGGTCGAGCAGGCCTTCTCATGGAAAGAACGTACTCTGAGCCAAAGAAATGGATGTGAGGAATGGGAAGAATCACCATCCAGTGCGGATGTTGCTACAATTTTACAAACGAGAGACAGGGGAATCCGCCTGGGATCCTAAGATACGACCAAGTGGATCTGTTACCCCCAATGATAAAGTAGATGATAGAGAGAATGGTTAAGTGGAATATCCTACCCTCCACTTGCATTCCTAACAGTTGCATCATCAACATTTACGAAGAAGGTGACTGCATTCCTCGGCACATTGACCATCATGACTTTGTGAGGCCTTTCTACACGGTCTCATTCATGAGTAAGAGCAATATTTTGTTTAGTGAATTCAGAGGAGCTGTGGAGATTCCTCTTCCAGTTGGTTTAGTACTTGTTCTCAAGAGCAACGGTGCAGACTTTGCCAAACACTGCATTCCAGGAGTACGACACCGTAGGGTGTCTGTGACCTTCCACAGAATGGATGACAGTAAGATACCATATGGATTCCAGTAAGACCCGGAGTTGGAGGGACTGTTTCCTTACGAGCTATGAGAAGGTTGTACCTCTGAATACATGCAAAAGGAACTCTTATCCTGGAGCATGACTCAGAAGG
>NEWO01000115.1:850757-875347 GCA_003013225.1 Phalaenopsis aphrodite
GAGAAATAAGCATAATTATATCAAACATCCTTGAAACACCACTAAGCCCAATTAGGATTAAAATTTGGCTAAATGTTCAAATTACACTAACTTGCCCCTTCATGGGTCTTCGCCCACATAATTCTTAAATTAAATGACAAATGATAATTACTCATTTCTTATGGATAATTGAGACATCAATGTTCACTGAGTAATAAGGGTATTCACAGGATGAACCATTAAGCAACATAATGAGTTTAAACGGACTCGAGGCTTTTCACGAGTTGGTGAGAGAGAGGCATGGACCTGCTTCCCCCTCTTAGCTTGTTGGATACCTCAGAGGCCTATTAAACTTAATATTTTTTGCTTAACGGAATCATCCTTAATTAAACATTTAAGGACTCACCAAAATACAACATAGAGTTAGGAAAACCCCTAAGAACTCTACTTTTCCTGCTCTTCATAAATGCCCTCACATGCATTTTTAAGTTTCAGGTGGTGGAACGAGAAGACTCGTCAGGTACGCTTTTACAGTTTATAGTACCGTCTTTCTTCTGCCTTTTCCTTACATGTTTCATGCTTGCATTTACCTACATAAACATGCATGTTAACTATAACCATAACCAAAACCATAACCTAAAACCAAAATTAAAATCAACCAAGATAAAATTCACTGCCACAACATTCAAAATATAAAACAACTCAAAATTTAATCACAAACATCACACAAAACCACAACTTCAACTAAATTAAGATGTCTCTATCGGATGATCGGGAATCCCTTGGAGGAGGTAACCTACGGTTGCTAACGAGGCTTCCCATGGTTTAAAAGAAATTATGGAACTCATTAAGTTCGGTTTGATAAGTTCATTTGAACTATGTGAATCTAATAGAAAATAGTGATGCCGGAACGAGGGAACCGTAGGATCCTAACCGGTGTCGCTCTAATCAACTTTATGCCCTCATAAAATTTAAAGAACTTCAACCATAGGGCCACCTGATTTGATATTATAACTTGACACAATAGATAACTCAGACTTGTCGTGGCAAGGAGCTTGGAGCTAGCTTGGTGGGCAGCACGACCATCATCAACAGCAAAACCTATCTTCACCAGCTAAACCAATCTTCCTTCCTTAGACCTAAACAACAAAGCCATAGGACCTCGAGGTTGCTTGCTTATGCAACGTAAATCCTCACCTTATTTTTAGGTCTTTGAATAGCCCTGTTATACAATATAAACCCTAACTCGTCTTAGGATTCTGAGGTTGTCGTTTGTCACGACCTAAATCCTCACATCTTTCAGGCTATTTTTGTGATCATTTCACACAAATATAAGCCCTAACTAATAAAATTGACACGATGAAACACCTAATTATTTCTCCTCAAAACTGAAGCCAAACATTAGGATAACTTGGGAAGTCACCGAGGTTCTCCTCTGGATCCATGACATTCCCTAGTCCTTCTTCCTTTGGATTCTATAATAAAAAAATGTTCCAAATTTGAACCAATGCCCTTGCACACCTCTATGTCCGATTTCGTTGAAGATTCCTATCCTTTGAAATTCCTTGAAGATAATATTTCTTGATTTTTTTCGAGAGTTTTCTTCGGTGGCTTTGGTCATTTAAGATGTAATTAACTATAGTGGCTTGCTCTTATAGGAAGCATGTCCGAACCCAGCTTAATATAAACCCTATTTAATCCTTTATATTAAATAGGGGAACTTGTCGACAAATTCAAAGGTTTTGCAGATCAAACCGACGTCATACTTTCCTTAGTTTATATGAACGAGCCCATCCTCAATTCTTGTGTTTATCCTTCGGGATAGATACAGGATTTGAGGTACAGTGCTCTTTCATTTTAAACTATGAAATATATGGGGTCAATTTGATTTCATACTTCAACGTCCTTCTGAAGCGGGCGACGGTATTTCAATTCTGGTGACCGACAGCTTCTTACGGGCAACCCCAAACCAACCCGAAATAATGCCGACAACATGTAAGAACCAAGCTGGTATTGTCTTAGTCAACAATTAGAAAGAATCCCATGGTTGTATGAATGAGAATGTAGTTCATATGATTGAGTGCAAATAAATAAGGAAATATTCATTGAAGGGTGTAGAGTTAGAAGACTTTAAAGTGACAGGTTAAAGCCCCTAACTTGGTTTACTATTTTAGGTTCTAATACGGGATGTTAGCCCTCAGGTGGAGGGAATCGAGGGAACTCTAGAGTGAGAGCTAGTATCTTCCTTGTCTAGCCCGTCTTCAGAACTATTCAAATTCTAAATTAGCCAATGTTCTTTATAGCATCTGTAGTAAGGGTAAAAAATATTATTCCTCATATTTGACACAATACAATTTGCATACTTCTACAATAGAATTCCTATACTTGTTACTGATTCATGATGAGGAGAAAGATATTTTTCTTATTAAGTGCTTTTCATCTACAAAACTTTAGTTATCTTTTTAAGTTGTTTCTATTTTGTCAAAATAACAAAAATATTTAAATTTTTATTAGTGCAAAATTTATTCAATTTAAGTAATTGTCTTTTTAAAAATAGAAAGTTTTTTAAAAGTGCTTATTGTATAAATTCTCTATGGGTTTTATATTCATGTCTTAATTAAAAAGTCATATATTATTTGATAATGATATTTATACTCGCGTAGTATCCCAATATATATAAATTAAAAGTTAAATTCTGATTTTTCTTTAAGATTAAGTTTTTGGTTTTGTTGTAAAGTAAGGAAATACAAGTGAAATTTAATCTGAATTATTGTTGTACTTTACATATTAGCAGTATTAAGAAGAGATCAACAGGCTAAGGCCCCAATTTAATTTATTGTTTCAGGTTTTAATACGAGATGTTAGCCTTCAAGTGGAAGGAGAAGAGGGAACTCTAGAGTGAGAGATTTTTTTCTTCCCTACCAAACTGGTCTTCAAGACTCTTCAAATTATAGATTAGCCAATGTTATTTATAGCTTCTCTAGTAAAGGTAAATAATATTATTGCTCCTAGTTAGCACAATACATTTAACATTCACAACATAATTTTTATACTTGTCACTAATTCATGCTAAGGAAAAATATATTTTACTTATATTACCTTCAACTTGCACAGATTTAGTTATATTAATTAGTTGTTTACTTTATTTTCGTAAATCAAAAATTAGAAAAAGAATCAAATTTTTATTCTTATTATAACACCTTAAGTTTAAGTAAGAATATTTTGCTATGTAGATTTCTATTATCTAAGCTTTCTAACATTATAAAGTGCACAATACCAGTTTCTCTATGGGTTTGATCATCATGACTTAATAAAAAATTCTTATATTACTTGATAACGATACGTATACTTGTGTAGTATCCCATATTTAAATATTATAATTGTATTCTTATTTGCTTCATAGTGAATAACTCACCTAGTTTTTGCTTGAGATCAAGTTTTGGGCACTATTGCAAATTAGGAATCACTATTAAAGAAATTAAGCATATAATCACATACATCGCATTTTACATCTATAAAGAAAGTCGGGTTCAGCCACCACCACTGGCCCTGTCGGCCGACCAAGTTGTCAGAAAACTCCAAACCAAGAGCCACCCTCCTTAAATCAAAAATTCACCCATCCAATGTGGCTCTTCCCCATTGATTAACTGCACTCTTCAGCCCTCCACATAGGCAGCCACATGTACCTGAATTGAAGCCCTGAGCACCCCTCCCATGGCTATTTAACCTCGCCTCCTCCATTGCCAAAGGGGAGGATAACCAAAAACTAAAAAAAAAACTACCAAAATCTCACCAGACCTCCTTGCAACCAAGATAAACTCATCCCAACCAATCTCTAACCCTAATTCCCTCGACCTGAGTTAAATTTTTGAGCTCAAAACCAGAGTAATTTTGGCCACGTTTCTCCACACCTCCACAGTCCACCAAACTCAAATTAATTATGCTCACACCATCCCCAGACTGAGAGGAGTTGATCCCCCACAAAAGCCCCATCACAGAGAGCCTCTAACCTAGCTCAGGACCAACTCCTAAAAAACCCTTTGGTCAAAATCATACCTAGGCAATTCACCACATCCTAGCAATTTATCTAAAGGCTCATTTGGCTCCTCTAAAGCTTCTTCAACCATCTAATTAAGGCTACACCTCTCAGACAAAGATATTGAACTCTCCCCTCAATTTGAGCTTTATTTGATTCTCCATGCGTACAAATTGTATTTCATGCTCAATCAACCGTATAAATAGGTGCGTCTTGAGTAGATAAAGGTTTAGGAACAAACCTAAACTGATTTGGTTAAGTCTAGCTCAAAATCTTAAGGTTTGAAGTTGAACGGCTTAAGGGTTAGGTTAATCGAGGATGATGCTGAGAGCCATCCGATTGCACGTATATTGGATGGACAAACTAGATCAAGCAGGAGGAACACTTGGTACGCAAAATAGGGGTTGATGAGGCAACTACGTGGCTGACAATTTCGTATCAAAGAGCACCATGTGTAAAGCTCGACGTGTCATAGGTTGACAGGGCAGCTGAGTCCGATAAGTATAAAAATAGAGATTTTCTGATTTAATTTAATGCCAGAACTTCAAAAATTCATTACTTTGCATCGAAAAATCATGAAAATAAAAAAATATGCTCTTGCTTAGTGAACAAATGAGAATAATGTGGATCATAAATTAAAATTATTTTTTGATTTTCTATTTTTTAATCAATTAAATATTCTATGAGGTATTTTAATTTTAATTTACTAAATAATATCTTCCATAGCTTGAAACTTTGGGGGCTCATTCCTTATTACAGAGGGAATGTTCTTTTATTTGTCCAAGATCAGAGAGCATCTCTGAGCATGTGGCTTGAAATAATTATAAAATTTATAATACCATTTAGAAAATTATGGGATGAATTTTAGTAGGTTTCTTGTGGCTAGAGAAGCTTAAGAAAAATATCAGAATAATTTGGATAATTTTGTACAATTCTATAGTTAATTAAATTTTTATGGCTTGTATTAAATTATTTAAATTAAATATTCTTAAAAAATTAATAAAAACAACTCCAAATTGTGTAGAAAAATCTTGTGGACTTACTGTAAAAATTTAAATTTTATTTGATTAAGTTTAAGCACTAAAGTTGATTTTATAAGAAAAGTTATAATTTTCTACAAAAATAATTATATTAAATTAAATACATTTAGAAAAATTATGATAAGCAGTTTTCTGAGTTCCTTATGATCATCGACACTTAGGAAAAATAAATTTTTTTTGAGAAAATACTTCATTTTTAACCTATATCTAAAATTAAAAATAATTAAAAATTACAAAAATATAAAAAAGGTCCAAAGTGTACCTAATTTTTTCTTGATTACTTGGAACTCATTAAAATACTTTTCTTAATTTTTCTAAATTAAAAACAAAGTTTTAAAGTCCTAAAATGTATTTTCCTTAATTTTTCATTAAAATAATTTAAATAAATAAATTAAAATCCAAAATATTGAGAAATTTATTATTTTGAGTTCTCTCGCATTGGAGAGATTAATAAAAATATAAAAAAAAAAATTTTGTAATTAAAACATATTTTTTATTTAATTAAATCATTAAAATTATTAAATAATCATAATAATTAAAATGTAATTTAAAAAATCGTGGAATTTTGCCTAAGTGTTCCTCTGACATAGGTAAACCTCTAATAATTTTCCCATAACAAAAAAAAACTTAATTTGATTAACTAAATAAATTAATATTAAAAAATCTATTTTTTGAATTAAAATAATTATATAAATTAAATAAAAATCTAAAAGACCACATTTTTCTCCTCTAATATTTTAATTAACTCATGATTGAGTTTCCAGGGAAATTTCAAGGTCACTTGGGTTTTATTTGATAAGTTATAGGATAGGGAGCCTTAGGGGCAAAATGGTAATTTTGGAATTTTAATGTCTTAATTAAATTTTAGGATTAATCAAAGGTTAAATGAGTAATATTGATTATAATAAAATCTCTTGGGTGATTGAAACAAAATGGGTTGAGAGGTAGAAATCAATTTGCCATCCTTTTCATGATAAGGAAAAAATTGTATTCTTGATAATTGTCAATACTTGGAAATCAATTCAATAGGATGATCCTAAAGTAATGGGCTTAAGTTATGAAGATATTAATTCACTCATTTAAAGCCCACAGATTGGATGCCAAGTATGATATTAATGATAATTGAAATCCTATTTCAATTTTTAATTATCTTAAATTTATTTTAAAAATTGAAATCGAGAGGGTCTAATAGTGAATTAGGTTTGATATGTAAGAATTATCTTAGTTGGAATTAGAAAAGATGGACTTAATTAATTGATAAACACTTTCAAACACTTTAGTCCCTACTTTAACTCTTGGCATTAAAATCCTTAATGACTTTGGACTTGCCCTTTGGGGTGCCCACTTATATAAATGTGAAATGATTAAAATGTCAATGTTCACTAAGTGATATGGTAATTTCAATTCAACCTTGGGAAGAGTAATGGAACAATATAATACGTTCAAAATGAACTTGAAATGTTTTCAAGGGATTTTAAAAGTTGTTCAAGGTCATTCCCCAAACACTTTGAAATCTCTTGGATATTTTGAAGGATGAATTGAACTTGCTATATTTTGTTCTAGAAAATCACCCACTAAGATCTTTTGAGATTCAGTGAGTCATGGTTTGAGTGTTCAGAAATTACACCTTCATCTACTATTGCAATTTATTTATATTTCCTGCAAAGTTACATGCTTATTGCAAAATCTAATCTTTCTGCAGGAATGCCGAGAAGATGACTCATACAATTTTATAGTATTATTTAATTTCTGTCAATTTACTTTATGCAATCTACTTTTGCTGCAAAATATTATAACAGCTTGGTTATGCACTTTGCCTTACTGGCAAAAATCAAAACCATTTTCAAAAAATAATCAACATCTTAAAAAATCTAAAATAAATTGTTTTAAAGGTAACCATCAATCATTTGAAATGTCACTAAACTTAAAATGTCCTTTTGAATTTATGAGAGTCTCTCAGAGGAGGTCACCCAGGGTTGCTAATGAGATCTCCGCAATTTAAATAAGTGTAAAAAACTGTTTAAGTTAGATAAATTCAAAAGAAAATAGTGATAATAAAATGACGGAACTGTGGGATCCTAACCGGTGTTGCTCTAATCAACTTTAACCCCCGCTCCTCATGATTAAACTTAAACTTGTCATTTATACCTTTAAACCTTAGACTTTAGGATTATTACTTCATCGAGGAGCTTGGATCTAACTCTATGGGTAGTAATCTACAACAGCATGAGAATCTACAATAACACATCTTTCCTTATAATTAAACAGTAAGCCATAGGATTTCAAGGTTGTCGGCCTAGTGCATCATAAATCTTCAACTCATATTTAGGCCATTGTATATCTTTTCTATACAATTTAAGCCCTGACACTTTTTAGGATTCTGAGGTTGTAGTTCTTCATTACCTAAATACTCATATCTTCCAAGTTATTTGTGTGATTGTCTCGCATAAGTGTAAGCCCTAACTAATGAAATCGGTAGGATGTAACATTTAAATAACCTTTCTCTCTTGAAATTGAAGCCAAACCATAAGATATCTTGGGAAGTCATCGAGGTTCTCCTTAGGATCTGTAATAACCCCTAGTTCCTCTTTCTTTGGATTTCATAACAATGTTCCATGTTTGAGCCATTCCCCTTTGACACTCCTTTGGTCTTATCTTTTGAAAAGTCCTACCCATTAAAACTCTTGAAGACAATATTCTATGATCTAAATCAAGAGTTTTCTTAGGTGACTTCAGTTATCTAAGACGTATTTAACTATAAGGGCTCGCCCTTATAGGAAGCTTTAAGAACCCAGCTTAATATAAATCCTATGAAAATTTTTAATATTAAATACGGGAACTTGTTTGTCAACATAAGAAATGGTTTTTTGCATACTTAAATGGATGTCATAAATTCTTTAGTTTATTTAATTGAGCACCACCAGTAAGTAGTGTATTTATCCTTCGAGGTAGATATATTACTTGTGGTGTTGTGCTCGATCATTTAAACTAATGTAAATACGAGATCGGTTTGGACTTATATTTTTAAAATTTAAAAGATTTTTTTCCAAATTATATATGTATATATATTAAATTAAACATATTTTAAAATCGGGTGTTGGGATATCTATTCCAGCGACTGACGAATTCTAATTTGGCTACCGACAGATTCTGGCAACTCCTCTGGGGAAGAGTTTCTCTCTCCATTTAGATCACGAAGTCTTATCTTCATATATCAGCAACGTATCCATGTCCCTTATGGCCCAGATTACCCTTCTTTCATTGACATATTTCACTCATTTCTTTCTTGGGTAAGTACGGTTAACTCTTTCAGACTTCAGGATTGTCTGTTCAATCACCTTTGAGCAGAGAGGTTCATGAGTTCATTAGGACCTTTTATCTTTTTGTAGGGTTGGACAACTGATAGGTGTGTTGGTAAAATAGTTTCGCTTGGGTAATGTTCCTTATGAAGTTGGGCCCACACTGGGTCCTAAACTTTACTTTTCTTCTAGAATCTTTTCGGGTTTGGTTGACTACTTTGCAAGTTAAATCAAATTGTTGCATTATTTTTCATTTTAACCTTTCCCATTTAATTAATTAAAATTTCCCACTTTTAATTTACCTTATTAAATCCTAAATTCTTCACAAACTAAAATTTAATAAAATAAGAAAAACTTACTTAGTCCACTGAGCGACCCTTGTTAATTTTTTGTGTTCGCAATTGAATTACAAGGTATTGGCCAAATACTAACCCCAAAACTTTCTTTTTAAAGATACTGCAATGGCGTTCCCGATGCTCACTTTCTCCTGTAACTTTTCGACTAGCCGCGATGCCCGCAAGGTCGCCCCCACTAGCAAATTCGGATCCGGATTCGACGAACATGAGGTCATACTTGGAAATGCCCCATTTTTTTTCCATGAAAGCTGCCGCTCTAGAAGTACAGGAGCCATCTATTGAGTTTAAACAGAACTATCATTAAGATTACCCTTCCTGTAAGAAGGTGAAGACTACTGCTACCTTGACACCTGTCAAGTCCGTTGTTCCATCAAGAGTTGTTACACCTACTACCGTCAGATTCATTGTCACTGTGCCTACTGTGTCGTTTGTCAAAGGAAAGGAAGTTATGATTGTTGAAGATACAGTTCAAGGATTTACCACCCTTCCATCAGTATTTGAAATTTGATCTAGTTCAAATTCTATACCATTAACCAGGTCACAGAAAAGAAATTGTAGTCAAGGAATTCAAAGGGCTACTAAAGCTCGAGTTCTTAAGAAAGTATCTTTTGATCAGATTCCTCATTAGGAGGAACTCCGATTGCTTGAGACCTCTCTACTTCTACGAGGGAGTAGGTTTCACCCAATAATAGGTACTAGTGGGTATGAAAGTATTAAGAAGATTGTTGCTGCCTTACCATTACTTTATGGTCGTGATGAGGAGAGAGAGAAACTGACTTCTATCACTAAGGTCCATACAATATTTCAAATATTGGCTGTCAAAGAAGGATGTTTAGTTGTTGAGCTACTTAAGCAGGTAGGATGTACGGTATCCCTCGGGATGAAAAAGCAAATTTTGAAGGATGTTAGATTTGCCCAAAAGACTCAAAGATCAACTGAAGTTTTGTCAGCTCGCATTCTCGTCAAATTCTGTCTAGGAAGCCGAGTTAGTACTACCGTCAATACCATTAATTTTATTACCACTACTACTCCAAGGCGTGCAGGACGTTGACCAGTCAATTCACGTTTGGGTCCTAGGATACTACCAATTTTTGCTCATATGAATGTTCCAAAAACGGAAAAAGTAAAGAAGTTGCCCAGTGTTGTATTTAGTTTGCACTACATGGAGCATGCCTCCCTTTGATGCAACGATGCCTTTATTGAGATACCCCACTTCAAGACATCACCGTTGGAAAAGAAGGTATGGGTGTCCAAGGTCATCGTACCAGTACAGTTTGATGAGCCCATAGGGCAAGATTGTGGATTGAAGCAATTGTCCAAAGTTTCAAATGTCGTTGCAGTCATTGCTACCAAGTGCAATGTATAGAGGGAGGATTTTCAGGAGAGTCCTCCAGATCTCAAGATAATTGAAGAAATAATAATCTAAGAACAAGTTAAAAAGCTTTGGGCTGAGCTTTTTGAGTTAGCCAAAGAACATGGAGTAGCTATGGATGATGAGGATTTTATGGATATTAATGTCATCGAGGCTAGAGCCACTAAATTCACGCGTAAAGCCCAGCCACCTATAGAAGAGAACACCACCGATGATTTGCATAAGGAGTTTTTCTAAAAGATAAGCATATGTAGGAAATTTCTGCCACCATGGCTACAATGCACGAGCAATCACAATCGCAACTAATGGCTTTGACAGAGATAATAAACTTGAGGTTATTCACATTACAGATGAAAGAAGAGAAGTTGTTTCTGCTAACAGCTATTACCAACAAAAGAAAGATTCCACCTAGAGTGTAATACTAGAGAAAGATATCAAGCAGTTGATCGAACAATGATTTTAGGACACCTTAGCCCAATATAAGGGTGGTGCATCAATTTCAAAGGGTAGAACTTACCTGGAGGAGATAGATGTTGTGCCTTACCCTAACAGTTTTATGTCACCAAACACTAAGACATTCGACGGGACCAAAAATCCCCGCTAGCATATAACCCATTTCACAGCCAGTTGTTACAATGCAGGAGGTAATGAAGCCTTGCTTTTCCACCAGTTTGACAACAATTTATCAGGGATTGCATTTGATTGGTATGTGAAGTTGCCCAACTGATTAGTAAAGACATTTGTCAAGTTAAAGCACTTGTTCATAAAGAGATTTGTTGGAGCACAACATCATGTTAATATTAGAGATCTCGTAGCAGAAAGGGAAAAAGCCTAGCAAGACTTTGATGGATTATATCTTGAGGTGGAGAAACCTGAGCATGAAATGCGAGCCTCACCTACAGGAACAATATATTATAGAGATTCTACTCAAAAACATTCATGGTCCAGTAGCTTTCATGCTTAAGGGACTCACCATCAAGTCCTTTGAGAAACTTCTAAGCAAGGCCAGTAGTTTACAAAATGAAGTCAAGCACATTAAGTCCCATGAAAAGGCTGACGGGTATAGACTAGCCAAAGTATTTCAGAAGAAGTTCGGGAAAGTAGTAATAGTTGATAAAGGGAAGCAGCTGATGGGGAATCAGGCCGAGCATTCTCATCAACGGGGCCCAACTTTTTTAGAACAAATGAAAGGAGTGTATTCATTCAAAGATAAAGCTGTGCCAAAGATGTTTAGAAATTTAATGAAGAAGCTCGAGTTCAGATTGCTAGAGCCAGAAAAGCTAGAGGAAGTTGACAAGAAGAATCATACCAATTTCTGTCCCTATCACAGGATGTTGGGACACACAATAGAGAGCTATTTTAGTTCCATGGAGTGGCTCGAGAGGAATCTTAAAGTAGGAAATTTAAGAAATCAAAAGAATATTTAACAGGACTTCAAATTGATTCTGTAAATATAATTTTGGTCGAGTCAATCACTATGATAGATTTGTATTCAGAGGAAGATGGATGGAGCATAGTTTGGAGCAAATCATCCCAGAAGCTACTCGATCAGATTTAAATTGTGTCAGTGCAGGCAGCCATCCCCAGTCTACAACCTGCCTAGCTTAAGTTAGAGATTTCACCAGAGAAGTTTTCATAACCAGAGAAGAAGAACTATGTCGTCATGAAGACCGATAGTGTGGGGGGTTGGATAGTGGTTGCCTTTGTTAGATTAGTTGTCTCGATGAAAATCTTCAAACCCCTGACCATGTTTGTTTATCTCTTTGCCCCACCATGGGTTTTTGAGTATAATAATTTTGATTTTGACTACGTTTTAACTGTCTCTAGTGATAACATAATTGACTTTGGACAATCTAACTCTGATGTTGATTCCTAAACTGATCCTCAAATCATAATTAAGCCCGATAAACATGTCAATGAGAATTGAGAAGATATCGACAACACCGATTATGATAGTGCCTGGAGTGAGGAACCAATCCTCGAATACCACAGTGCATAACTTACAATCAACTTAGATTTCTTGGATGTAGAAGTGACACCAAAAGTTTTGCCAACAACATCATAAGAAGAAGAAGAAGAAGAAGAGTTCACAGAAGTGAATCTAAGAAGCGTGAGGTATTACCCCCGAGAACAACTCCAGAGGACAAAGGAGAACAAAAAGCCACCTCCACCAGTAGAAGAGACACATAATGGAGGATCATATAAAGTGGATTATAATGTACTAGCTCATCTTAGGAAATTGTCAACCAAACTAAGCATCTACGACACTCTGATCTTGTCAAAGGAGATGAGAGAGTCTTTGGTTAGTGCTTTACTTGATCAAGATATTTGCTTAGCTTAGTTGGTCAACACATCCTCACATGATGTTTGTTTGTTAACGGAACAACCTGAGATAACCTTTACAAATTAAGACTTATTGTTAGGCACCACCAACCATAACCGTCCGCTCTATATCTCAGTTAGTATTAGTAGATTTGTGTTGTCCAGAGTTTTGGTAGATCTGAGAGCGTCACTCAACTTAATGAGTCTATAGATGTAGGCATACTTGGATATAGATGCTCAAAAGCTTACGACTAATAAGATGATTTTAAGAGGATTTAATCGGAAGGGAGAAAGAGCCATTGGATTGATTACATTGTTAATGAAAGTTGGATAGCTAGTAACAACCGTAGAATTTCATATCATTAATGCAGAGACCTCTTTCAAATTTTTACTTGGTTGACCATGGATTCACAAGCATAACATGTTTCCATCATATTTACATAAATGTATCAAGTATTTCAAAGAAGTACAAGAACAATATATTAAGGGAGATTTACAACCGTTCTCAGTTCATGAAGTGGGCATTCATGAAGATGCCACCTACTAGGCACCTCCAAAGAAAACTGTCTTTTCCTATGAAATTGTGTCAAGTGAAATGGAAAACTCAGAAGAATCACATGAGCAAATACATTTGACTCTGCTTCAATAATCTACTATCATTTCTTCACAATGAGTTGGTAGAGGTTCTTTTACCCCACGCACTGAGATCTAGGCTAGGGATGTGGATGAGGAATAACCAATACGATTGTTGAACAAACTAGGCTAACCATCAGCCTTGATGTGGAAGAAATTTTTTATGAAGAAATAATGATGATAAGAAGAAGAAGCCTCAATTCAAGATTGCCTTGGGAGATGTGGAGAAAAGTGAATACGAGTCAATGTATGATCGGATCAACCAATACATGCATGCCATGATCCTTACTTTGATCCACCCTTAAAAGCTTGAGAGTTTAGAGGCCTAGGAAGTCTGTAGCATTGATTTGAAGCTGATGAAGTTTTACCGTGCTTCCTCTTCTACTAGCTCTGAAAATCATGTAAATTTGGAAGAGGATTCTAATGAATTAATGAAATTACCTTTTGGTTAATTTTCTCCTTGTGTATAAAAGTTAATTCAACAGGGATATGTGTCGATGAAAAATCTAAAGGATAATCTAAAACTCTTTAAAAAATTATGCAATGTTAAAAGTCAAACTCCTAATTTGAAAGAAGGCTCGGATTTCGTACTATAGGACCAGTTGATGACTCAAAATTTTGCATGGTTGTTATTAGCAGATCAGAAGAGAAGTGCCTTAATGTAGAGGATGACTCTGAAGATCATCCAATAGATGATGCTCCACTTGAATTTGAAGAAGAAATTAAGTCAACAGTTGATAAATTAAAAGAATTCAACCTCGTGACTAAAGAGCATCCTCGATCTACATTTATAAGCTCTCTACTCAGCAAGGAAGAATCCATAGAATTGATAATTTATTATCAAAATTTAAAAATTGATTAGCCTGAAGCTATGATGAAATGCTAGGACTATCTCTAGAAGTTGGAGTTCATAAGCTCAAGGAAGACAAAGATATGACCCCAGTGAAACATGCACCCAGAAGGGTCCGCCTCGAGATAGAGCGACAAGTCATTACTGAGGTAAAGAAGTTAATAGATGCTAACTTTGTGAGAGAAGAGCAGTACCCCACATGATTAGCCAACAATGTATCACTTAAGAAAAATAATGGATAAATTCTTATTTGTGTCAGCTTCAGGGATTTAAATAAAGTATGTCTAAAAGATGAGTTTCCACTACTGATCCTAAAGTTAATGGTAGACATCACATTGAAACATGAGATCTTCTCTTTCATGGATGGATTGTTAGGTTATAACCAAATCAAGATGGTTCTAGAAGATGCAACACTTATAGCTTTCAGGATGCCGATTGGGACTTTCGGCTACATAGTAATGCCATTTGGATTGAAGAACGCCAGAGCAACATATCAACGAGCAATGATGAAAATTTTTCATGACCTCATTCACAACCAAGTTGAATGCTACGTGGATGATTTGTTCATCAAAAGTAAGAAAAGAATAGACCATTTGTACAATTTGAGGATCATATTTGAACGATTACGACAATACAATCTTAAGATGAATCCCTTCAAGTGTGTTTCGGCATCACCTCCGGGAAATTTCTATGATTCGTTGTTTATCATCGAGGAATCAAGATCAACTCAAATATGATTAAAGCTATCTTGGAAATGCCTTCTCCCAAAACCTTGAAACAACTATGTTCCTTCCAAGGAAAGTTGGCATATCTGAGTCGCTTTATTTTTAATCTCTCAAGTAGGTGTCAGCCCTTCTCGGTGTTAATTAAAAAGGATGCCAAATTTGTTTATAAAAAAAAATGTCAATGGGATTTCAAGGATGTTAATCAATATTTAATGACACCTCTTGTTTTGGCAGCCCCTATTCAGGAAGACCTCTGATATTTTATACTGTAGCCTTAGACAATTCTCTCGGACCCTGTTAGCTCAAGTCAATGCCGAGGAGAAGGAAAATGCACTCTACTACTTGAGTCGTCGTATAATACTGATGGAGGTAAAGAATCTACCTATTAAGAAACATTGTCTAGCTTTAATTTTTGCCAACTAGAAGCTTAGACATTTCATGCTTTCTTATAAGGTAACCCTTATTTCGATAGTTAATCCATTGTAATATTTGATGAACTGACCTACACTCTCCGAACAACTAGCAAGGTGGTCAATGATTTTATTGCAATTTGATATAACTTTTGTTCCTGCCCGAGCTATCAAGGGACAAATTTTCTCGCCGTACACCCACTTTCAGCTCGGTCCCCGTACACCTAAAATATATAGTGTTTTTATAAACATTTCATACCTATTTTTTAGATAGTGCACTTTAATGAAAGGTATTTGTGTGTTTTTTCTTTCAAGTACAATTAAATGGATGAAAAATGCTAAAAGGAGAGAAAAAAGGTCAAATTTAGAGCAAAAATGACAAAGGTACAAAAATGAAATGGGGCGCCTAAGCGCCCAGCACTGGCGCCTATGCGCCAAAGAGCCACGCTTAAGCACCAGGTACCCCGAGCTTAAGTGTCAGATGTAGTTATTTGATGATTCATTAAATTTAAACAAATTTTTGAAGAGCTTTTTGATGCAAACCTTGGTAAAAATGTGGGAAATAATCCATGGACACGAAAAATCATTCAGTGGAGACACATTATGAAGAGATACCAAGTGTCTAACAGAATAAATACATCACAACAATGTTTAACAGAATAAAACGCAATCAATTGTAGCAGTTTAGATAAGTAAAACACAAAGCAAATTAATAGTAAAATATTATTGTACCACATAAAGTTCACAACAATAAAATAAAACTAAAGTACTCAAATTAATTCTCCTCGTCCTCATCATCTTCACTATCATTGTTGTCCAAAAAATTAGTAGGCGCATATGATAAATATTGTGGATATGAAGGAAAAACCACACTTTGATCACCCCTAATAAAGTTTTCTAAAGAGAAGTAAAATATTTCCTCATAATTGTCGGTCATCAATTTAGAATTTGTCAGTCGATGGAATGGATACCTTTACATCTAGTTTTAAAAGATGTTAAATTTAATATATATATATATATATATATATATATATATATATATATATATATATATATATTATTGAACCATAAACTACAGCACTATTTACCTCATGTTGTCATAATGATCCTTAAAATAGATATCTTTAATGACAGAATATTTTCCTAAAGGAGAGCATGACCTTGAGAATAATATGAGTTATAAGAAAATGACCTTACTGTTGTTTTGAGGTTGAGATAATTAAACAAATTAAGGTAGATCTTATGTTTAATGATGTATCTTAGTCTAATAATAGTGTTTTATGTAAATTGTATTAATATTCTTAATCTACTTCCCATTATTCTGAATGATGTGCTACATCTAATGATTATATTAATTTCTATTTTAAGTGATAATATTGATTTATTTCAATTATACCTATGAAAAATTTGAATTCTTGCTTATTATGACCATCATCATTGAATCAACAATTAATACACCTTAAAAAATTTTATATAGTTTTGAAATTTAGAGTCAAATCTCAAAATCAACGACTTTTTTTTGGCCAATTTAGTGCCCGTTTGAGGCAGCTTATTAGTGCAGTCTGTGTTTTAAAAACATTGATTGAAAGTTTTTTTCGTGTGTATTCATCACGGTCTGAAATCACCCAATGCTCATCCATCATTACTCGTGATCGTGCTTTCTTCCGCATTTCATTCGAGCTCACTACCCTCTAGCCCTTGTCATCTCCCAATCTCCCTTTTGTGATCTTGTCCCAATCTTCACCCTTCTCCTCTCCCATCTCTCTCTGTGCTTTGGTTCATCGTTGTCCCCATTCTCCTCTGCCCTTCTCATCTTCTGAACTACTCATTTATGCTTTAGTTTGACTCTTCCCCTCTTCTCAATTTCCCTATAATTTCTCCCTTGTTTTCCCTCACCCGCACCTCATTTTGGTGCATGTTGACCTCACTTTTGGTTGAGGTCTAGCTTTCTCCTCTTTAGTAGCCTAGGGTATATCCATAGGACTTTCCTGCTGATTATTTCTAGAGTAATGGAAAAGGAACCCTCACCTTTAGAAGTTCTAAACTCTTCTTGACTCAACTTGAAGTTCCACATATTGGTACTAACTTATAGCACTTGGTAGGTGGGGTCAATATGGGGGAGCTCAACGGGAATCCCCAAAGGACTACTTGGCATTAGTGTTGACCCTGGGTGTTGGTTTGGAGCTAGTTCACTCACTTACACTTAATTTCACTCACATTCACTCACAACCCTAAACCTAAGCTTGACATTGATCCTTGATCTTTTGGGAGACTCAGGTAGATGGTCCCCTAGACCCTAGCTAGACCCACCAGCCCTAGGCTAGGGTCTAGCTAAGACCAGTACATAGAGGACCCAAATGGAGATTCCATTGGTCCATGGCTCAAATAGGAAGATTGGCACCCTACCTTCACAAAAATACCAAACTTAACATTTTGCCCCCAAATCTACCCAATTTACCAAATACCCTCAAACCTCAAATTTAACCAAAATTTTTAAAATTACCCAAACTACCCAAGTTTGTCCAAAAATCATCTCAAACCATTTGAAGCTACCCAAATTGTCCAAAACTTCCCAAAATTTCCAAAATACCTTTAAATTTGCCAAACTTACATAAATAACTTTGGTGACCCAAACTTTCACAAAACCCTAAAAATCATTTTAAATGTCCCTAAATTCAATTCAGACCCTTAAACAACCCAATTTGATCAATTTGACCAAATTTGACCAAAAGCCCCAAATTGCTTTTATAGGCCCAATTTCCCCCAATTCATCTCAAATGTCCACCAATTTGGTTCCAATTTTCCCCACTTTCAATTCTAAACTCAAATTCATCATGATAAAACTCAATTCAAACCAAATCAAAGTCCAAATGACCCACATTTGAGTCAAATTTCAACCCAAATCAGAAAAAGCCCTAATTTGACCTAAAACCAAAATCCAACTTAATTGAACCCCCAACTCTTTCCAATTGCCACAATTATGCATCATAGACTCTTTGAAACATCTCCATACACCAAATTAAACCATCAATTGACCTTTTTCAAGCTTCAATTTCACTCAATTCCATCAAATTCCACAAAATTGTCACCCAATTAATGTTAAAAACTATTTAGGACATTCCCCTTGGCCATTTTGAATCTCAATTTAGACTTAGCCCAACTTTAGCATAAACTAAATCCAAGTCTAATCCAACATCCCCAAATAGATCAAATGTTTAAATTCCTTCAAATTGAACCTCCAAATCAATTCAAAATCTCTCCAAATACTTTATAAACCCTTCATGAAAATTATCCACAGAAAATTGATCAATAAATTGGGCTCAATCTCATGGCTAGCCTAACACAAACCCAACTTCAAGACAATTCAACCCAAATTGAACCCATGCACCAAAATTGATTAAGTCATCCCAAAGTGAACAAAATAATGACACCACAACCACCAAATGCACCCTAGTGACCAAGCTAGACTCACCTAGCCCACCCTAGATGAATTATGGATCAATGGTCCCTTGATTTAATGGATTTCACCCCATATTTGGCCTAAACTAGAAACATTTTTGTCATGATTGCTTACCCTTGGGAGTTAATCATAATTAGCCAACCCGTGACCACCCTGAGCTCAGAGGTGACCAGACCCTGGCTAACCATTACCTTAGCCATCAAAAATAGTCACTCCAAAGGAGCCCAAAATGGAAAAACCCAAAATTTGAACTCCCTAACTTGGTTCACTCCAATTGGATGCTTATGCCTTTCTTCCCTCCACTTTAGCAAGCTTTAGTACCCATCAAACCCCCATGAGCTCCACCTGGTAGACATGGCTTTAAATTGACCCCTTCACAGAAAAAGAAGGAGAGCTTGAAAACTATGGGGAAACCCTACCAAAATCTCACCAGAGCCTCTCAAGACCTTCGTAAGTTCAATCTCCTTGCTCTCAGCCACTCCTAGCCACTCCACAAAGCCAATTTCTTCATTGAAATTTGCCCCAAAACTAGAAAAAATTTCTCCACACCTCCACAGTTCACCAAAATCTAATTAATTGTGTACACACCATCACCAGAGTGAGAGAAGAAGATTCCCCACAAAAGCCCCATCCTAAACAACCTCTAACATAACTTTAAACCAACACCTGAAATTGAGCTTGATCGAAATCATACCTAGACATTTCACCAGGGCTTAGGACTTCATCTGAAGGTTAATTGGACCCAATTGAAGCTACCACAACTTTTTTATTGAAGCCTCCCCTCTCAGACAAAGGTATTGAACCTCAACCCTAATGGGAGTTAATTTTGAATCTCCATACATATTTACTATATTTCATATCGTATAAGTTGTATATATATATATATATATATATATATGCTCATCTTGAGTTGATGAAGGTTTAGAAATAAACCTCATGCGATTTGGTTGAGTTTGGATGAAGATCTTAAGCTTTTAGTGTGAATATATATATATATATATATATGATCATCTTGAGTTGATGAAGGTTTAGAAATAAACCTCATGCGATTTGGTTGAGTCTGGGTGAAGATCTTAAGCTTTTAGTGTGAACTGTTCTCGGGTTTGGACACTTGACGATGATAACTGGGAGCCGTCTGATTATGTGTTTATTCAATGGATGGAGGAGATCAAGCCAGATGAACCCTTAGAATGAAAAGGCAGGCCACGTGGTGGCTGAGGAGGCTGGAGGCATCAAATGGTGAAATGCCGCGTGTAAAGCTCAGAGCGGATGTGTTTGCGCTGGCGCTGACTGGGTTAGGTAGAAAATTAGGATTTTCAGAATTAAATTAATGCATGATCTTTGAAAAATCATAACTTTGTGTAGAAAAATCATAAAAATAAAATAAAAATACATTCTTGCTTAGTGACAGAAATGTCGACTAAAAAATTTTATTTGTTGACTCTAATTTTCAATGAATTAAATACTCTCTGGATTATTTTAATTCATTATGATCAAGCATTGCTCACCATTGCTTGAAACTTTGAGGCTTTGTTATACATGATAGAGGGGATGTTATTTGATTCTTCTAAGGTTAGAGGGCATCTCTATGCTTCTAACCTTAATTTTCAAGCTAAGATGACTATTTTGACTTATTTTAATTATATAAATTAAAATACCCCATGGGAAATTATGAGAATAATTTTAGTAGGTTTCCTATGGTCAGAGAAGCTAACGAAAAATGTCATGATAATTTAAATTATTTTGTACATTTCTATAATTAATTAAATGTATATATCTTGCTTTAACTTATGTAAATTAAATTCTAATAAAAAGTTGACAAAATCCATTACATATTGTGCATAAAAATCATGTTTTCATTGTAAAAATTTAAAACATTATTTGAATAAGTTTGAGCATTAAAGATGATTTTCCAAGAAACCTTGTATTTTTGTAAAAAAATAATTATAGTAAATCAAATACACTTAGGAAAATTATGAAAAGAATTTTTCTGAGTTCCTAGTGATTAGGGGCACATAGGAAATATAAAATTTACTTTTTAATTTAAAATAATTAAAAATAAATAATAATGCCTAAAATACCAAAATATTTTAAGATGTGCCTAATTGTTCCCTGATCACTTAGAACTCATTAGGATATTTTTCTGATTTCTCTAAGTCAAACTAATTTTTTAAGAGCTTAAAAATGAGTTTTTCTTATTTTTCCATTAAAATAATTATAATAAATAAATTAAAGAATCATAAAAATACAAAAAATTATTTCTTTGAGATCTCTGAACTAAAAGAGGTTTGATAAAAATATAAAGATAATTTTTGCAATTAAAACATTATTTTACATATACTTAAATCATTAAGATTGATTCATAATCAAATAATAATGATAGGGATTAAATTAAAAAAAAAACATGGAATTTTGTCTAAGTGTTTCTCTAATATAAGGGGACCTCTAATAATTTTTCTAATGAATAAAAATTTTATTTTGGATAGTTAAGTAAATCAATTTTGAAAATACTACTTTTTAAATTTAAATAATTATTTAAGTTAAACTAAATTTTAAAAATCCATATTTTTTCCTCTGATGTTTTAATTGATCCATGAATGGGACACTTTAAAAATTTTCAAAGTCATTTGAACTTTGATTAATGAGTTGTGAGGTGAAGAGCCCCAAAGGCAAAGAGGTAACTTTAGATTTTGGTACCTTAATTAAGATTTAGGATTAATCAAAAGGAAAATGGGTAATTTTGATCCTAATGAACATGTTTGGATTATTGAAATACAATGGGGTTAAAAAGTAGGAACTCACTTGCCACCTTTTCTATAAATAAGAACAAAATTATAACTTCCTTAGTTATCATGACTTGGAAGTTAATCAAATTTAAACGATTCTCAAGAGATGGGTTCAAGTTAGGAAGATAATATTTCATTAATTTTAAACCTATAATTGATGAAAATGTGATCTTTTAATAAGAAAGCATGTTATTTAAATCAAAATTTTGCTAGTTACCATTTCACCTACTCTGATTGTTTAGGGTTCAATAGTGACCTAAGCTTGATATTTAAATTTATTTGATCGGGTTTAGAAGATTGCATGATTGATGATTAACACATTTTTACACTACAAGCCCGTTTTTTAACTATGGAAACCAAAACCTTTACTTACTTAAATTTGCCTTAGGGGCACCCACTCATATAACTCTTAAATGAAATATTGATTGATTGATTGAGTTTCCTAGCCTTGCGACGAATAAAATATCAAGTTTCCCTAAGCAATAGGATAACCTTAGCTTAACCTTGGATGATTAATAAAACAATATGATAAGTTCGAAATAAACTCAAAATATTTCAAGAAATCTTCAAGGTGATTTAGGGTCATGCTTCGAATACTTTGGAATCTCTTCAATATCTTATAGGGCAAATTAAACTTACTATATTTTGTTATAAAATCGTTCACTATGATCTTCTGAGACTCAATAAAGTCATAACTTGGGGTGTGGTAGCTCTACCTTCATCCACTCCTGTAATTTGAATTCCTTGCAAAATTATATACATATTGCCAAAGCTAACTTTTAAGGTGGAGGAGTGGGAAAAATCGACAGGTATGCTTTTAAGTTATTACATTTACTTTTTTGTAACTCTTGTTTCTTGCTAGAATGCTTAAAGTCACCCTGTATTCCAAAATCAAACTAAAAAAAATTAAACAAGAAAACATTCACCGCCACAATAGTTAAAAATATAAGACAACTTAAAATTTAATCACAAACAAAACAAAACAAAAATTGCAACTAAATTAAAACGTCTCTATTAGATGATTGGGAATCCCTCTGAGGAGGTAACCTATGGTTACTAACAAGATTTCCCACAGTCTAAATGTAAGTATGGAACTCATTAAGTTAAGTTTAATAAATTCATTTTAACTAAGCGAATCCGAAGAAAAAATAGTGGTGCCGAAATGAAAGAACCGTGGGATCCTAACCGGTGTCGCTCTAATAAACTTTAACAATCCCCATTATATTTAAATAATCATAACCTTAGGAAACATTTGATTTGACATCATGACTTGACACATTATAAAACTTAATCTCGCCACGACGAGGAGCTTGGAGCTAGCATTGTGGGCACCAGGGTCATATTCAACAGCAAAACATGCATACACCAACTAAACCATTCTTTAGAATTAAACAACAAATAATAAGATTTTGAGGCTGTCTGTCTAGTGCGACATAAATCCTCATTTTTTTCCTTTAGTCTTTTGTATGGCTCTTTTATACAACTTAAGCTTTAACCTCCTTTAGGAATCTGAGGTTGACGTTCTTTGTGACCTAAATCTCACATCTTCCGGGCTATTTGTGTGATCATTTCACACGAATTTAGGCTCTAATTAAAAAAAATTAACAAGATAAAACATTTAAATGTTTCTCCTATAAACTAAAACCAAACCGTAGAATAACTTGGGAAGTCATCGAGGTTCTCCTCGGGATTCATGCATCCTCTAGTTCTTCTTTCTTTGGATTCCAAAAATAAATGTTCTAAATTTGAGTCATTCCCGTTTCACACCTCTTTGCCTGATCTCTTTGAAAAGTCCTATCATCGGTAATTTGTGAATATAATATCCTCTGATTTTTATCGAGAATTTTTTTAGGTGACTGGGTTCTAAGATGTAATTAACTATAAGGGCTTGCCTTTATAGGAAAATTTCAAGAACCCAGCTTAATATAAATCCTATTTAATTTTTCATATTAAATAAGGGAACTTATTGGCTTATAAGAATATGGTTTTGCAGACCAAACAGATATCATACATTTCTTAGTTTATTTGATTGAGCTTCACAATCAAGTTATGAGTTTATCTTTTAAGGTAGATACATAGCTTGAGGTGTAGCGCTCTTTCATCTAAATTTTGAAAGATATGAGATCATTTTGATTTCATAATTTTCTAAAATTATATATATATATATATATATATTAAAATGTCCCTCCAAAGCGGGCGACGGGATTCCGATTTCAGTGACCAACAACTTCCACTGGACGACCCCCCTAAAATTGTGTCAATAGTGCTCCGGCTCTCTGGTAATAGTATTGTGTTCAAATTATTTACCCCTTTGTTGCCTCTATCAACTCAGTGATGCATTTTAGTTGTGGGCTGATTTGTTATCATAGAAAATATTTTGGTCCACGTGCTTTCTGATGCACTTGTGCTGCCTCTAATGTTGGAAAAGATTTTAGTGCTTTGGCTCTCTGGTAATAGTATTGTGTTTAAATTGTTTGTAGCTGGGTTGCCTCTATCTGCTATGGTGATGCATTATTGTTGTGGGTTGATTTGTTAGCATAGAACAGAATTTGATCATGTTGAATTTGGATGCACCTATGTTGCCTCTAATGCCAGAAACAATTTTGGTGCTCCTGCTCTCTGGTAATAGTAATGTGTTTGAATTTTTTGCACTTGTGTTGTCGTTATCGGCTTTGGTGATGCATTGTTGTTGTGGCCCCTATTGAGCACCTACATGTTGAAGGAAAATGTTTGAAATGTCATGGAAAGGAACCTGGTGCAAAAGGTAATAAAATTACGGTTGGTAGGGTGTTTTCTGCCACCTTGCTTAAGATTAAAAGTTGTGATGGTATTTTGCAAATAACATCACTGAACCTGGGCAGAATGGTTATTTATCCAGCAACAGCTACAAATATGTTGTTCTAAAAAAGTTTCCTCAAACAACATGCCAGTTTATCCTGATAATCTACATATTATTAGATTGTCAGGATAATCTGCTTATCAACAGATAATAAATAGTTTGTAGCTGCCCCAAACAAACTCTTAATTTCTTCAAATTATATATTGATGTCACTTACTCTATCTCAACCATCTCAAAAAACTTTCTTTTATGCTTTAATGTCCTGAGATTAGAAGTTTGATGTCCTCTAGCACTGGCCTTCCAAGCAGAGAGGAGGGCCCTCTGATCCCTAACCCAATAGCTCAAAGCTCCCACAAATTCTTTAGGGGAAATTTTCATCTAGATGAATGAATACAATATAAATCTAATCTAACTTAGCAAAGGTCGGATTTTACATAAATCTAATCTAACATACATATATATATATATATATATATATATATA
>NEWO01000115.1:887691-904011 GCA_003013225.1 Phalaenopsis aphrodite
GCTCTATTGTAACCCTAAGGGATCATGTGCTTTTTTTCTGAGATTGAAGGAAAGTCGTCGCTCTGCTCTCGAGAATGTAGGCATCTTTATCGAACCTCCTTAAATATATGTGTGGATTTGTGTTGATTCTTATTTTTTCTTCACCCTACTTTCTCAACATTATGTAAATCTCTCAATATTTTAATGAAATAGGTTTGAATCAAGTTCAATTTATATTCTCAACGGAATTTGTTATTTTAATTGGCGATGGAATGCTAACAAAAATTTCTACAACTTTTCTGTCATCAATTTCATTTAATGACAAGAGGAAGTGATACAGTTTTTATGAACGTCCGAGAAACGGAAATCTATTTTGCAACAACCGAATCTACCTCAATATTTCAGACATAACGAGACCATTTCTCAACGGAATTGGATAATTTTATTGGCGATAGAACACTAAAAAATATTTCTATAACTTTTCTGTTATCCATATCATCCAATTTCAAGTGGATGCGCTACAGTTTTTATGAACGTTTGAGGAACTAGAATCTGTTTTGCAACAGTTGAACCTACCTCGCAATATCAAGTATAACCCGCCCATTTCTCTGCAGAATTGGATAATTTTAGTGGCGATGGAAAGCTAACAAAAATTTCTACTTCTCTATTACTCATTTCTTTTAATTTCAAGTGGAAGGGATGTGCTACATCTTTCTGTATCTCAATCATATAAAAAATCTTTCAATACTTGATTACATTTGGTTCTATTATTTCTGCACATGTTCTCAAAAACAATGTTGAAATATAAACTTGGTTTTATTTGTTTAAATAAAGCTTAATTTCTAGAAGCTTATTCTAGAATATGTGGCAGGTATAAAATTATTGTGTAGTAGGTGTGGTAGGTGTGGTAGGTGTTGAATTATTGTGTGGTAGGTGTGGAATTGTTTGTAATCATTGGATTGTAATTGTGGTGGCACGATCCTAGCCAATAATTTAAGAGATGCCACTATTATAAATAGGGGTAGAGTCTTTGAGTTTGTATCAAGCCAGGTAAAGGTGTTAAATAAGAGTGAACTTTCTTCCATAAGTTATTTTTTTGGCCTTTGTCATTTCCTAAAAGCTTCTCCATTCCAACAAAGTGGTATTAGAGAGAGGTTCCATCACAAAGAAATGACAAACGCTGGCATGGTTTCGTTCCAAGTCCCGATGCTTAAGGAAATCATCTACGATAATTGGAGTATCAAGATGAAGGCACTCCTTGGAGCGCATGACGTTTGGGAGGTTGTGGAGAAAGGCTACGTTGAGCCAAGTGATGAGTCCGCTTTATCCACAACACAAAAGGATACCTTACGAGACTTGCGAAAGAAAGACAAGAAGGCTCTCTTCCTCATCTATCAAGCTTTAGATGAAGATGGTTTTGAGAAGATCTCAAGTGCTACTTTGGCTAAACTAGCATGGAAGAAGCTCGAGGTTCCGTATAAGGGAGAAGAGAAGGTTAAAAATGTACGACTTCAAACTTTAAGAAGTCAATTTGATGTTTTGCATATGAAAGAAGGCGAGTTGGTCTCCGATTACTTTTCTAGAGTTATTACCATTTCCAATGAACTAAAAAGAAATGGTGAGAAGTTAGATGTGGCTATCATGGAAAAGATTCTCCCATCATTAGATTCAAAATCTGATAGTATCACAACCATTATCGAAGAGACGAAGGACTTACAAGCCATGACGATAGAGCAACTTCTGGGTTCATTGCAAGCCCATGAAGAAAAGAAGAAGATGAATGAAGAGATTGTTGAACAACTTGTCAAGGCGAATCACCAACCAACTCTGAAAGATGAAAGCGTCAATAACATTAGAAGCCATAATAGAGGACGAGAATAAGGTCATGCTAGCAAGCAAGGATGGAGTACCAAAAATAACTATGAGAAAGGAGAAAGATCTCTAAGAGGACGTGGTTAAGGGCACTCAAACGCGAGGTATGATAAATCTCAAATTAAGTGCTATAATTGTAACAAGTTCGGGCATTATGCGAAAGAATGTAGAGCACCTAAGTACAAAGTGAATGAAAGAGTCAACTACATTGAAGAAAAAAAAGAAGAAGATGACACTCTACTTCTAGCATACAAAGACAATGAAAGAGGTGAAGATAGTACATGGTACCTGGACACCGGTGCAAGCAACCATATGTGTGGGAGACGAAGCATGTTCGTAGAGCTTGACGAATCAGTAAGTGGCAATGTGTCTTTTGGAGATGAGTCCAAGATAGAGGTGAAAGACAAAGGTAACATTCTTATCCGTCAGAAAAATGGGAAGCAAATTTATTTCTAATATTTACTTTGTGCCGAATATGAAAAGCAACATCTTGAGTTTAGGGCAACTCTTGGAGAAAGGATATGATATTCACTTGAAAGAAAATACTCTCTTCTTAAAAGACAATATTGGTAACTTGATTGCTAAGGTGCCAATATCTAAAAATAGAATGTTTTCACTCAACATTCGAAACGATATTGCCAAATGTCTGAAGACCTGTTATAAAGATGCTTCTTGGCTCTGGCATCTTCGATTTGGGCATCTCAACTTTGGAGGACTCGATTTGCTTTCAATGAAAGAGATGGTGAGAGGATTATCTTGCATCAACCACCGTGATCAATTATGTGAAGGATGTTTACTCAGAAAGCACTTTAGAAAAAACTTTCCAAGAGAGTCAAGTTCAAGAGCCCAAAAGCCTCTTGAGCTCATACATACAGATGTCTGTGTTCCAATAAAGTCAAACCCACTCGGTAAGAGCAACTATTTTCTTCTCTTCATAGATGATTTTTCACGAAAAACATGGGTGTATTTCTTAAAACAAAAATCAGAGGTTTTTGGAATATTCAAGAAGTTTTAGGAAGATGTAGAGAAAGAAAGTGGTCTCAAGATCAAAGCTATGCGATCTGATCGAGGAGGAGAATTCACTTCAAAAGAATTTCAAGAATTTTGTGAAGCCAACGAAATACGTCGACTTCTAACTGTTCCAAGATCCCCCCAAAAAAATAGAGTAGCGGAACGGAAGAATAAAACCATCCTCAACATGTCAAGGAGCATGTTAAAAAGCAGAAGATTGCCGAAGGAGTTTTGGGCAGAAGCAGTTGCCTGTGTTGTTTATTTGGCTAACCGATCACCAACAAGAAGTGTGTTGGGAAAGACACCACAAGAAGCATGGAGTGGAAGGAAGCCCGGCATCTCTCATCTACGAGTTTTTGGATGAATAACTCATGTACACATACCCGACGAGAAAAGAAATAAGCTGGATGACAAGAGCGAGAAGTTTATTTTCATTGGTTATGACAATAACTCAAAAGGCTACAAGTTATACAATCCAAATACAGAAAAAAAAAACCATTAGCAGAGATGTCATATTCGATGAAGGAGGAGAATGGGACTAGGGACTACATGCTGAGGACTACAACTTTTTCCCATACTTTCAAAAAGAAGGCGTAGAGCAGCCAAGGATCGAGCAAGCAATAGAAGAGCCTACTACTCCACAAACAACAAGTAATCAAAGCATCTGATCTTCATCAACTTTGAGAGAAAAATCAAGTGAAAGAGTACCACGCTTCAGAAGATTAGAAGATCTTTATGAGGTAACTATGAATCAAGATAATCTTACTCTTTTTTGTCTCTTTGCCGACTGTGAACCCATGAACTTCCAAGAAGCCATACAAAGCAAGAAGTGGAAAGATGGAATGGATGAAGAAATCAAGACGATCGAGAAGAACGACCCATGGGAGCTGGCTTCACTTCCTAAAGGGCATAAGGCAATTGATGTGAAGTGGGTGTACAAAGCGAAGAAGAATTCTAAAGGAGAAGTTGAAAGATACAAGGCAAGATTAGTGACAAAAGACTACAGTCAAAGAGCAGGCATCGACTATGATGAGGTATTTGCCCCTGTTGCTCGATTAGAAACTATTAGAATAATCATCTCTTTGGCAGCTCAAAATAAGTGGAGAATACATCAAATGGATGTAAAATTTGCCTTCTTGAATGGAATACTTGAAGAAAAAGTCTACATTAAGCAGCCGCCAGGATATGAAGTCAAAGGGCAAGAAGACAAGGTTCTAAAGCTAAAGAAGGCTCTATACAGGCTAAAGCAAGCACCAAGAGCATGGAATAGTCGAATAGACAAGTATCTGCAAGAGAAAGGCTTCATGAAATGTCCTTATGAGCATGCTCTTTATATCAAGAATGAGGATGAAAATATCTTGATTGTTTGTTTATATGTCGATGACTTGATCTTCACAGGAAATAATCCAAGCATGTTTGAAAAGTTCAAAGAAGCGATGACAAAGGAGTTCGAAATGACAGATATTGGGCTCATGACATTCTACTTTGGCATTGAAGTCAAGCAAATGGAAGATGGGACCTTCATCTCTCAAGAAGGTTATGCAAGGTAGATATTGAATAAATTCAAGATGGAGAACAGTCAACCTATAAAAACCCATGTAGAATGTGGAGTCAAGCTATCACAGTTTGATGAGGGAAAAAGAATTGATCCAACATTTTTCAAGAGTTTGGTTGGAAGTTTGCGCTACTTAACATGCACAAGACCTGATATTCTTTATGCTGTTGGACTTGTCAGTCGCTACATGGAGACTCCGAATGTTACCCACCTGAAGACTGCTAAAAGAATTATGCGCTATATCAAAGGTACAATTGATTTTGACTTATTTTACTCATCATCCAACAATTTCAAGCTTGTAGGATATAGCGACAGTGATTGGGCTGGAGACATGGATGATAGAAGGAGCACTACAGGGTTCGTGATCTTCATAGGAGACACTGCTTTCACTTGGATGTCAAAGAAACAACCAATTCTCACTCTTTCTACTTGCGAAGTAGAGTACGTGGCTGTAACCTCATGTGTTTGTCATGCAATTTGGCTTCGAAATCTATTAAAGGAGTTAATTTTACCACAAGAAGAGGCGATTAAGATTTGTATCAATAACAAGTCTGCAATCGCGCTAGCAAAGAATCCTGTTTTCCATGATAGAAGCAAGCACATTGATATGCGTTATCACTACATCAGAGAATGCATCGAAAGAAAGGAGATACAAGTGCAGTACGTGAAGTCTCAAGACCAAGTTGCAGATATTTTTACCAAGTCACTCAAGAGTGAAGACTTTATTAAAATGAGAAGTTTGCTTGGAGTCACAAAATCAAATTTAAGTGGGGGAGTTGAAATATAAACTTGGTTTTGGTTGTTTAAATAAAGCTTAATTTCAAGAAGCTTATTCTAGAATATGTGGCAGGTATGAAATTATTGTGTAGTAGGTGTGGTAGGTGTGGTAGGTGTGGAATTATTTGTAACCATTGGATTGTAATTGTGGTGGCACAATCCTAGCCAATAATTTAGGAGGTGCCACTAGTATAAATAGGGGTAGAGTCTTTGAGTTTGTATCAAGTCAAGTAAAGGTGTTAAATAAGAGTGAAGCTTCTTCCATAAGGTATTTTTTTGGCCTTTGTCATTTCCTAAAAGCTTCTCCATTCCAACAAACAACCCCCTAGTATGCATAAATTTTGTCTTATTTCATTAATGTTCGCGACAATACACAAATTCATCATAAAAAAAAAGTCAAAGAATGAGCCAACACATTTCCAATGCCAAGCAAATGTCTTATAAAATAACTTTGCTCAATCATGTAGACTCACATGACCACCAAGACTCTTACAAGCTTTTTCATGTCAAATTTAATAGCAAAATGAACGACTCATTGAAACCAAAGTTTTGATGCAAAGAACATAATGGCTCATTATTTAGTTGCATTCTCCTCTCAACTATTTCAAGGCATATTGAGGGTACCTCTGTCATCTGCACTGCATTGCAGGAGTAATCCTTAATCATCGACAAAATGAAATATTTACTACTGCATATCTGTCATCTTCAGCTTGCTTTAGTTCCTCAAATTTCTTGGATTCTGCAAGCTTTCATTTTTGAAGTTCGATAGTTTTCATAACAGAAATCACAATGTCTTTTTTCTTGTTAGCTTATCTAAATATATAATTTCACTATGCAATTTCAAGTACTCTCACCTTCAGTAATTGCCTCTTTGCAACCATTGTTGTACATCTCCATTGTTCTCTTGAGGTCAAGGTGAGGCCTCCCTTTAGATCAATTTTCTCTGGAAGCAAGTCAAGAAAAGAGACACCTAAGGTCTCTTACATCAAATAAAAGAGAGAATAATAAACAGCAATGCCATTCTTAACTCAACGCTGGAAAATAATTACATAATTTTTAACTTACATACATACCACCTGGTTCTTATATATTCCTTTATATATCATGCTTTGCATCAATATAATAAAGCTTCAGTAACTTTACAGAAGCAGAAAAGAACTAGAAATGCAAGTAATATTCTTATGTACCTAGATGCCGAGCTAGTTATTTTTACCATTAATCTGACCTCAAACTTCTCTTGCGCAGCTCTCAAGTATAGGAGACTTACTTGATATGGGTGATTCGATTGCCAAAGATGCTTCACATGCTACACTGTTAAGCCTGTAAGGTTAAAAGTCACTTTGAGAAGTAAGAGTTATTTCAACGACACTACTCAAACTGCAGAGCAAGTAGGTTATTTTATCGTGACATTCCTAACTCAAAAGTATAAATCCAATAATTCAAGCATGCATCAATGATAATAAACAATCATAGTAGAATATTTAGATGCAATTTCCAATAAATGAAAATGCAGATATAACAATCATGCATCAAAGATAATAACTAATGGCCTGAATAATTTTGAGACTGTTCAGTGGTAATAAAAATTTAATAAAAGTTACCACAAAATAGTTTTATAAAAAAGTTAAAGGCTTTATGAGCTCTCTTCATCAATATGCTCCTCATCAATGCAATCCCAATCAATTTAATCTAATCTCTCTCGGCGTATTGGAAGTTTTGTCCTTGAGGCCCAATCAACTTTTGTAAATTCTGAGACATAAGTGGTAGAATCAACTACAGGAAGACTTTGACTTAAATGAGTAATTGGCTCTTTGCAAGTGGCTTTGTGGTGCCCCTATGAACCACAAAAACCACATTTGTAAGCCATTTTAGTCTTTCTGTTTTGAGTTTCCATAAAATTTTTATTCTTCGCTTCCTCAGCCTTCCCTCGATTTTGATGTATTTGGTGCGTAAATGTTAAGATTGTCATTGCAATTCACTGATTCTTCCTCGGAAGGGTGGCAATTGCACTGTCATATGTCATCTGGTACCTGTAGTTATTTTGATAAATTCCAAAATCATCTAACATATAGCGTAAGAATTAAACTTGAAAAGTTAAAGAGAAAAACCTAATCGTATGATAATGGTCATCAACAAAGCTATGCTACAATCACATCTTTGCTGCCGATGAAGTAGGCAGCATGAGTAAATGGTAGACAACTCTGTTGCCAAAATCCACAACTGCAATTTTTATGTTGGATGTGTACTTTGTATATTTCTTCATGTCCCTCAACTTCAGCCGTGTACGATGTTGAAGGTCTTATAACTAACCTTATTTTTCTTGATGTTAACCCTCATATATACTCGTCAGTGGAAGGTACTAATTCACCTATCCACTCACTTGGTTCAAGCTTCCTTTTAGCTATTTTCTCCATTATCATGCCTCTCATCGTATCTAGCAAATCTACAATAGGTTTGTCCCTAACTTCTCCAATCCATGAGTTGAATAATTTGGAAATATTGTTAGCATTTGTTGACTTTTAATATCAGACAATAATTTAAATTATGCCCATTTATATGGGAGATTAACCAGACATGCATGAAGCTGTTGCATAATTTCGTAAACCTCATTGAGTTTCAATTCAAATTTTGCTCTAGTATAAGCATTTGATGCTTGCCAACCATTATGTCGGTTCGATTTGCTACCTTGGAAATGATGGTATTTCTTAATATTTTTTTCATAAATGTTGCATGCAAACTCTATATTCACGTGTTGGAAATGCACACCTTAACGCGTCAATCAAACTCTTCTCTATGTCTGAGATAAAAATTAAAGGTGCAACTTCAAACTCAGAAGATATGGCTAAATTGCTTAGAAATCATTCAAAAGACTTCTTTGACTCAAACTCGACTACAGCATAGGAGATAGTAAATAGGTCATTATTCTCATCCAATGCATTTGTTGAAAGCAAGACCCCCAAATATTTAGATTTTAAGTGACATGTATCAAGGCCCACAAGATGTCTACAGCCAGTCAGGAACCAGCAATGCACACCTTGAAACTAACATAAAATCTCTCAAATATCTAATCAACAATACTATACTCAAAGGTAATATGAGAACCCAGATTCCTTCTAACAAGCACTGCACATAATGTAGGGATCAACTTGTAACTATCAACAACCGATCCAAATATTTGATCAAGTGCTAATTATCTGGATCTCCACAACTTCAGATAGGCAGCGCAAGGCCACACTTACTTTCAAAATCATGTTTTCTTTATTTTGGAGGAATTTTTGGATAGGTTTTTACCAAATCTTGTATTTCATTAGCCACTCAGTTAGTCGTTGCCTGTTTGTTACCAGCTATAATGACACGTGGACAAGTATGTGAAGCTCTAATTTTCCTTACTTTAAATATTGGTCTGACAGCCAGTACTGAGGCTCTCACTCTACATGGGCAACCAATATAAGAGCAAATGAAAATAATTCTCTTTCTATCATTTTTCTTGAGCTTCCGTCCAAAATTCTCAACAATGGTCAATATCAGCAGGAATTGCTTAAAACTTGTTGAATCTTTAAAATGAGGCCAATTTTCAAAGATATTTCATTAGTAATTTGGCTCTTTAATTATACATCCATATACTAATCGAGCTCATATGTGTATCTGCCAGTACTATCAGAGTTTGATTAATAGTACACAAATATTTCACCACCATTTGACATGATGACCATTAAAATATCTACAACAACAAATAAAATTATTAAAATTTCAATGAAGTCTTATATAATCGTAAAAAAAACTTGTACTCTTCTAAATAAAGTGTAAAATTTTAGCAGTTAAACTAATTTGTTTGAAGTGATTAAAACATTATTCACATCAAGGTCTAAATATCATAAATAACATAAGATGTTTCACTAAAAATTACACTTTAAACTTTAACTTAGATTACAATGAATATGAATCTCAATGTGAAATGATTTTTTAGGTTGTATTGAGGTTTTCAAATCCATCATATATCTTTTCATCATCTTAGAAGTTGATTTTAAGAAATTTTAACATAGCTCTACAACAACTCTAAAATTGTAAATGTGTCAAACCTTAGCTTCTATACATCTTCTTTTTGTTTCCTCTATTTCCTTTTTTTAAGCTTTTTATGAACATCACTTTGATCCTCTCTGTAAATGACAATAAAAATATAGGTAAGCTTCTAAATACATAAATAAACCAAAAAGTGTAATTTTAGCTTCCTATTGTTATAAAAGGGAATCCAGGAAATTTTGTTCATTTGTAAAAGGGAATCCAGTAGTAAAATTTTTTTTATAAAAGGGAATCCAGTAGTTGTAAGCTTCTAAATACTTATATAAACAAAAAAAAATACAAATAGTTGCAAACAAGAGATGTTTTTATTAACTCCATTTTATGTTACCCGGGTAATGATTTCCAGCCAATGCTATTTATCTCCAATTTCTTGAACTTAGGAAGCAAAACGACCTTGATATTGGAGACAGTAGGTAGTTAGTCGTATAAGTGAGTCGAAACACAACCCTTCCTCCTAACAGATTTGAAGAGTGGTTTGAAACCTGTTAATAAAGCCCTTGTTGCTTGCTCTGTAAATTGAAAATCATTGAACTAAACAAAACAAAACCATATTGGATTAATCACCTTAGTTGAAGCACAGTGAAAAGAGGCGGGCTGCCTCGCCAAACTATTACACAATAGGTAGAAGGAAGACGGGCTGGTGTTTGGGCAGAATAAAGGAAAAAGATGCGCGGGAAAGAGACGGTGCCCTGTGAGACCTCAAATGGGGAGCGCATATTCTGTAAGTAGGACTCCTAACTTAAAGAACCATTCGGAGTTCAATGAAATCACGCCATGTGACGCTGACAAAAAAAATCTACCCAGCAACATGAGAATATTCCCCAATATTATTCTGTATTATTCAGACGTTATTATATGTTATTAAGGTGTTATTATGTTTTGAGAATATTGCCGGTGTTATAATAACAAAATAACATATCAATAACACTTGAATAACACACAATAACACCTGAATAATACAGGAGGAATATTCCCATGTGTTATAGGGCATATTTTATTTCCTTTTCTGTCACTGCCATATAGCGTGATTTCATTGGACTCCGAATGGTTCTCTATGTTAGGAGTCCTGACAAAATAAATTTTTAGCGTGCAATGGGGACATAACAGAGACAGAGACATGGGAGAGAAGTTATTTAGGTTTAGGGTGGCTGTTTTGAAATATTTAAAATTTCAGGTAATCACATACGTGACACTTAAAAGGGTCGGTCTGGGGCAATTTTAAATTTCTTTTTCATTTTGAAAATACATTTTCTGGAGTTTTTGGATAAATTACCAGGAATGTGGGACGCGGGCCCCGTTGCCATTGTTTCGCATAAACGTACTGGGCATGTTTTACTACACTATCCTAAGCCCTCTCTCAAGAATGAGCTTCTCCCTCATTTCTTTCGCAACCGCGCCGAGTTTTTTCTCCCCTTTCTCATGACCGAGCTTCCTTCTCTCGTCACCCTAGAGGTAACTTCCCCAGTCGCCTCCTCCAGTTCGGTCGTGATTCATGCTTCATATTGGCTTCGATCCTTTCCTTTCCATAAACTTGCAGTGTTCTCTTTCAACTTTTCTTTGACATTATTATTTTGTGATTAATTTTTGTCTTGATAGTTTTCGATTAATTGTTCTCTTGCTGGTTTTTTATGGATTTTAGATTTGTTGCTCTCTTTTTCAGTTTTAGGGTTTAGGGTTTTCTTTATCAAAGTGATGCCCTTTATTGTGGATATGGTGGTTGTTGTTTGTTGGGGTGTGCAATGTTGCTAGTTTTGGTGGTGCATTATTGGGGTGATTGTGGTGTTCATGCTTGTGGTATGGTGGTTTTCGATTGTATTGGTTGTGTTGTGTTGTGTCGTATGGTGGTTATGGTGTGGTAAATTGAGAGGATTTTTTGCTTTGGTTAGTTTGTGGTTCAGTGAACTTTACTAAGAACCTCAAATACATGTGCCTCTATTGTGGCTGTGTGGTTGTTTAGAGTTGGCTATGGGTTGGGGTGGCGGCTCTAGGTTGTGGTGGCTCGGCTGTGGCTCGTGGTGGTTGTGTGAATTTAGACCTTGTGTCTGTGTTGTAGTGGCTCTGGGTTTTGGTGTTCGGATGTGGTGTGGTAGTTATGTGGCAGTGTTGTCATGTGTTTTGGGGTGTTTGTTTGTGTGGTGGCTCTGGCTTGTGCTGTGGGTTGTCTGGTTACGTTGGTGGTTGTGGGTTGGGTAGTGGTGGTTGGTTGTGAGTTGGGGTGGTGGTAATTAAGTTGTGTGGTAGCTCTAGCTTGAGTTGTGGTGCACGTGGTTCTGTTGTGGTTGTGAGGTTATTAGGGTTGACTGTAGAGCTGGGGTGGTTGCTCTGCTCTGGGTTGCAGTGCTTATGTGACTTCAGACCATGTGTCTGTGTAGTTGTGGCTCTGACTTGTGTTGTGGATTGTGAGTTGATGTGTTGTGATAGTTATCTAGTTGTGTTGTAATGTTAGTTGGAGTGTTGTGGTTGTGTTAGCTTTGACTTGTGTTGTGGATAGTTGTTGGTTGAGGTTGTGGTGGTTGGCTATGGGTTGGGGTGGTGGTAGTTGGTCGAGGATTATGTGGTGGCTCTGGCTTGAGCTGTGGTTATGTGGTAGTTTAGGTTTGACTGTGGGTTGAGGTGGTGGCTCTAGGTTGTATTGGCTCTATTGTGGGTTGTGGTGTTCGTGTAAATTCAGACCATGTGTCTATGCTATGCTGGCTCTAGGTTGGTGATTGAATGTTTTGGGGTTGTGGTGTGATCTGAGTTGGGGTTTTGTGGTTGTGTGGTTGTTTAGGTTTTGGTGATTGAAAGTGTTGGGGTTGTTATGTGGTTGTGGTGTGATCTGGGTTGGGGTGTTGTGGTTGTGGTGGCTCTGGCTTGTATTGTGGGTTTTCTGGTTGTGTTGGTGGTTATGGGTTTGGGTTGTGGTTGGTTGTGGGTTAAGGTGGTGGCTCTGGCTTGACCTGTGGTGCATGTGGCTCTGTTGTGGCTGTGTGGTTGTTTAGGGTTGGCTATTGGTCAGGGTGGTTGCTCTAGTTTGTGGTGACTCTATTGTGGGTTGTGGTGTTTGTGTGTGTGTTCAGACCATGTGTCTCTATTGTAGTGGCTATGGGTTTTGGTGTTTGGATGTGATGTAGTAGTTATGTGGTCGAGATGTGATGTGGGTTGGGGTGATGTGGTTGTGTTGTGGTTCTGGCTTGTGTTGTGGGTTGTCTAGTTGTTTTGGTAATTGTGGTTTGGGTTGGTGATGGTTAGTTGTGGGTTGGAGTGGTGATGGTTGGTTGTGGGTTGGGGTGGTGACTATTGGCTTTGTGTTGGGGTGGTGATGGCTAGGTTGTGTGGTGGCTCTGGCTTGAGCTGTGGTGCATGTGGCTCTATTGTGGTCGTGTGGTTGTTTAAGGTTGGCTGTGTGTTGGGTGATGGCTCTAGGTTTTGGTGGCTCTGTTGTTCGCTATGGTGTCTGTGTAAATTCAGATCATGAATCTGTATTGTGGTGGCTCTAGGTTTTAGTGGTGGGATGTGTTGTGGTTGTTATGTGGTTGTGATGTGATGTGGGTTAGGGTGATGTGGTAGCTATGTGATTGTTTTGTGATGTGGGTTGGGTGTTGTACACTGAGCTGATAATAAATTTTTATACATCCTCACAATAGTAAGATGCAACAAGAAAACCTAATATTTTTGTTAGAATGAATTTATAGCTTATTTTACTAACTTTGAGATGTCTACATGAAGCGGTTTTGTGGTGGCTATGAGATGTGATGGTTGGTTGAGCTGTTGCAGTTGTGTGGTTAAGCTTTGGTGGCTAATTATTTTTTGTGGTTGCTGTCACACATTAATGTTTATTTTTTATTGTGTTATTAATGCAATGGTTAAGACTATAGACGTTTGTCATTAGCCATGTGGGATAAGGAAGCCAAACTCATATTTTGTAACCTCTATCCTAAGGAGGTTGAGCTGGAAAATAGACCCACCACCTATTTTTACAAGGAAGGGTGATAAAATATTATAAAGAAGTTCAAGAAAATGACATGAAGGGAGTACGGTATGTTGCAGCTTAAGAATAAGTGGAACCAATTGAAGAAGAACTGGAAATAATGGAAGGAATTAAAACGGGCATCCATGGGCTTGGGTTAGGATCCAATCAAATGGACTATTGATGCTTCAAAGAAATGGTGGACTGATAAATTTGAGCTAACAATTTTTATTACATTGTTTGCATTACATGAAAGACTTAATTTTAATTACTGTCTCTTACTGAACTGTTTGAAGTAATCAACTTGTCTGTATATTGCAGGTAGTGCCAGCCACCAAGAATTTCAAACTCAGTGGAATTGACCCTGATTTGGAATAGAAATTGGAACATATGTTCGGTGGGGTTGTGGCAGCAGACACTCATGCCTTGACCCCAAGTGAGCTTGGGTTTGCAATTATACTGGAGAACATAGATACCGAGCAGGTAATTGGCTCTGGTGAAGGCCAAAGCCCAAGCCAAAATGAAATGGAGTCCACCTGCAGTTCAAAGTGTCCTAGGGTGGAGAAAAGGAAAAAAAGGAGTTACTTTTATCAGAAGCCAAATAACAAAACTGGTGGATGTGTGCACGAGTGAGGCTAGGACTTTACCTAACAGCTCTATAGACGACTTTCTCTAAATCATGGAGGCAACTCCGAAAGTTTATGGAGACATGTCGTTATATCTGAACTCCTTAAAATTGTTGAAGGACCCAATCCGTAGATAGATCTACATGAAGATGCCCCCTGACTGTAGGATCAACTATTTATGTTATTCTTTTCGATAATAATGACACTTGATTTTGTGGAGTTATTATTGTACCGCTTTGATTTTTTTCACGTTATTTCATTGGATATCTGATTTAGATGATTTTTGTCTTTCTCGTACGAACAATCTATATATTATTATGTATTTATATCTTTTCATTGTATTTTTTGTCTTTCAATTTTAGATGTTTTTTTAACATTGTCTGATTCACATTTAATACCTGAACATAACACTTATTTAGCATGGATTCATAAAGAGAGAGGCGCATAAGAAAAATTACAACAGAACTATGTATGTTGTAAGAATACTATAAATCATATGTTGATCAAACTCCTTGCATGAAATCTACTTATATTGGTGATAAATTAGTTGGGGTTCTACTATAAGCACACCCCACAAGATTCATTAACATGTTCCGTATGACACAACCATATTTATAGATCTACTTGATGAACTACAAAGACATCATGGACTCCAAGGCTTCTAAAAAATGATAACGAGAGAGGTGTCGGCAATAATCTTCTACATTCTCTCATAGAATGAATTAATGAGAGGAGCAATATAGCGATTTCAACATTCATCAGAGACAATCAACAAATATTTCTCAGCGAGGTTGAAAGCACTTGTTAGTTTGTCGATATGGATTATTAAGCAAGGAATCCAACATTTTTGAGGACTTCAACAAAGATTGTATTAAGGTAAATATTTTTGACTCATTATATTTAGAAGTCAAAATGATTAGCGTGATTATCACAACTCTTTTTCATTTGGTAGAACTATATTATATCGATTAACGGAACTCATGTAGATGCAAGTGTATCCAATAATGAAAAGGCCGCATAAATTGGATGGTGTGGATCACCCATACAAAGTGCAATGATCGTATGTGACTTCAACATGTGCTATATTTTTGTGATGACTGGTTGGGATGGCAATGTATACGATAGTCGTATTTTTGCTTTCGTGACAAGAAATCAAAACAATTGCTTTCCTCACCCTCTGACAAAAATATGTTGAGATTTTCATACCTATTTTACATTAATTTTGATGATATTGCACTTTAAAGAAAGATCTTTTTGATGTTTTGGTGCAGGTATGTTGAATTATGGTAATTGGAGCAAAAAGATGCAAAAAAAGAGCAAATTTGGAGCAGAAAAGACCAAAATATAAGGATTTGATCTTCGGGGCCGACGGCGCCATCGACGCCGCCGACGGCGCCATCGACGCCGCCGACGACACCATCGACGTCGCTGACGGCAGGTTTTTCCTGAGAGTCTAGAATTAAATATTTTTGAAGGCCACCAACGACACCATCAAGGCCGCTGACGGTGAGAACGACGGTTCTCTCAATAGATGCATTGAATGGGGACGATTTTTGAAGGGACGCTTAGGCAACTCTTGAAAACTCTTCTAAAAATTTAAGAGAAACATTTTGGAGGCCGAACAAGGGAGTCCAGAGTGTCCAGAGAGTGTCGAGAGGTCTACGGGTGTCCAGGGGACTGTAATTTAGGGTTAAGTATTGTGAGGAATTCTTAGGGAGATTGTAAGAGTGGAAGGAAAGTGAGAGATTTCTTCCTCCTTGTTGCTTCGAAGAACAATTTTGTGTGCTGTAGAGAAAGGAAGAGATTCAGAGGAACTTCGAGGAGTTACTTAGGGAGGATGTTAAAGAGTTACTTGTATGACTTAGCTTTTACATACTAAATCCAAGTTTTGTTATATTTTCTCCATGAGTTCTGGGTAGTTTTCTCTGTCTTTCTCCTTGTCTTGAAATTTTGTGAAATGGTGATTTGAATTGGTTGAGCCATGAGAATGTTAAAGAAGTTGTGATGATCTTTTCACTTTAATCTTAATTTACTTTTAATTTGGCCAATTGATTTGTTAAAATATGTTGAGCTTTACAATTAAAGTGAGCATTACATCCAAGATTTAGGGAGGTTAAAGTCCTTAAAAGTTTGGTACAAATAAATAGAGAAATAAAAATTATCGGGCATAGATTTGGAGAATTTAGAGTGACATACTAAAATCCTAAATTCGGTCCTATCATTTGTGTGCTGAAGTATAGATGTTAGCCCTCAAACGAGGGGAATGTGGGAGCTCCGAAGTGTGAGCCGAAATCCTCCCAGCCTAGCCGCAGATTCAGTAACCAAGCATAGGATTAATCAATGTTCTTTATGTCTGTTCCAAAGGGTAAGGAATAAGTATGCTCCTATTTGACACAATACAATTTGAACCAATTCAATTTATCCATTCACTTAAATTTCTTGACAATGAGAAGGATGCTTTCTTATATATT
>NEWO01000115.1:904946-926491 GCA_003013225.1 Phalaenopsis aphrodite
AATGCCTTTCTGATTACGTAATGCACTTGCAACATTTCAGAGATATATGATATCTATATTTAGTAAGTTAATTGATGATGGAATAGAAGTATTTATGGATGATTTCTCTGTATTTGGAACATCATTTGACGCATGTTTACATTATATTGAAAAAGTTTTGGAGGTATGCGAAAGAACTAATTTAGTTTTAAATTTGGTGAAATCTTAATTTATGATTGCAGGAGGAATAATGTTAGTGCATAAAATTTTGAAAAATGGTATGGAAGTAGTCCCTGCAAAAATTCAAGTTATATCTAAATTAACACCTCCTACTGATGTAAGATGGGTTAGAAGTTTTCTTGGACATGTTGGTTTTTACTGGCGATTTATTAATGATTTTTAAATGTTACCAAACCTCTACACCAACTTTTAGAAAAGGACAAGAAATTTGAGTTTACTGAAAACTGTTTAAACGCCTTTGAGTTATTAAAAGAAAAGCTAATCACAACCCCTATAATAGTTTCACCTAACTGGGAGAAACCATTCGAATTGTTGTGTGATGCTAGTGATCATGCTATTGGAGCTGTTCTTGGACAAAGGTATGATAAGATTTTTAAAGTTATATATTATGCTACTAAAACTCTTAACGATGCTCAAATTAACTACACTGTTACTGAAAAAGAGTTACTGGCTATAGTGTATACTTTTGACAAATTTAGATCTTATTTAATTGGGACTAAATGTGTTGTGCACACTGATCACTCTGCTATTGAATATCTGATGCAAAAGAAGGATGCCAAACCAAGGTTAATTAGATGGATACTTTTGATGCAAGAATTTGATTTTATGGTTATTGATAGAAAGGGAACTGATAATCAAATTGCTGATCATTTATCTAGATTAAAATATCATGAATTATCTGACACCGATAATGAAATTAGAGATAGTTTCCCTGATGAAAAACTCTATAATATTATTGATTTAAAAATACCATGGTATGCTGATATTGTTAGCTATATTATAAGTGATATTTTGCCACCTGTGCTGACATTGCAACAACAAAGAAAATTCATTCATGATGCTAAAGCATATTTTTGGGATGAGCCTTATTTATATAAGCAATGTAAGGATCTTATTATGAGAAGATGTGTACCTTATGAAGAAACTGAAATAATTATTCAGAAATGTCATGATTCTGAATTTGGAGGACATTTTGAAACTGATAAAACTGTTTATAAAATTTTACAATTTGGATTCCATTGGCCTACTCTCTTTAAAGATGTTTATAGATACATAAAAACTTGTGATCGATGTCAACGAGTAGGCAATATATCTAGAAGAAATGAAATGCCTCTGAATTTCATGTTAGAGGTTGAGATCTTTGATGTTTGGGGATTCAATTTCATGGGACCATTTATTCCTTCATATGGAAACTTATACATATTAGTTGCGGTAGACTATTTTTCAAAGTGGACTGAAGCACAAACCTTACCACGTTATGACACTAAAAGTGTTTCGATATTTTTAATGAAAAACATTTTCACTAGATACAAAATGCCGAGAGTGATTATCACTGACAGAGGATCCCATTTCAGGAATAAATACATTCAGAAATTGGCAGAAAAATTTAATGTTATTCATAGAATCTCTACTTCCTATCACCCTCAAACTAGTGGGTTAGCTGAAGTTTCTAATAGAGAGATTAAACAAAAATTGGAAAAGACTGTAAACCCTAGTACAGTAGATTGGTATACTAGACTAGATACTGTATTTTGGGCTTACAGGACTGCTTATAAAACTCCTATTGGAATTTTTCCTTACAGGCTGATTTTTTGAAAGATTTGTCACTTACCAGTAGAATTAGAGCATAAAGCATATTGAATGATTAAAGAATTCAATTTTAATTTGAAAGATGTTGGTGATAAGAGATTGTTACAAATGAATGAATTGGAAGAATTAAGAAATGAATCTTATGATAACGACAGAATTTATAAGGAAAAACTTAAGTTATGGCATGATCGGAAGATTAACTATAAGAACTTTGAACTAGGACAAGAAGTTTTGCTTTATAATACAAGGCTGAAGTTATTCCCTGGGAAATTAAAATCTTGTTAGTTAGGAGCCTTTACTGTGACTCGAGTTTATAATTACGGAGCTGTTGAAATTGAAGAGAAAAAGACTGAGAATAGATTTAAAGTACATGGGCACAAATTAAAGCTGTATTTTGAGGGTAAAAGACCACATTTTAAAGAGGTTTTAATGGTCAGTCAACCTGAATAATAACTGAATAGGTTGGGCTGATGACTTTAAACCAAACGCTTTATGGGAGGCAACCCATAGTTATCTTTTTTTTATTGCGATTATAGTGTTTTTATTTGAAATTATTGTTAGTTTGTGGTAGTATTGAACTCTACTACTAACATTTACCCTTGAATCATCATAAAAATTGGATCCATGGAGAAAATTGAAACGCATTCGGACCAGAGCGAAACTCTGAAATTTTTGCCTTGGGCACCGACGGCGGGATCGACTCCGCCAACAACAGGTTTTACTAAAGAGTTCAGACAATTAATTCTCAAGGCTTGCCGATGACAGTTTCTGAAGTTTGAAATGGCAGTTTTTGGCGGATTTATGTAGGATTTATTTCCTATAAACTTCCAAACTTGAATCTTAAAATAGTATCACTCAAAAATGAATTGAAACTCCACCAAATTTATCCCTATGGTATCCAATTCCACTGTAAATCCTAGATTTTGAGTGTCCAACCGGAGAAAATTCATTAGTTTCGAGGCACAATGAATCTTCAACAAAGTGCTGACAAAGAGGAGATCAATCAAAGAAAGAGGATTTGTGAATTAAGGATTGAACAATCCTTTCACAGTTTTTGAAGAGATGATTATGCGACAACAATGAGAAGTGTTGTGCTACACTACTGCCGTCGAAGTCGTTCTTGTGGTGAAAGAGTTTTATGCTAATTTGTATGGAATCAACCAGGGAGTCGTCTATGTGTGAGGCAGATGGATAACTTTCACTTCTGCACAGATTAATGAGTTATATATGATCAAGAATGTTCATGTCTACCATTGTTCCAACTTTGTCCCGACAAAAAATTTGATGAATGAGATCTACCAATATTTGACGGACGAGACTGAAGATTGGGAAATGAGATAAAACGAGTATATTAGTTTCTCTGTTACACTTCTAAACCCCGTTCCAAAATACTGGCCCTTCTTCATTTCTGCAAAACTATTACCGAAGATGAAGGTTGGTAAATTTACTAAAGAAGTGTTATTCTGAATAACTGTATTCCAATGGAACTGCCGATTGATATTGGATCGATAATCGTGAAGTTTGTTTTGGGCCTCATCGTTCATGGATCAACTTATGAGCTTGTACATCATTCAACAATCTTTTTACTCTACAATCAATTCCAAGTATCTTATGAGAGTTGGGAAAAGGTACTTCTACCTTGGAAGCCTTTAGGCCCAACCGAGAAGTTCCCAGCCAATGAAGATGAGAATGATATGACTATTATTGTAGATCAATCGTCTTAGAATTCACTACCTATTCAGCCTCTAATTCCAGACAAGTCACTAGTGATCCTGCGTAGAATCAAGAAACTGGAGAAAGATGTACAAAATGTTATGAATGCAATTAACAATATCTCTGATTTTTTTTATCATCTAGACTGTAGGATGAAAGAGCATTTTGATCACTCTGGGCATATTGAAGGAAGTTTGATACGATTGATGAGAAAAATGGGATTGATAAAAGAGGACTCTACTGAAGAATTCCCATACTGACCCTTCTATAACCTCTTCATTCATGTTCAATCGATGGGCGATATCAGAGGAGAAACAAGCACGAAATCGGAGGAATAGTAGATTTACTTTACTATCCATATGTCTATGTGTGTGATTTGATTTGAACTTATGTGTTTGCTTTACTTTCAAATTTTGCTTTTAGATATCAGTATAGTTGAGATTTAGCATAAAATGTTTTGTTTTCAGCATTTAGAGTGTTGTGGCTTAGACTACGGCGCTGAATTGATGTATTTAGGTTGAGAAAATACCAAACTTATGTGTGTCATATAACGTGTATTGTAACCCTTGGAATTTATATATAATTGTTATGTTTTGTGTTGTGAATGCTATTTGTGTTAGTACATCATTTAATCATTTAAAATTTTATGTCTAGAATGATTAAAAAGATGTCGACAAGGCTTGAAATTTATCAAAATCGTAAAAATCTGGAAAGTGAAACAATTTTGACAATCTCGCCGACGGCGTCATTGATGCCGCTGACGACAGATTTTTCGCAAAACTTAGGCTATTTAATTCAATACACCTCGCTGACGACGCTAAAGAACCCGCTGACGGCGATATATTGAAAAAACACTTTTAACCACTATTTTAACCAATCAACCGCTACTATTCATCCTCCCCTTCCTCTAAAAAAACAAAAATTTTGACCTAGGGCTTGAGAGATCTTGGATTTAGGGCGATTTCAAAGCGTTTAGACATCAGATTTTATCATCACTCGGTAAGAGCTTCACTCCAAACTAAAAATATTTGATTTTCACCTTGAATTTCTCCCACATTGAGGAGATACAAAAAATTGAGAATGTGGAGAAAATATTTGGAAGAAATTCATGGAACTTAGTTTTGAACTCTTAGAGTCACTCTTAGAAACCATTATTTGAGTATTTGAAGTGTATTTTGGAATTTTTTTATAATTTTGACTAGATTAAAATGACTCCGCGACAAAAGAGGCGACTTGAGTTTGACGGGTCTCGCTTCATCAATGTGAAAGCTCAGTCGAGATTTACTTTAGTATTTTAAGGGAAGAAATGTATCTATGATTGTGTTTTTGAGAGTCTGGGAGGAGAAGTTGAACAAGTTATTACTGAATGGAGGTGGGAAATTTTCTGTTATACCACCAACAAGGCTGTTGTGAATGTTGTGAAAGAATTATATGCCAATGCGTTCTCCTCTGAGGATGGAACCGTTCGAGTAAGAGGGTTTTCTGTTGAGTTTAGTGCCGCCCGCATTAACTCATTTTATGAAGTCCCAGACTCCTATATCTGCAATTATGAAACCTTCAGTACAATGGAAGACCCACTGAACGATGTCATTAACTTTCTCACTGAGGGGAAAGGGATATGGAAGATAAAACAGCGAGAACAGGTAAATTTTTCTGCTTCCATGTTAAATGTCACATCTAAAGCGTGGCATTAATTTATTTCCTCTACTTTGTTACCAACCTATCACCATAGTGAGGTAACAAGAGATAGAGCTATTCTGAATTTTTGTATTCAAAATAATCAGACTATAAATACGGGGAGAATTATTTATAATAATATTTTGACCACGACAAGGAGTGAATCAAGTGGAGGTCTTGGACATCCTAGACTCATTTATGCGCTTTGCCAACTTTCTGGAGTTGAAGCTGGTGGGTTTACCCTATCTAACTCATTAGTAAAGAACCAGGACATCCAATTAGACGTATGAATCCCATAAAGCATGAAGATCCGGGAGTATGAGTAAAGAACCTTCTACTAGTAGAGATATCCCTCTACTAGTTATGACCTTCTTTCCTCTAGTTCCCTACCCATCACGATTTAATGAATGAGCTAACCTTGCAGCAAGAAAGCATAAAGAAAATAAATGAAAGAATTGGGGGATTAGAACGTAGACATGGTCATGATAGTGTGTATCCACAGAGGCATTCTGACTTCAAGATAGTTTACTACGAAGCTCAGGCCCGACACTACAAAGGTGAGTCTGATGTTACTTTTCCTGAATGCCCACGTTATACTCAGTGTCAGCCCAATCTACCTGCTGACCATGGGGACGAGGATATAGTATGGGATTTTGATATATTATAGTGATTGATGTACTTTTATTTTATGATTTTGTGATAGAGATAGATGTATGGTCTTTGTAATTTCATTTTATTGTCTATTTTATTTTATATTTGCATAAGTGTTTTGTGTTGTAGTTTAAAAATTGCATTTGTAGTTGTAATAGACTTTGATTAGTACTTTGTAAAATTGTAATGTGATGTGATTTTATTTGTATTGTGATGTATTTGTAATTGTTTTTTTTAGTATTGTGATGTGTTAGTGAAATATTGTGTGTGTATAATGTTTAGTTTTGTACTTATTTTAAAATTTCATTACCCAAAAACTTCTCTAATGATTTATATGTGTAGAAAGCTCCTAATATTACAGACCAGTTGAAGTAAAATTTTGAGAAGGAACTGTAAAAATTCCAGAATTATGAAAATGTCTAAAGTACTGAGGTATGATTTAAATTTAAAATCTTTTTTTCCACTTGTATCATTCCATATTGAAAATTTTAAGTTTGGGGGAGAGAAGAAAAATATTAACTATTATATGTTCTCAATTTAAATATTTTCAAAAAAATTATTAATATGATTTGTTGTAGTGAATTTAATTCAGATAACTATATTTTATAGATATTTAAATATTATGGTAGATTTAAAGGAATATTTTTGTAAGGTAAATTAATTTTGTAGATTAAGATATTTAGTATAAGAGAATAAGACTATAGTTACTATTTAAAGTAAAGAAAACTATATTTTGAAATATTAAGAATCTTAAAAATTCATTTGAGAAAAAAAAGATTGGGGGCTCAATGATGTAAGAGCTATGAAATACTTATAAGGCATAGGAATGCTTTGAGTTTCAAATTTAGGGAAAGAAAAGTGAAGTTCAAAATTATTAAAGGCTATCCAGATATAGTAATCTTCATTTGAAAAAGAAAAAGAAAGGATTGACAACAATTCCTAAAATGAAAAGAAAAATATATAGGATTGAAAGTAATTCAAATCAAAAAGAAAAAATATATAAGTGAGCAGAAGCTTGAGGAGATGCCTAATCAAAAATTGGCTTCACTTGGACCTACCTAAAGGGAAAATTTAAATACATTCCCGAACTTATATTTATGGAATAATATCTTTACTAGTAGTGTTCTCATGAAGTTTCTATCATTTGAATATTCTAAGTGACTTGATATTACAACATATAGTCATTCTTGAAATGAATAAAAAACTAGAACTCTTAAACTTGATGACTAGATAGTCTTGTACCTACAAAGTTAATTTAATTACTTGAAATTTTTTTGAAAATCTTACTATGGTATTTAGTTAAATCAAACTTATAGTATTTCTGAATTAAAACTTTACCACAGTAGATCATAACTTTTATGTAGTACTAAAATTACTTGAGGACAAGTAATAGTTAAGTTTGGGGGATTTTGACCAAAGAAAAATATGTTGAGATTTTTATACATATTTTACACTGATTTTGATGATATTGCACTTTAAAGAAATGTATTTTTGATGTTTTGTTGCAGTTATGTTGATTTATGGTCATTGGAGCAAAAATATCCAAAAAGAAGCAAATTTGGAGTAAAAGGACCAAAATATGAAGATTTAATCTTGGGCGCCGACGTCGCCATCGACGCCGCCGATGGCGGGTTTTTCCCGAGAGTTTGGAATTAAAAATTCTAGAAGGCCGCCGACGACGCCATCGAGGCCGCCGACTGCGAGAAAGACGGTTCTCTCAAAAGATGTATTGAATGTGGACGATTTTTGAAGGGACGTTTAAGCAACTCTTGAAAACTCTTCTACAACTTTAAGAGAAACATTTTAGAGGCCAAACTGGGGAGTCCAAAGTGTCCAGAGAATGTCGAGAGGTCTATGGGTATCCAGAGGACTGTAATTTAGGGTTAGATATTGTGAGGAATTCTTCGAGAAATTGTAAGAGTGGAGGGAAAGTGAGAGATTTCTTCCTCACTGCCGCTTCGAAGGAGAATTTTATGTGCTGTAAAGAAAGAAAGAGATTCAGAGGAACTTTGAGGAGTTACTTGGGGAGGAATTTGAGATAAGTTGTATTTACTTATTGTAGTTTATATGACTTTGCTTTTATATACGAAATTCAAGTTTTGTCGTATCTTCTCCATGAGTTTTGAGTAGTTTTCTTTGTCTTTCTCATTGTCTTCAGATTTTGTGAAATGGTGATTTGAATTGGTTGTGCCATGAGAATGTTAATGAAGTTGTGATGATCTTTTCACTTTAATCTTAATTTACTTTCAATCTGGTCAATTGATTTGTTAAAATATGTTGAGTTTTAAAAATAAGGTGAGGATTACATCCAAGATTTAGGGAGGTCAAAGTCCTTAAAAGTTTGGTACAAATAAATAAGGAAATAAAAATTATCGGGCGTACAATTGGAGATTTTAGAGTGACATACTAAAATCCTCAATTCGGTCCTATCATTTGGGTGCTCAAGTGTAGATGTTAGCCCTCAGGCGTGGGGAACGTGGGAGCTCCGAAGTGAGAGCCGGTTTCCTCCCAGCCTAGCCGCAGATTTAGTAACCAAGCATAGGATTAGTCAATGTTCTTTATGTCTGGTCCAAAGGGTAAAAAATAGGTATGCTCCTATTTGACACAATATAATTTGAACCGATTCAATTTATCCATTCACTTAAATTTCTTGACAAGGAGAAGGATGTTTTCTTATATATCGAACTTCACATTAGAAATTTTATTAGTAGAATTAGTTGATTAAGAGTTTATTAAAATTATATTTTTATTTTAATTGCTTATTAGTGACAAACATGCAATATGAACTATGCTGTTGTGATTAAGTATTGATTTTCTAAATGTTAAGTTTGTAGCCTCTAATATTACTCTCTGTGGGATCGATATCGAGGACTCTATTAGAGCCATGTATTACTTGAGTGATACGTAGACTTGCATTGATAAGTGTGACTTTACAATTATTGAATATTTATACACATCTTTATCAAATCTATAAGTGTTGTCAAGTTTTTGGCGCCGTTGCCGGAGATTTAAATCTTCCAGCAGCAGTATCAACTTCATGTATTTTTGTTATATAAAGTCGCTGTCACCCACCTTTAGGTTTGTTCAAATAATAATCCTATTCTTTTGTTTTTAAATCCATAACTACTTTTTTACTTAAGACAAATAAATATTATTTGGTCGATGTGGACATCCCTTATAAAGAGTGCATCTGATAAAATTTCCAGATACAAAATATCTCATTCATGATTTTGAAAGATCTAACGATGCTTCTTTAGGAAGGAAGAACATGTTTAGCGAAAGATACTCCTCCTTACGCGGGTAATTGAAAGAACATTTGGAGTGTGAAAGAAAAAATGGGTCATACTGCGTGATATGTTAACTTATCCATTTCCAAAGTTGGTGCAAATTGTAGTGCCTACAATGACTTTGCACAACTAAATTCGATGGCATCATTCTTGAACTGATGCAGACTTCAGCATGGTTGACGATGATTATTTGCAGGTCTCAATGGAAACATTTGAATATCATATAAGACAATCTATAACATAGTCAAAAGTTGAATCACCGAAAGGTTGCACTAAGGATGGCGAAAGTGTTATAGAAATAGTTGAATTGATAGAGCGTATTACAGACACCATTGCTAGATGTTGATTGGACGATCATTTTTTATTTCATACAACTTATTTTATTTCTTGTTCATTGTATTACTAATATTATTTTATGTTATTTTATGATATTTTTGATTTTATATTTTTCACGTTGTTTGTAATTATTTTTTTTCATTCTCCCATTTATTTCCTTTTCTTTTTGTGGGTTTATGAGATCCATGATGAGACTTCTAACCTTGCGGGTTCATCTGAATGATTTGTTAGTTGCTATATGATTGTTGTCACATGTGAAATTCTGATGAGGGCAACCAAGTACCTCTTTTCATTTCGATGCAGCGGTTTTTTAGATACTTTTGGATGGCCTTTTTTAGAGGTATGCATATGTGAAACATATAAGTTTGGTATTATGTGGGTTAAAAGAAACCAAAAACCCTTATTTTAAATGTCTGTTATCTTCTTGTAGCGACAGATTTGTTGGTCGGTGTACTGAGTTCTCTCAGACCTCACGCATAGACAAAACTATAATTTATTACTGTTTTTATCAATTTATACTTATGTTATGAGTAGTGGATTGTTTTTGAAGAATTCAGGAAAGATGGATTCTAAGATTTTAGGAATGTGGACTTCAGACTTCCTTGTTGACGTTACGTCAGTCACATAGCTATGAAAGATAGTTTTACAGTAGAATCTCAAAAAACTATGACTTCTTCCAATGGCCACATAGGCTTAAAGAATCAACCATGCAAACTATCCATAGAGAATGTCATAGCTACTGACAACCGCAATATCTAGTTTAAAATTAATATCATCATATTATTAAATATTATTTTAATGATATTTTTTTTATAATATTAATCACGATACTCATTATTAGCTAAGGTGTATATCTTATTTCTTAGACTGTTATAAAGTGAATTTTTGCTTCTCAAGTATCAAAGATAATGCTATGATAGTTCTATTGCAAACAACATTACTGCACATGGTCAGAAAAGTCATTTATCCATAAATGATTATACTGCAGCTACTTTCAAACAACAATAAACAAACAGAAAGCTAGCTTATCCACAACAACTTTTTAGAGTAGCCGCGGATCAAGAGCTTATTAATAAGGTGCAGCTGCCCCAAACAGGCCCTAAAACTTTGTTATTTATAAATTAAGCGCTCTCTTTCACCAAAATTTCAAATTCACACTCATATATCTATGTTAATGAAAAAACTCCAACCTATATTTTTCATTTTTATCAAATTTATAATAGTTTGATTATAACACGCATAAATGCAACGGTTTCATAGTTCAAAAAATCAAGAAGATACTTGATTTATAATTAACAATGTTTTGGTTGTCGTTTATGTAATTATCCCTTAAAGTTTAGGTGTTAATTTTGTAATTTAAAACATTTTAAGTGGCTAGTAGGTAAAAAAAGCAAACAAAAAGAAAAAGAAAACACTTTGGTTCACATATATTGTAGCCTCACGCAAGCTTATTTCTCCCACCCTTAGCCGAAAAAATATTACGTCTCAACACTGGACACAATGTTTTTTCCCTTCAACCACACCTCGGGTCTGTTTAGGGCAACTATAACTTATCAATAAGCTGTTGAGCAAAAGTTATTGTGGATGAGCTGACAAACTTTGTTTTTTACAATTTGAAAACAGTTGTACCGCAGCTATTCATTCTAACTCTGTGTAATAATGTTGTTTGCTACAAAACTGTCATACCAATATATTTGAAAAAGCTCATTTAGAAACAAGAAATAAAATAAAAATTGAAGTATAGGTGTAGATATGTAATATCAGAATAGATAAAAATCACAATCAGGGAACGGGGTTTCAAGCTTTATAATTTTATTTTCTACATTTATAACACCCAAATACTTCAATCACATAAAAAATTCGAACATTTTAACTTCTAAAAGTGAAATACTGTGGCATTTTTGTAAATATTGAAGCTTAGGTGTAGATATGTAAATAAATGACAATCGACTGATATGCATGTAAATCTTTCTTAATATTATAAGGATCGAAATAATTTTAATTAATCAATAAAATGCAACAATAATCAACACCATATGTGTGCATATCAAATACAAGTAGCAAGGATGAACTTGGAATGGAAATAGTTGATTGTCAGCTTGAAATTATTAGAGATGTGGGAACCAAAGGGATTCTATTAAACAAATATCAGCTGCAATTCATACAAATTTGACCATCTCCATAATTACCAGTTGCCTTCTCTCCAATTACACGAGTAAATTTTTTTCGATTCTGATGAAAATAGTTTAAAAATTAAAATGCAAACTGAAAATTGATCCATGGCTTCAAACAAAATGATAAAAGATATCCCACCAATGAAGGCAAATCGAAACCTTAGAGCATAAATGGTGCAGCTTGAAACCCTGTTCAATGATTCCTGGTGGAAGCTAAAACCCTAATCTTCCGCACCCTGCGCAGCCGAGTGATATATCGCCAAGAAATGCAGTCAGGTGTCGCGCTTTTGGAAAAAAAGTTGCGTGCGATAGACGTACCTTGTGCTGCGTGCAATGCTGGGGTTATACCGAGAGTACAAGGGGGTTACATCCGCGGTATAACCCTTTTTAACCTCCATGTAACCTTCTGTAACTTACGTGTAAACTATTAATAAATTTTTAATATATGATAACAGAAGCGTGAAACTTATTTTAGGGTACAAGACACAAAATTACAGGGAGGTTACAAGGGGTTATACCGCGGATGTAACCCCCTTGTACCCTCGGTATAACCCAATATCGCACGGAGCGCTGCGTACGTCTATCACATGCAAATTTTTTCCCGTGTTTTTGGATCTAGATCAAATAGCAGAGATCACGCTGACAAACCTGGCATGGATATTGGAAGAGCGTGTTTATGATTCTGCCTTCAATTCATGTAATCCTACCTGTCCCCACCATTTTCTAATCTTAGGATTATCAATACAATCACTTCGTTAATTTTGCTCTTCAAAACTTTTTGGTCGCAACTTTGAATTTTGGAGATAGCATCCTCTTACAGCCACCGTGAATTTCCTGTTTTTTTTTTTCCTTTTTCCGGTTCTCAAAGTTGAAATGAGCTAAGCCATGGAACCTGCTCCACAAATTATTCCCCCTTCAAAATGCTAGACGGTAAAGTAAATATTTAAGTACCCAGTATGCATGCAAAATTGCATGTGTACTCTCCCAAGCAACCGCCCAATAACTTATTATTATGGGGTTATTGTGAGGTTATTAGGTATTAACTCCAATAATCTCCCAATAAACCCCAATAATCCACCAATAACTTCCGTTGTTTCACTTTCATATTTTTTTGGTATAATTCGGGGGTTTTGAGATTATTGGAGTATTAACCCCAATAACGCTGACATAACCCCCAATACCTTCCAAATAACCTTAACGGTTCCATTTTAAATATTAATTAGGGTTATTATGAAGTTATTGGAGAGTTACTCAAAGGTTATTGTGGATTTCGCACATAGAACTGGATGTGTACTCCATGAAAAGTGGCTTTGGATCCAAGCTGATGACGGAGGAACTGACTCAAGCATCGCCGTCGGGTAGGGCTGTAAAAAAAGCTCGTTGTTTGCGAACAACTCGTGTCCGGTTCGTCAATGAGTTCGTGTTCGATTTGTTCGATAAGTTAACGAGAAGAACATGAATAAATTTTTTTCGTTCAGTTAGGTAAACAAACCAAAAACGAATAGTGATGCGTTCGTTCGTGTTCGAATCATTATTGTTTGAAATATAAAATAATTTAAAATAATTATATATAAAAAATTTATGATATTTTAAAAAATTAAATTTTTTAAATTATAATATATAATACATTAATAATAATAATATATTAATATATCATATTAGTAATATACTAATATAAATATCATATATTTATATAATATAAGTTATATAATTAATATAATATATTATTTAGATATATTACTATTAGGGATGTCAAATTGGCTCTTCATTCGCGATCAGCTCGTGTTTGGCTCGTTCGTTAAGAAACGAACACGAACAGTGACTGCACGAACAATTTCAAAGACGAGCTTATTTCAAAGAAAGTAAATTTCAAACGAACCGAAGAGGAACACAATCTCTGTTCGTTCGTATTCAGTTCGTTTACACCCTTACAGCCCAGAGTTTTTTATTTATTTTTTGTTTTAGCTGTGAAGGACATGAAGTTGTTATTTCTGTAGAATTTTTAGGTTTTAAGTGTACTTTTTCAAGATATATAAATAAGGATGTTTGGAATGCTTTCTACATGAAAACAACTTAATATTGGAGCCAAAGATCGAGATACATCTTATTAAATTTCAAACAATTAATAACAATAGTAATCCATTATTGTTAATATCAACTGAACATATATAATTTAATGCCGGCTCTATATACTATTTAGACCCACGATGTCCCAATTTCGATAAAATATTTGTTTTTCTTTGGTTCCATTCATGTTGCGGCCGGCAAGACCTTGCTCGTCTTAAAAGAGGCTAATTAATTAGAATCCAGTTGGAACAATAGATTATTTAAATTTCTTTCTAGGTATGTTTATTAAATTTGAGCTGAGTCAGGACGAGAACGAAGCTTCAAGTACTTTTTTAAATTTGAATATTAATATTTTTTTTATAGAGATTGTCTCTTTGGAGCAGCTACAGCTTATTGAATAATCTGCTGATAAGCTCATTAAAAATAACTTGTCAATAAGTTAGGTGTTGTGACTATTACAATTTTTTATTTTTTTGGAAAAATTAAACCGCAGCCAGAAATCTGTCACCGCGCCTAGACATGTGCGGTGTGAAAACGCTGTTTTCAGCGTTTTCAAAATGTCACCGCACCAAATAAGCTGTCCCAAACGAACCCTGAACTATAATTAATTGAACTTTTTCTATCTTAAATAATTACAAGCTATTGACAATTTAAACACATAGTTATACTCTTAATAATAAATAATTTGTTTTTTTGATCAAGTTGGCAATAATTGTTGTATTGTTATTTTAAAAATTGTATGATTAATAGATATGTATTGCCATCTGACTATTTTTTTAATATTTTTATTATGTTATGTTTAATAAAGAGGAAACTATTTTTTATCTAATTATTTATTCAATATTTCCACTATACTTCTGTTGATCTTAATAAAATTTGGATTGAATTGAATTTAAGAAAAATAAAATAATATCATAGAATAAGATAGTTAATCATCAATATATTGCGTTATAAACATGGTATTTGTTAAATAAAAAATGAATTTATTCAAAAAAAAAAAAAAAAAACAATGTGAAAATGTGAAATTTGTTCATTAATTTCCCATTTTATTAAAAATATTATTTATGCATGTGAAATTATCAAAATAAATGAACTTAAATAAATCTTATCTGTAAGGTATCACTCTTTATTTAGAGTACTAATTTTCTAAAAGTCAAAATTGCTCAACTCTATATTTATGTCATTTGATGCAGTGAATTACATTTAAATAATATAAATATTTCTTTGATCTATCATTTAATACTAACTCTTTTTTTTATTTTTCCTCGGAATGGATAATGCACGATAAGATATAATATGAATTATTTTATAAGTTTTTTAGGTGATGTGAGCTATATTCTAAATATGTGCAGGTACAAATATTTAAATGTTGAATCCTTTCAGGATGTAGATGCATATTGTTTTTAAGCACATTATAAGAGATTTTTTTTTTGGGATGAGGTGATTGAAGATAGGAGAATGGAATGGGACAACCTTCATCTTCTCTCTAGCTTATAGGAGAATGCTGAATAGGCTTGAGAAAAGGCAATGGGAAGCAATTGAAGTGATTTGGATCGTCCTCGCCTCTCCTCAAATTTGTGAGGTGCATCTAATTCACCCTACCTTGCCCCCTAATAGAGGGATGGGAAATAAAATACAAAGCTTAGATTGTAAAATATGAGGCTTGTTCATGAATATACCCCATAGGTTAATGTGACTGACTTAGTTGATTCTACGGTAGGCTTTCGTAAGATTTATGCTTCACAGCATGTTTTAACAATTCACTTGGCCAGAATGAAAATTAATTCAAACACTGAAGGCTAATCATCAACATATAAATTAATTAAAATACTTAGTGATTCTCATTCCATCCATCCAACTTAGTCTTTGCAAGGAAGATTAAGAATACTACTCAAGAAGCATGATAAAAGCACCAAAAAGATTCATTAAATTAAAGAGAAATCCACTATCCAATTGTTACAACTGAAAGATAACAGAAAGTACACAACAAGACTTAGCTCTATCTCCTTTATAATGATCAGAAGATGAATTATTCAACACTCTTCATGACTTCTTACGTTGTTGCTACACTAGAACTCGTCATGTCTTTTGTACTAGAAGAGGAAGAATGGATCTCCATAGCAAGAAAAAATCATCAAGTAACCAACTAGCATCAATCCTCTTCAAGCCTGCAATGCACTAATATTTATAAGCTCCTTGAATTGGCTTCTACAACTCCTTTGCATTTCTACATGTTCCCCACACGATCCTCTGTCTGGAGTCTTGAATTGTAGCAACTACACATGGCAATTTTTGATGCCTAGGCTCCCATGTGCTGGTACCTAGGCCCCATGATCTTTGTCCGCTGAAGCAAGGAAGGGAACCTCAGCGCCCAAGTGGTCCGGCGGTTACGCGCCAATGTCACGGCGTCTAGGCGTCCAATGGTTGGTGCCTAAGCACCAACCTCTCAGGTAGAGATTGGCGCCTAGGCACACCGCGTTGCTTTGAAACATTTAGCTCCATGTCCTCTCATGGTTTCCACACTTCAATCACTTGTTGTACCTACATAATAAACACAAAAATAACTTTCTTACAGTGTAATTTTATCCACAAAAAAATGTATAAATATAATAAGAATACTAGCTAACATATCGACACATCAAAATCCCCCAAACTTAAAGGTTGCTTGTCCCTAAGTTACACTAAAGCTTAAACATTAAATTAGTTAAATTATAGGAGAAGGTTTCATGGACAACTACCTACAATGATGTCTCAAAAGTCCATAGTTAAGAAAGTTCAATATCTCTAGTAAATAAGTCCAGTCCATAGGGTATAAGAAACTTTTCATTCGAGAAATAAAATATGATTTTATATTTATTTCAAAAAAAAAAATTTAAATAATGAATAGTACAAATTAGATATCAAATGTATGGAGTTAAGTTCTCATTTAAATAAATCACTTATACTTATAAACATAAATAAATATAGGAATGTAGTGGATCTTTCAATTTAAGAAGAATGTTAGTAAAACAAATTTTTTGTAAGGCTTCTCCTCAAGCTTCTCCTCACTTTGTTTTTTTTTTCATTTAAACCTCTTTTTTGGTTCTTAAGGATGAATATTTCAATTCTAAATATAAATTTTTTGAGGATTATTATATCTAGATAAGCCTTGTAATAATTTTGAATTATTCTATAATCTCTCTAAATTAAAACACACCACATCCCATTTCTTTTTAATGCTTTAGAAGGTTAAGAAGTATTAGAAAAAAAATAACTTTGATGGAAGCCAATTTCTTGTTATATAGGCATCTAAGTGCTTTCATATGTTGTTTTGCCAAGTATATCTAGCACTAGTCTAACTTAATTCACATAGAGTTTTAATTAGTTAACTATGTTTCTCTTTTCTCAAGATTATTATAATTTTACATTTATCCCAACTTTCCTCACGTTAACTAAATATAACTATTTAAATTTAATTTACTAAGGACAAATAATCTTAAGCACCACAAATCCCCCCCCTAAAAAAACTTCATTTCAAACAATTGTACCAATTTGAACATGAATTTTGATGGGGAGATAAATTATAGTAATACTTCCTTCCACATGCTCATATTAACAATGAATCAACATGTATGTAACAAAAAGTGCTACTGAAATGAACAGAACACCATAATCAAATGAAATTGCACAAGAAAGTTTTAATTTTTACAACAGGGAAATGAAAGAGTTCAACAACAAAAGTACAACTTAAGCCAACAAGAATACAATATAACAACAATGACAAATATAATAAAACCCTATGCATCCAAGTAAAAAGAATACAATCAGTCATCCTCCTCCACATTATAATCTCCTTCCTCAGCTTTCTCCTCATCATCATCTTCTTCTTCTTGCTCTTCTTTTTAAGGATCCTCCACCATTGGCTGGTTGATTCACCAAAAATATATGCATTTTTAGACCCATATTTTATACTAATTTTTGGTGATATTGTACTTTAAAGGAAGGTATTTTTTAAGTTTTATTGCAGGTTGTTGATTTTAGGACTAGGAGCAAAAAAGAAGAAAAAAGGATGAAATTTGAAGTCAAAATAGAGTTTCTGAAAAATTGTTCAGCACCTACGACGCTAGAATGGGTGCCGACGATGCCGTTTGACAGAGAGCACAGATTTAATTAGATGACTACTGGCATCGACAATGCCAGAATGGTCGCCGACGGCACCAGTGTCGGTGCAGACTCAGATTCTAGAAGATTCGAAGAATTTGGACACTTTTTGAAGATTTTTTAGATGCACCTATTGGAGAACCTTCCTTAGGCTCTATTTAGAGCCAAAATTGATCAGAAAAGACTCTCTTTGCACTTCTCTGCTAGCGCTTAGTCTCTCTTCGCACCTATTCGCCCCCTTTATGCCATTTCACACCATTAATCATTTATTTTCTTTATAGTTTTGAGTTTTTTTGGTGAGTTTAAGTGTGAATTCTTCTCTAAGAGTGTTGGAGAGAGAGAGAAGTGAAATTTTTCTTCTTCCTACATTTCTTAAGAGAGGCTACAAGGGATTTGCTTTGAGAAAGAGTTTCAGATAAGTGTTTTTTTATTATTGTTGTATGAACTTTCTTTTATATATGAAATTTGTGTTTTGTTGTATCTTTCTCATGAAGTCTGAGTAGTTTCCTTTATCTTTCTCCCTATTCTGAGATATGGTGAAATGAAGAGATAATTTGGATGTGCCAATGTTAAAATATAAAATAAATTGTGATGGTTTTTCAACTCCGCTCTTAATTTACTTTTCGATCTGGCCAATTGAATTGTTAAAATATGTTGTTAAGCATATGATCTGGGAAATGGAGTATGAGTTCTACAACAAAGTGAGAATCACATTTAAGTCTAAGAAAGAGTATTTCGTACATGAAATTAAGTGCAAATAAATAGGGAAATATACATTTTTGGGTGTAGAATTCATGATTTTTAGGGGGACAAACTAAAAATCCCCAATTCAATCTTAGTGTTTAAAAACTAAAGTGAGAGTTAGTCTTCAGAGGAAGGGAAGTGGGAGCTTTTGAGTGGGAGCCAATATCCTCCTAGCCTAGCCACGAATTTAGAGATTAAAACTAAGATTAACCAATGATTTTCTATAACAATGAATCAGGGTAAAGAATTAAAATTGCTCCTATTTGGCACAATACATATTTAAACCAATTATGTCATCTCATTTCACCGAAAACTCATTGTTGTAGGAAAAATGCATTTTCATATTAGAAAACTTTATCGTATAAACATAGTTTAGTAATTACTATTTTAAACTTTGCATTTAAATTCTGCTAGTAGTTAATAATTTAAATTTGAAAGTATCTTAAACATTCAAAATTAATGACAGTAATTTCATTTTATTTCGATGAATTTCTTAGTTAATTTATCATTTCAAATTTAAACCTTCCTCATGGGATCGATATTTGCGACTTAAATAGAAAGTCTTATATTACTTGATAACGATATGTATACTTGCATATAATCCCAACGTTAAGTGCATAACGTTATTATTCATAAAATATCACATCAAATTTTTGGCACCGTTGTAAAGTGGTGTCAACTTTATAAATTTTACACAACTATATTTCACTGGGATCACTGGTGAGTGCTTGCATAGGGCACATATTGAGTGTATATATAAAACTCAATGGGATGTTTTCTTCCAATTCACTGGTTCCTACGATACATCTCTAGCCAAGCAAGCTAAAAACTAGTAATCTGGTCAAATTCACTTTGTTTTGCCAATCCAAATGTTTCACATGGTTTGTTAAGTCATAAACCACTATTTGTATGATGGAGACATCATCCTCCAGCCTCCCCAATCTATCAAAAATAGAAACAATAATATTGGAAGGATGAAGTATGGAGTAAGAAGTAAAGGTCAGAGAAGAGCTGGCCCCATGCCAAAAAATAACATGTTTATTATAAAACCTAATGTTATATTTGGAAATAGGTTTCAAAGTTTGAAGCCTTCTAGCTCCCGATAGAAACATCAAAGTTTTAAAACAAGTATAATATAGTAGATGGGTGCCCCAAACCAAGAGTGGATCCCTCTATTTATGGTATTGATTATAGAATGACGGATGAAGGAAACTATGTCTATGGATTTAATTTTCTAGATGCAAAAATTTAGAGTCTCAACCCCTAATGACCTTGTTCAGATAGGTAGAGCAGAGCAGCTTAACTGAAATAAAGTAATGTTAAGACATGGAAGCTACATTTAGAGTGGAAGGAAAATTGATTTTATCTCAACCTCACACCTTCCACACTTCTCTTCCATCAGTCAAAGCTTGATAATTTAATTCAATACAATATCTATAGTAGCGAAACTAGAGTAGAAGCTATCAAGGATGTCTCTCAATAAAAATAAAGCATTGATGTAAGAATGAGAGATGTCCACCTACTTCTCTCTCACAAGGAATTACCCATCTGAGGCCTCAAGAAGATTAGAATACATGAATCAATGTTGCATGAGTGTTATAGTAGAAATCCTCCTAATGCTGATTCACTATCATGCTTTCAACAGCTCCCCCAAGGCTTAGGAATCCTCACTCTACAATCGGCTTCTTTGATAGTAAGAGGTCATTGTATCGCTTCTCAGTTAAGATTTTGTATCGCTTCTCAGCTCCCCCAAGGCCAACAGTTAAGAAATTCCTTCTTGTCAAAAGAAGATTTTCATTTCTCATCCTTGGATTTTGGGGCCATTGAAGTATGCAAGAGATTGAAGTTACATAAAGTAAGATTAAGGTAAATATGGATGCAAACAATATGTTAGTCAAGATGAAAAATCAATTCACACCCAAAATTTACCAAAACTTCCAAACCAAGTTTCCTCCTCATGAAAACTCCAAAAATTTTGAATGAAAATAGAAGGATTGGATTCAAAGAGTGAAATTTACCTTTGAGAAACGAGTTCCACCCTATAGAATCACTTGGGTAGGAAAGTTTTGAAGAATTTTAGAAGCCCTAAGAATGCTCTCACGGTCATCAAAGAAGAAATAAGAAGAAAAAATCAAGCAAATGGGGTGAACCAGGACCAATTCTTCTTAATAATTGTATAGGTAGGGGTAACACCTAACCGTCGCGATAGCAACACCTAGGCTTTGCTTACCCATGAAATGGCACTTAGGTACTTGATCCGACCAGCAATTATGCAAATATTTATGCTCCTTAATATGCTAAAAACTTGGCCAAATTATGTTTATTGGCTAGTGAGAACAAATGTAATATGATAAAAATTAAAGAAATAGTTTTCTCACTTAGGGTACTGCGCAAGAATACATATTGTTTCAAGTAATATAGAGTTTTCTTTAAAAACCCCAATATTTATACCACGGGCAAGCTTAAATAAAAAAAAAACAATAAAATGAAATAAGAAAACTTTAATTCATATTGCATCAATGACCAAAGGAAAATATGTTGAGATTTTCATTCCTTTTTATACAGTTTTTGATGATATTGCACTTTAAAAAAAGGTATTTTTGATGTTTTGTTACAGGAATGATGAATTAGGGTCATTGGAGCAAAAAGATGCAAAAAGGAGCGAATTTGGAGCGAAAAGGACCTATATGTGATGATTTGAACAAAATAATATAGGTGATTGTTTAAAGACATCGATTTTGTCCAGTTGATTGTAAACTAATGTGAGATTGTTAGCCCTCAAGTGAGGGAGTAGTGGGAGCTCTGGAGTGGCAGCCTGCATCCTCCCTGCCTAAACACAAAATTAGGGACCAAACTCTAGATTAGTCAATATTCTTTATGCACTCGGAAGAGGGTAAAAAATATGATCTCTTATTTTGCACAAAATAATATATATATATATATATAT
>NEWO01000115.1:1085948-1098119 GCA_003013225.1 Phalaenopsis aphrodite
ATTCAAAGATGAGAGAATTGAAATGTAGGTATCAATTCCAAGGAGATAGTCGAAATTTAGGTATCGACCTCAAAATGTGGGAATTGAAATGTAAGTATCAATTCGAAGATGAGAGAATTGAAATGTAGGTATCAATTCAAAGGAGAGAGTTGAAATTTAGGTATCGACCTTGAAATGTGAGAATTGAAATGTAAGTATCAATTTGAAGATGAGAGAGTTGAAATGTAGGTATCAATTCCATGAAGAGAGTCAAAATTTAGGAATCGACCTCGAAAGATAAGAATCAGAATTTAGATATTGATTCAAAGATGTAGGATTGAAATTTATAAAAGGCTTGGGGTGCTAAATTTGCAAAAGTGTATCATGTGAAAATGTTGATTTTGTAGAAGACCTGTAGAGCTTTGTGAATTTTTGTGCAGAATGTGAAATTCTGCAAGGAGGTGCAGAGAGTTAGTGTAGATAACAATGGTTGTATTGCACGCATAAAGAGTAGGAAATTCCGAAAACGGAGAATCCACTTAACAGGTCTGTTTTCTTTTCTTGTTGTTTTTATCATATTTAATTTTTCAAATTATGTTTTTAAGGTTTTAATTTTAATTTCTTCATTTTCAAAAGAAATTTGTTTTGTTATTTACTCATCTGTGATTATTTTTCATTTATGATTTATTTATTGTTGAAGATTTGTTGTTTCGTTCTTTGTTCATTGAAATTCTGAACCATCTCATGGTCCACGGCTTTCATCCATTGCACAAAAAGGCAACTGACAAAAAGGCACAATTTGAGAGAAATTTCCATTAATTTTCTCCAAAAAGGGATGCCATAAATCAGACATAGGCTAATGCCTCAAAAGGTACATGTAATCCATGTTGAAATACATTGGAAATCATCTCATGCTATGAGTACATCATAGACTAAATAAAATCAGATACATGTCATGTTGTTAAAAGAAAGAAAGTGAACCCTCTATACCAGGTATGTTGAGCTCTCGAAGAAGCAGACCTTCTAAGTTATGCTCCAGGATAAGAGTTCCTTTTGCATGTACTTAGAGGTACAGTCTTCTCATAGCTCATATGGAAATAACTCCTCCAATTCTGGGTCATACTAGAATCCATACAGTATTTTACCGTCAACCATTCTGAGGAAGGTTACAGACACCCTACGGTGTCGTACTCCTGGAATGCAGTGCTTGACAATGTCTGCACCATTGCCCTTCAGGACAAGTACTAAACCAACTAGAAGAGGAATCTCCATAGCTCCTCTGAATTTGCTAGGGCCGACTATATTGATTTATTTTCCAAATAGAATATTGCTTTTACTCATTAACAAGATCATGCAGAAAGGCTTCACAAAATCATGATGATCAATGTGTGGGGGAATGCAGTCACCTTCTTCATAAATGTTAATGATGCAACTGTTAGGAATGCAAGTAGCAGGTAGAATATTCCACTTAACCATTCTCTTGATCATCAATTTTATCATTGGTGGCAACGGATCCACTTGGTCATATNGTCATATCTGAGGATCCCAAGCAGATTCCCCTGTCTGTCGTTCGTAAAATTGTAGCAACAGCCGCATTGGATGGTGATTCTTCCCGTTCCCCTCATCCATTTCTTCAGCTCAAAATTTTCCCTCTCCATGAGAAGGCTCGCTCGGTCTCCGTCTCTTAAATCGAAGATGCAGTCCAGAATACTATTTTCATTAGTCTCGGAGAAAACCTTGGTGTACAGTTTCAGGCCTTCCAATATTTTGACGAACTTTCCCTGAACCTCTTCATAGAACTCGAATTCTCTTTTATTAACTCTGCTTATCTTATAGTATTCTACCATACCAAGAGCTGGCAGCTACCGCGAGTGTTCCTTCCTTCGGGCCTAGGTGGGAACCCAAACTAGTGTTGGTCGATCCGAAATATGAGATTCAGCCTCTAGTGGGATGTATGATTGTGGGTTCCATGGTGCGTGTCGTTCCGTCCCCAGTGGGACATATGGTTCATTTGTCGTGAAGTCTTGAGTCTCAGACTTGTTGGTGCTTGAAGTGTATTCTTCTAATATTTTGAAATGTTGTAGATGCAGAAAGTTACAATCTGGGCATTCTACAAATGCTCCCGTGACTGATGTCTCGGCTGGTACCTCAACGTTGCATCTTGGGCAACCCTTGCATAAGTTATCTGGAACTGGGGGAGCATCTAATTCTGTCACAAATCCTGACTCTTCATGTGTAGTGGGCAGGCTGACAAATCTGGGTCATAAATATGTCCCTCAGGAATGGGGGTAAGAAAATTATTCACGTTTCTCTAGCGTTTGCATTCCTATCGCAGGAAGGCTCTCCGCTTCTTTTGGCTTGCATTTATGCACTGTGTCCTGCGGAGCAGAGTATTTGGTAATCATTCATTATGGGCAGCTATCAGGTCCCTTGCTGGAGTGGCTACCATGGAGGGCAAACGGCTAGGCCCCTCCATCGGATCTCATTCTGCTTTCACATTTTTACCTTTACGTCACACATTGTCTTGAGTAGTTACCCTCAACAGTGAAGGCAGTCCCTTCTTTTCTTCACTGCTGACTACGTTCATTAGAAGACCCTCGTAGTCCATATCAACTTGGTTGAAATCCACGTTGAAATCTATGACACCTCCTTGCGTCACCATCTCTTCATTCAGTGTGAGGTTCCAGCCATCCTGGAAGGCAAAGATTTGCCACTATCCTGACATTTTTCTGCATACGACATAAAAAAATTTCAGTGTGCCAAAGCTTGGCATGAACAAAAACAAAACAAAGTATTTATTAAAGTAAATTTTAGTTTATTCTGGTGAAGAGGATTACTCATTTAATTTGTGAGTTTCATTTAATTAGTAGAGTATTTAAATTTGAAAGTAGAAAAGAGAACGTATTTAGTTCAAAAATCTTCTCAAAATTTTCATTATATGGGAGGTTAATTACAAACTTTGGACCCGATCATGGACATTTGGCCACATAGATAACCCTAAAATAATCAAAGTTCCAAAGTTTCAAAGAAAGCAAAGGCAAGCGACATTGAGCAGCATCAGGTTGCTTAACAGGTTTTCAGGTATCGTCCATTAATCAGTAATATGGTCTATCACCCTGGAAGTCTACTAACTGGTAGGCTTCTCCTGTATAGACCTTCTCAATGACAAATGGTCCCTCCCAAGTTCGCTCAAATTTTCCACCTATCTTGCGACGTGCAAGAATAGGTCTTTTGAGCACAAGCACAAGGTCACCAACTTTGAATGTCCTTGGGCGGACCAATTTTTCATGGGTTTGTACCATCTTTGCCTGGTAGAGCTCCAAATGTTGTTGTGCTTCTAGTCGTTTTCCCTCGAGACTCTCCAGTTCCTCAAGTCTGAGTTTTGCACTTTCTTCCATTGTGAGTTGGTTGCAATGGTGACTCTGAAAGATGGTGTATGGATTTCTAGCGGTAGCACGACCTCGGTCCCACAAGGCTTCTAATAGTTTGTTGTGCCAATCCCTTTTGTTTTCATCTAGTGTTTTCTTCAAAATCTGTATCATTATCTTGTTGAAAGCCTCAGCTTGACCATTTGCTCTGGGATAGTAAATTGTAGAGTATCTCTACTCTATCTCATCTAACAAAATTGTTGATCTTTGTGCTTTTGAAAGCTGTCATATTGTCAGAGATTATGCTTTGTGGTACTCTGAAACGGTAGACGACCTAGTTTTTGAAAAATTGAAGGAAGTGTTATGTCGTAACCTCACATAATGGTACTGCCTCTGCCCATTTGGAGAAGTAATCTGTAGCGACAAGTATAAACATGTGTCCTCTGAAAGATGGAGGGTCAATCAAACCTATTATGTTTGTGCCCCAACACTCGAATGTAAACGAGGCAACAGTTGGGTGTAGCACATTTAGAGGCTAGTGTAAGACCACTCCAAGCACTTGGCATTGGTGACATCTTCTGGTTGTATCCATGCAATCAGACATCATTGCTGGCCAATAATACCCGAGTCTTTTGATCTTAACTTTCATTTTTGGCCCTGACTGGTGAGCACCACACAATCCTACATGTACTTCTTTGACAATATTTTGTGCTTTGGCTCTGCTCAAACACCGTAGCCACATCTGGTTGAATGATCTTTTGTAGAGAACATTTCCTATCATGGCGTAAGACATAGCCATCCTTGTGATGTGGTGCGCCTCAGACTTGTCTTCTTGCAGCTTTCCAGTGTACAAATATTCTATTAATGGCTTGCACCAATCTTTATTGATGTCTGCAACTGTATTTATTGTTTCTTCTTTTCCAATCTTGCGTAGAGTTTTGAAGTCATTTTGAGACAAGACTCGTCTTCCTTGCACCGTGACTTCGATGGAATCCTCTCGGGGACACGCCATTTCATTAGTGAGTTTTGCTAGAGCGTCGGTATGGGCGTTATCTCCCCGAGGAATCTGGTAGAAATTCACCTCAGGAATCTACTCCAAGAGCTTCATTGTGTACTAATGGTATTCTTCTAATCTTGGTTTTAGAATTCTGTATTGTTTGGCGACCTGTTGGATGACAAGTTGAGAGCCACCATAAATGACAATGTTTTTTTATATCCGTTGAGATTACTAACTCCAATCCAATGATTAAAGCTCCATTGTTGGTGCATGGATCTGTTAGGTGGTATGAGAACCTCAACATATCCTTATCTGGCGTGATAAAGATCAAACTAATCCCTGATTTTCCTGGTATAACTGTGTCTGATCCTTTCTCTTTTCTGGCTGACGAAGCGCCATCAAAGTACATTTTCCAGTGTTGCGCACTATAAAATTCCATCAGTAGTATTTGCTCGTCCGGTAACTCATCGTTGAGAGAGGACCTAGTTGGTAGTGGGTGTACATCGATAAAATCTACTAGTATCTGTCCCTTAATCGCACGAAGGGGAACAAAAGTTATATCAAATTGCAATAAGATCATTGGGCATCTTGATAAACGTCCGTAGAGTGTTGTTCAGGTCATCAAATAATACAACGGATTAACTTTCGAGATTAGGATAATCTTATGAGAAAGCATGTAATGTCTAAGCTTTTGAGAGGCAAAAATCAACATCAAACAATGCTTCTCAATAAGTGGATACCTTATCTCTGTCGGTATTAGACCATGACTCAAATAGTAGAGTGCATTTTCTTTACCCTCATCCGCGGTATAAAGTTTCAGAGGTTTCCCTTGAATAGGGGCTACAAAATAGGAGGTGTCATTAGATATTGTTTAACGTCCTCAAAGGCTTGCTGGCATTTCTCTTCCCAAATAAATTTGGTATCCTTTTTATTTAATGCCGAGAAAGGCTGACACCTATCTGAGAGATTAGAAATAAAGCGTCTCAGATATGCCAACTTCCCCTAGAAGAAACATAATTGTTTCAAGGTTTTAGGGGGAGGCATTTCCAAGATAGCTTTAATCTTATCTGGGTCGATCTTGATTCCTTGATGACGGATAATGAATCCTAGAAATTTCCTAGAGGTAACGCCAAAGGAGCACTTTAAGGGTTTCATTTTAAGGTCATATCGTCGTAACCGTTCAAACACAATCCTTAAAACGTACAAATGGTCTATTTTTTATTTACTTTTGATGACCAAATCATCCACATAACATTCTACTTGGTTGTTAATGAGGTTGTCAAAAAATTTTGTCATTGTACGCTGATATGTTGCTCCAGCTTTCGTTAGGCCGAATGACATCACTGTGTAGCAAAAAAATTCAATCGGTGTTTTGAAAGTTGCATGTGCTGCATCCTTAGGAGCCATCTTGATTTTGTTGTATCCCGATGATCCATCCATGAAGGAGAAAATCTCATGTGTTGAAGCGATATCCACCATCATCTCTGGTATAGGTAGTGGAAACTTGTCTTTTAGACATGCTTTATTTAAATCCCTGAAGTCGACACAAACGCGGATCTGTCCATTTTTCTTCTTAACAGGTACAATATTAGCTAACCTTGTGGGGTATTTCTCTTCTTTAACAAAGTTGGCGTCTATCAATTTCTTTACTTCGGCAATGACTTATTGTACTATTTCAAGGTGCATTCTCCTGGGAGCTTGTTTTACTGGGGTTATATTCTTTTCCACCACAAGTTTATGGACTGCAAATTTTGTTGAAGGTCCTGGCATTTCATCGTAGCTCCGTGCAAAGCAATCTTTGAATTATGTTAATAGTTTGACCAATTCTGTAAATTCTTTGTCATCAAATAAAGAACTTATAAAAGTAGGTCGGGGTCGTTCTTCAGTTCTGTGGTTAATCTCTTTCAATTCATCGACAGTAGATTTAATTTCTTCCTCAAACTCTGGGGGAGCATCTTCTATTGGTTAATCAGTAGAGTCATCCTCTCCATTGAGGCAATTTTCTTCTGACTCACTAGTAACAACCATGCAAAATTCAGAATCATCGACTGGTCCAACTATACCAAATCTTAGACCTTCTTTTAAATTGGGAGTTCGAATTTTAGCATTCCGTAGTTTTTTAAAAAGTTGAAATTTATCTTTTGGCATTTGTTTTGGTAAGTGTCCCTGTTGAATTAACTTTTGAACACAAGGCGAGAAGTAACCAAAAGGCAATTTCATTAATTCATTATAATCAACATCCAAATTTACATGTTTTTCAAGCTCAGTAGAGGTAGAAGCATGGTAAAATTTGATTGGCTTTGAATCAATACTACAGACTTCCTTGACCTCTAAACTCTCGAGCTTTTGTGGGAGAATCGGAGTAAGGGTCATAGTATTCACATGGTGGTTTATCCGATCATACATTGTTTCATATTCATTCTTTTCTGTATCTTCTAGGGATATCTTGTACTGAGGTTTTTTCTGCTTTGACATCATTATTTCATCTTCAAAACTGTCATCATCACCAATGTTGATGGTTGGCCTAGTTTGTTTAACAATTAAAATGATCTTTCCTCGTCCGCGTCCCTAGCCTTGACCTCGGGTGCGTGAACTATAAGAACCTCCACCAACTCGTTGTAAGGGAGTGGTAGAAGGTTGTTGAAGCGGAGTTGTTTGGTATCCTCTTTGTGATTCTTCTGAATCTTCATTTTTATTTGTCAAAATCTCGCGCGAGAAGACATTCTTCTTTGGAGGCGCGTAGTAGACAGCATCTTCGTTGATACCAACTTCGTGCATTAAAAATGGTTGTAGGTCTCCCTTGATGCAATTTTCTTGACCATCTTTGTGGTATTTGATGCACTGGTGTAGAAATGATGGAACCATATTGTGCTCATGAATCCATGGTCAACCCAATAGAGTGTTAAAAGAGGTCTTGGCATCAATGATATGAAATTTAGCGGTTGTTACAAGTTCTCCAACCTTCATAAGTAATGTAATTGATCCAAGGGCTCTTTCTCCCTTTTGGTTGAATCCTCTTAACATCATCTTATCGGCCGTAAGCTCTTGAGCTNTTCAATATCCCAATAGGCCAATGTCCGTAGGCTCATCAAGTTAAGAGATGCTCCGGGATCCACTAAAGCTCTAGATAACACAAACCTGCCGATGTTGGCGGAGATGTAGAGTGGACGGTTGTGGTCGGCAGTACTGAGCAACAAGTCTTCATCTGTGAAGGTTACTCTGACTGCTCTCTCAACGAGCAAACTTCATCTAAGGATGTGCTAGCCATCTGAGCTAAGCTAAACAAATTTCTGGGTCAAGCAAATTTGTAACCAAAGATTCTCTCATCTTCTTTGACAGGATCAGAGCGTTGTAGATGCTTAATCAGGCATGCAACTTCCTCAGATGAGCTAGCAAGCTGTAGTCTACTTTGTATGATCCTCCAATTTTATCTTGATCATGTGGTTCTTCCACTAGTGGAGGTGTGGGTATATCTTCTCGAGTCATTATTTGTTTTCCTTATCTGTTGGAGCTATTCTTGGTGGTAACACTTTTCTGCTCCTTAAGTTAACTTCTGTTATTTCTTCTTCTTAAGATATCATTGTTGAATCTTCCAGTGTCTCTTCTTCTTTATTGGAAGGATCTAAGTTGATGACGAGCGGTGTATCATGATGCTCGAGAATTGGCTCTTTGTTATCGGTGCTGTCGTAAGCGGCATTATTGATGTCTTATTTAGACTTGACAACGAGTTCATTAGATTCAAGTACGATTTGAGGATCATTTTAGGGATCAAGATCACAGCTAGATCGGTCATAATCAGTTATGTTATCACCAGAAACTGTTAAAATGTAGCCGAAATCACAATCATTATATTCATAAGACCCCGGAGGGACAAAGATAATCATACAAAGTCAAGGGTTCGAGGATTTTCTTCCCCAAATCTGAGACAACCAATCTAGTAGAGGCAGCCCCTATCCTACCCCCCGTGCTATCAAACTTGGTAGTGACGCTTTTCTTCTTCTTGTTATTTATCCTTAACGATGATTGATCTCTTGGTGAAACCTTCATCTCGGGCTCAGTATGTTGCGGACTCTGAATGGAGGCTTGTTTTCATGAAGATTGTAGCTTATTCAGTATCTTCTTAGATGATCTACTCCATATCTCATTCCATATATCTTCGGTATTCATTGAAGCTTGCTTCGATGAACCTTGTATTTGATTAAGGACCCTCTTAAGTTCATCCCAAGTTGTAATCCATCCATCAACTCCGACATAGCGATCAATTAAGGAGATTGACTCAGCTGAATTCATGTTTATGGAACCTTTTTCAGGTTCTCTCAAATACTCCTTTGGGATTGTAATGTTCTCTTCCTTGAGGTTCTTCTCAAGCCAGTCCTTAAAGATGAAACACTTGTCTATAGTGTGCCCAAGCAACCGGTCGTATGGGCAATAATTTGGTTCATTTTTCTTATCCACATCTTCAGGTTTCTTTCGATCGGGTAGTTTGAATTCTAGTTTCTTCATCAGGCTTTTGAATATTTTAGGTATGGCTTCATCCTTGAAAGAATACACAACTTTTTGTCACTCTAACAGGGATATTCTTTTACCCACTGTTTGAGGTGATCCCTCCTGAGGCGGCCATTGGTTGGATTGACCGCTCTGTTTCTGAGAGTACTGTGATGAAGACTGGCGACGTTCTTCTGCATATATCTTTATCAGTTGCTTTCCTTTATCGACAGTCGTGACTAGTCCTGATTGCTTTTTGAACACTCTGGTCACCTTAGCCTTTTTATGTGGTTATATGTGCTTCATTTCTTCTTGAAGACTGCTGGCTTTACCGATTAGCTTCTCGAAGGATTTGATGGTGAGTCCCTTAAGCATGAAAGCTACTGACCCATGAATGCTCTTGAGTAGAATCTCAATCGCTTGATGTTCCTGTAGCTGAGGTTCACATTTCATGCTAAGGTTTCTCCACCTCAAAATATGATCTGCCAAAGTTTCGTCGGGCTTTTGCTTCTCCATCATGAGCTCTCCAATAGACACATGATGTTGCGCCCCAACAAATCTTTTCACAAACAACTATTCCAACTCAGAAAATGTTTTAACTGACCCGTTGGGCATGTCAGCGTACTAGTCAAATGCAATTCCTGACAAGATGTTGACAAACTACTGGCAGAGTAGAGCCTCATTATTCCTTGTGTTGCCAGAGCTAGCTCAGAAATGTTCTATATGTTGTCTGGGATTTCTAGTCCCATCAAATATCTTGAAGTTTGGGGCCACAAAACCCTTGGGTAAATGCATGGCATCAAACTCCTCTTGGTAAGGTATAACTTTCAAAATTGATGCACCACCCTTGGATTTGGCTAAGGCATCACGCACTTGTTCAACCATTTGCTTGAATTTCTTTTCTGGCATGGCACCTGACGGAGAATCTTTCTTTGGTTGTTCATCTTTGTCTGTTGAAGTCACCTCTCTTCTTTGATCTGTGATGTGTATGTTTTCTGGCTGATTAATCTCTAGAGAAGCCAATCTTGGTGCTTGTGATTACCCCTGAATTGTGGCCATAGCGGTCATAGTTGCAGTCATCTCTTCTATTCTTTTCTCCAGTAGACTGACTTGCTCATCCCTTAGGAGGATAACCCTACGCAGCTCATCTATAGCATTCTCTTCAGTGTGAGATTGAGCCTCGCTCGCGGATTTGGTAGCTCTTGTTTCGATCACATGGACATCCATGAAATCCTCCTCCAAGTAATCATTGTAATCAAAATCTTCATTGTCACTATTGACAGAAACTTCGTACTCTCGAACTCACTCGGAAATCTCAATATTGAGTTTCTCAACTTTCTCCTCAATTGTTGATTCCTTGATTGGTTTAAGATCTAGAGGACCTTGGTGGATATCCTCTACTTGTTCCTCCATGTTGCTGGTTATTGTCGCGATGATGTCAGATATTTCAGGCACTAGTTTTACTTCCTATGCTGCAGACTTACTGAACTGTGTCGGTGCAGCAACCTTGGGTACCCATTTTCTCTTCTTTTTTTACAATTATGTCTCAGAACAGGGCAGCTTAGTAGAAACATCGGTATGTCAAGGGAAGGTATGCTCTCCGTGGTATAGAACGGCTACAGTGTCAGGTAATCGCTTTGTCTTCATCTCTGGGATTACAGGAATGACGTGTAAGATCTTCAGACCCAGTCTCGACTTAACCAGTCGACGGCCTGTGGTCATGGTGGCAGTATGATCAGTAGTAATCACTTCGTTATCAACTCAATTCCCTAAGCGGAGCCAAACGGGAATGTGAGTAGGCGATGCTCTAGTTGTCTTACGGGATTGTCTGGCGGATTTGACGCCCTTCAAAATTTCCTTCTTCATGCGAGGAGAAATTGTATCTCCCACTTGTTTAAGTAACTTGCTAACCAAACATCCTTTGTAGCAAGCCTTCTGAAAATTGCGCCAACTCGAGTGATAGGAGTGAACTTCTTTTCCTCCTCACTGTGTCCATGAAGTGATGGTAATGCAGCAGGGATCCTCCGGATACTCTCATATCCATCAATATTTGTCAGAGGATGGAATCTACTCCCTCGTAGGAGTGGATAATTTTCTAATAGCACTTCTTCAGCTTGATGAGGCTCCTCCTCAATGGGTGTCTTTTCAGGAGCCTGAGCTTTGATGGCCCTATGAACCCATCTGTTGCGGTTCCTCCTTTGAGTTTGGGTCAGTGGTACAGTCCTTGAGCTTGACCCGATTTCAAACACGGGTGGTGGAATAGTTAATCGCTCAGTTGGATCTTGAACAATCATCGCTTCCTTCCCCTTAGTAGCTGCAGGGATAGCAGGTTTGATGGGTGTCGCAATGGCAGTAGCTTTACCCTTTTTGCAGGCAGGGAAGTCTTGAAGGCAGTTCAGGTTGAATTGTGCAGACGGTTCTTGCATTTTCGGAGCAGCGATCTTCATTACCATGGATGGGGCTTTCCCTAGGATAACCTCGACATCTTCAAATTCAGCTTCGAACTTGATGGTGGGAGCGACATTACGGGCGCTGCGGTCTGTTGGCAGGTTGCAGGAAAAAATCAGCGTTAGGTAGGTCATTATAGCGGGCTTTAAAACAGAAAGTTTTAGGGTTAGCTATATGGCCAAAAACCTTGTAATCTTTAGTGTAAGTACTGAAAATAGAGGTTGATCTGTAGACCGGACGGGTCTTAATTTATGGGTATTTTTAACGTCTTTTTTTAAAAAGGTGTAAAATTTAATCAATATAAGAAAATTTCAAAGTGCGCGCAACACAACACGATTTGATTTTATTTGCGGAATAGCAAATCAAATTTAGAAGGGAGATGTGAAAAATTTTATGACCGTGAAAAATTTTATGTCCTAGTGCGGGACCCAATTAGTGGCAGAAAATGCCCAAGTGGAATTAGTCCACCGACACACCTATTGGGGATCCGACCCCATATAAAAAATTTAAAGAGTCCTTAACTGCCTTCTAAACCCCTCTGTTCAAGGATGGTTGAACAGCTAGTCCTGGAGTCCAAGGAGTTAGCTGTACTTTCCCAAGATAGAAATGGGTAAAGTATGCCAACATAAGAAGGGTAATTTGGTCCAAGAGGGACATGGACACATTACCGATGTGCAAAAATAATATCTCTTGATTTATAAGGAGAGAAATGCATGTCCCCAGCGGAGTCGCCAAAAGCTGTCAGCGTTATTTCGGGGGTATGTGGGGAGTTGCCCGTAAGAAGCTATCGATCGTCGGAATTGAAATCTCGTTGCCCGCTTCGGAAGGAAGTTGAAGTATGAAATAAAACTGAGCCCATATTTTTCATAGTTTAAAATGAAATAGCACTATACC
>NEWO01000115.1:1162359-1200594 GCA_003013225.1 Phalaenopsis aphrodite
ATTTCCTTTAAAGTTTCATTTTTCCGTCACGTTCCCCAGCAATAAAGGTGAAAACTTGACCCTACCCATAATTACAGAAATATTTTTGTTCCTTAATATGCCAAAAACTTACTTAATAACTTCATATTGCAAGTAGAAAGAAATAAAACTACTCATGAAGCATGGGGATAACAAAATAAAACATATTTATAAAATTCCAATACGAAGTACAAAACTTAAATTCAGAGATACAAATACTTATCTGGAATGTTCCCCAAGCACTCCTTTGAAGTTCTCTAACTTCTTTGACTCCAACAGCACTCACAAGACTCACAAACTCTAGAAATAACAACGACTCACAAAGAGAACTTCTCACACACTTAATACACTCACACACTATGAGACTCTATAGATCCAACCCCTCTAGCCTCTTGAAAGTAATCCATATTTATAGAGCTTCAAAAATGACTAAGGGTTACTTCAAACATCCCTTCAAAATTTGGCCTCATTCAGTGAATCTTCTAAAAAATAACTGTGGCGCCTAGGCGCCAGCCAATTTCTGCATCTAGGCGCTATATCGGCTGGTTTGGTACATTTCCTCAATTTGGCCCATTTTTCTCCTTTTTATGTATTTTTGCTCCTTTTTACTCTTAAACTACAACCAAAAACATAAAAATTCCCTTCATTAAAGCATAATATTCATAAAAATTGAGCATAAAATGTACATAAAAATAGATAATTTGAAGGTGAATCAGTGCCAAAGTGGGCAGTGCCTAAGCATTCATATTAGCTCAGGGCTAGGTCACTTAATTTAAATAATTCATCCTCTAAGTCACTTAATCCTCCTAAAATCACACTTATTTAATGACAATAAATTACTTACTCAAATGCTAACATACAATGCAATAATAAAACTCATAAACAAACTTGGGTTGCCTCCCAAGAAGCGCTAAAATTTATGTCCTCAACCTAAAAATGCTTGATATTCTAATCAAAATGACCCAAAATCAATACCACCTTAAACATAGGTCTCTCTCCACCTAAGTATGATTTAAGTCTCTATCCATTCACTTTAAACACTTCTACTCTTAGGATCTTCAATATCAATCACACAAAAATGTTAAACCTTCACAATAGTAAATGGTCCTAACCACCCATATTTTAGTTTTCTTGGGAATAATTTCAATCATGTATAATTCAATAAAACTTTTTTCTAGCCTCAAAATATTTCCTAAGAATCTTTTGATCATGAAATTTCTTCATTTTCTCTTTATATATTTTGGCATTTTCATAAGATTCTTCTCTAATCTCATCAAGTTCATTTAACTGTAGCAAACATTTCTCACCAACCTCCTTTATATTATTATTGAACTTCTTAACAACCAAATATGCTTTGTGCTCCAATTCAACTAGCAAGGTATGAGCATTACCAAATATGAGTTAATATGGAGACATTCCTATAGGTGTTCTATAAGTAGTCATATAGGCCCATAAAATATCATCAAGTTTTAAAGCCCAATTCTTTTTGTTAGGATTGATTGTCTTTTCCAAGATCTACTTGATTTCTCTATTAGAAACTTCTACTAATACACTTGTGTGGGGGTGACATGCTGTGAATATCTTATGAATTATATCGTACCTTCCAACAAATAACTCAATCCTTCTATTTCTAAAGTTTCCCCTCCCATAAAAAATGATAACTTTAAGCATACCATATTTGTAAAGTATGTTCTTCTTTAAAAATTATATATATTTTGAACCTCATAATTTGGCAAGGCCACTACCTCTATCTATTTAAAGACATAATCCACAACTATCAAAATATACAGATTCCGTAAAGAAGTTACAAAGGGTCCAATGAAGTCTAGACCCCAAACATAAAAACATTTTATCTCTAAAGTGAAATTCAGAGGTGTTTCAATTCTCTTAAAAAGATTACCTACTCCTTAGCATTTATCACAACGTTTAATATAATCATGTAGATTCCTAAATAAAGTAGGTGAATAAAATCTTGATTGTAAGATCTTAACAACAAATGCTTCCCAAATTTAAAGTCATCTCATTTCATAATAACATCTTGAGTCTCATCTATTAGTAAAAATCTCCTAATTACTCAATCTTTGCACTTTTAATAAAGATATGGGTCCTCCAAAAAAAAGTATATGGCATCATGAATAAATTTGTTTCACTAATGGTATGTTAGATCATAAGGTAAGATGTCACTGACTGTGTGGTTTCCTATCTTAGCATACTACAGAGTGTTCCACTCAGTAATAATAAGAAGTTGCTCATTAAGAAAATTTTCATTGATATCCTCATCAAATACACATGAATTTATTTCATCAATCTTAGATAAATGATCTGTTATTTGAATCTCAATACCTTTCCTATCCACCACTTCGATATCAAAATCTTGCAGCAATACGACCCACCTGATCAATCTTAGATTAGCATCATTTTTCAAATTCAAATATTGAATTTTGGAATGGTCAGTATGAACAGTACACTTGGTACCAATAAAATATAATTTGAATTTGTCAAATGCATATACTATAGTTAAAAACTATTTTTCCTTAGTGGTGTAGTTAATCTGAGCTTCATTAAGGGTCTACTGACATAGTATATAACACAAAATATCTCATCGCACCTTTGTCTTAAACTTGCCCCCATGGCGTAGTCACTCGCATCATACATTAACTCGAATGGACTCTCCCAATCAAGTGAGACAATGCTGGGTGTAGTGATTAACTTTCCCTTCAATGTGTTGAAGGCATTTAGGCAATTCTGGTCAAAATTGAATAGGACATCTTTTTCCAACAATAGCATAAAGGTTTTGTGATTTTGGAGAAATCCTTAATATATCGTCGATAAAATTTAGCATGTCTAAATAAGCTTCTAACTCCCCCCATAAAAGTGGATGGAACAAGTTTCTTAAAATCCTAATATTTTGTTGAATATTCCTCCATACCTCTCTATAGAATTTTGTGTCCTAAAAAAATTCCTTTGGAAACTATAAATTGACACTTTTCCCAACTGAGAACAAGATTGGTTTCTTCACATCGTATCAGAACATTTTCTAATTGATCTCAGTAAGAATCAAATGAAGAGCCAAAAATTGAAAAGTCATCCATGAATACTTCTATTTCTTTCTCAATCAGGTTTGCAGGTGTATTATATAAACTAAAGGGTGTTCTTTTAAAGCAACAGTCCCATAAGGATTATGAGTGCAGTCTTCTTCTGATCCTTAGGAGCAATAGGAATCTGATGGTACCCTGAATGCCCCTTCAAAAAGTAGAAATATGGGTGGTCCGCTAGCCTATTCAACATCTGGTCTAGAAATGGTAATGGAAAATGAGCTCTTGGTGGCTAAGTATAATTTTCTATATTCAATACATATACACCACCAGTGATATGTCTAGTGGGGATCAACACTTTTGCTCGTTTACTAGCAGAGTGGCTCCCCCTTTCTTAGGAACATAATATATCGAGCAAACTCATGCATTATCTGAAATAGGGTAGATAATGCCTACATCCAACCACTTCAAAATCTCCTTCTTAATGGCATCTCTCATAACATGGTTTAATATCTTTTGTGGATCTGCCTGATGTTTATGATTTTCCTCCATAAGGGTCCAATGCATACATATCAAAATATTAATCCCACTAATGCTTGTTAGGATCTAATCAAATGCATTCTTAATGCTCCTTAAAATATTCATCAATTTTTCCTCTTGTAAGCTACTCAGTTCTAAGGATATAATTACCAATAATGTTGATTACTTCTCAAAGTAAGCATGCTTAAAATATCTAAGAATTACATTCATCTCAAGTTTAAGGGGTTCCTCAATGGAGGGAACTAGAGTTTTAAAATTTTTAATTTTACCTTATATCTGAAACTTCTCCCTATAAATTCTTATATTATCTTGTACCAGTAAAGCTAATTCATCCTTAAAATCAATCATATCACCTTCAATCAACCTTTGCTCCTCTGCTTTAACTTAACAATGCTCCAACAATTTATGGCTCAATAGTTGATCTATGAAATCCATCTTATAGCATGAATTCTCATTACAATCTAAAGGAAATTTCATAGATTTCAAAACATTGAAAGTAATCTCCTGATTGTTCACCCTAATAGTCAGTTCTCCTTTCTTCACATCAATCATCGCTCTACTAGTGGCAAAGAAAGGTCTACCTAGTTTGATAGGAATTTCTTTATCATTCTCCATATCTAATATAATAACATTAATAGGGAAGATAAATTTATCTAACTTCACTATGTCATCCTCTATACCCCTTCTTGGATACATGATCAAGCTATCAGTAAGCAGAAGGGTTATAGTAGTTGGGGACACCTCTCTTAGTACTAATATCTTGAAAATGGACAACGAATGACACCCAAATCACATAGAGCTTTCCTATAAAATTCTCTCCAATTGCTCATGTAATAGTAAATCTCATAAGTTCCTTAAGCTTTTGTAGAAGCTTCTTCTAAATGATAGCACTGCACTCCTCTCTGAGTGCTACTATCTCATAATCTTCAAACTTTCTCTTCTTGTTAAGAATATGCTTCATGAACTTTATATAGCCGGGCATTTGTTCCAAGGCCTCAGCAAAAGGAATGTTGATCATCGGCTTCATGAATACTTCCAAGAATTGAGAAAATTATTGATCCAGCTTTTGTTTATGGAGTCTCTAAAGAAATGCTAGTGGTGGTATTTCTAAGTTATTCCTAGTGTGTTAGATTGTTTTTACTAATTCTTTAAAAAAGAAATAAGTCTCTTAGGTTCCACTTTCTCTTTCTTCATCTTTGGATCTTTTTGGACTACTTATTCCAATTCTCTTCCACTCTTCAACTTGACCAACTTCATGTGCTCATTATTATTATTCTTAGGGCTTTTCTCAGTGTTGCTAAGAAGAGTTCCTTTGGTTTTGTTGCTAAGAGAGTTTGTAATTTGCCCCAATTGGTTTTCTATATTCCTAATAGCCACACATTAACTTTGTAACCGATTCCCCATTTGCAATACAACTTCCTCCCAAGACAGCTTCTTCTCCTTTAGTTTTTGGTTTCTGTTAAAACCATTGGGCTAAGAAGGCCTCACATTGTTGTTACAATTCCCAAGGGTATTTGCTTGATTATTTCCCCATTATTGATTTTCCACCCTTTGATTATTATTCCAATTAAAATTAGGATGGTTCTTTTAATTGAGATTATAAAAATTGGAATATGGGTTGTTCATCTAGTTGTTTATCACATAAAGGGTCCTAAGTGACACCATTTTCATCAACCAGTTGCTCGAATGAATTCTTCTTATTAACTTGTGATCCTTGAGGCTGGTTCATCCCTAACTGATTTAGCAGCTGCCTGAGAAGTCAGATTGAAAGAACCTCCGTGTCATGTATACTTAATACCTTTATGGGGTCCACTTTATTAGTAAGCCACTGAAAATTATTGATAGTCATCTCCTCAACCAGAGAATACGCCTCATCAAATGGGTTTAACAAAAGAGAATCACCATAGGCAACATCAATGACAGACCTATGAGATCCGTCTAACTCATAGTAAAAATTCTAAATTATCAACTAATTGGCCAGTGCATGGTGGGGGCCCAGTTTAAGAAGTTCCTTGAATCATTTTCCAACTTCATAAATAGACACATCTTTGTGCTAGCAAAATGAAGTGTTATCATTCCTAAGTTTAGCCATTTTTTTCAAGATTGAAAATATTTAGCTAGGAATTTATGACAAAATTCACTCCACGTCCTAATTGATCGAGGTTCTGATGAGTTTAACCACATCACATCTTCATCCATTAATGATTCAGGGAAAACATTAGCTTAACAATGTCATTGGAAATTTCATTATAGCAAAATGTGGCACAAAGTTCTAAGAAACTCGCTAAATGAAGATTTGGACCTTTAGACGGGGTTCCCTCAAACTGGTTGTTCAATGTCATTTGAAAGATAACAGACTTTAGTTTGAATGTGTTAGCTTCTAAGATAAGAGTTTGGATACTCAAATAAATTTCATCTATCGTAGGGTTAGCATAGTCTCTTAATAGTATATGTGCATCTAGATGTTCATGGATTCGTTCATGAGTCTCTGGGTTATTTTGAAGATTGTTTCTCATCTCTCTTATGAGTTCTTGAAATTTCTTTTATTTCATAATTTTCCTAATAGTTCACTCTAACTCAGAATCATAGGGTTCAAGTCCCGTAAGTCCTGAACTATGCATATATGAACTAGAGACCCCTAATACTATAGGTTTAAACAAAAAAATTAATTCAAACACACTCTAAATCAAAAACAACACACAATCAAACTAACTTAAAAAAAAATTTTGGTTTTTCTTATTCTTAGATAAAATAGTTAAAACAATTGAACAAAAACATTTAACACTACAAGCTTTCAAGCCTAAGACATAGAAGTTCAATTAAAGTTTTCTCAAGTTAAATCAGTCATGATCCCTAGTAATGGTACCAAAAACTTGATACCAATCCTCAATGTTGCAACACACAAATGGCTCATTTAAGTGCACATATCATATCAATAATATCAGATTTAGGGTCTGGAATGTCGATCCCACAAGGAATGAGGTAACTCTTGTTAGGAAAAGTTCTAGTCTAGTGGTTTTAGTCGTAGCCTGAAATTTTGGTTTTGTTATACTCTTATAAAGTAAACATAATGTATTACAATCAAATTAAAAGTTTAAGTCCTATAAAAGCAAAACCAAATAATTACAACTATATTGAAAGTGTCGAATACTTAGTAGGTCTTCCTTGAGAGATAAGAGGATTTCATGAAATTAAGAATTGCAAGCAGAAAAGCCAAGTGACAAATAAGAGCAATAGATTTCTTTACCTCTCTTGAAAGCATAAAGAAGCTTTGTTAGAAATGACTTATTCTCATAAATCCCATAGTTAACCCATTAAAGAATATTTCCCTAATATTTACATTTCCTTACAAGGCATATCCCTATAACCCATAGGTTAAGGTTACCAACCTAATTCATTCTACCATAGAATTTTCCAAGACTTATGGTTCACAACATATTTTAATGATTGACTTTGCAGAATGAAAAGTAATTTAAGCACTGAAGTTTAATCATCACCACATAAATTAATTAAAATAGTTAGCAATTTTCATTCAATCCATCCAACTTAATCATTGCAAGGAAGAGTAAGAAGTCTACTCAAGAAGAATGATTAAAACACAAAAAAAATTCATTGAATTAAAGAGAAATCCACTATCCAACAATTACATCTGAAAGACAGTAGAAAATACACAAAAAGACTTAGCTCTCCCTCCATTACAACAACCAGATAATGAATTATTCAACACTTTTGTTGACTTCCAATTTTGCAGTTCCTGTAGAACTCCACTTGTCTTTTGCATTGTAAGAGGAAGAATGGATCTCTATAGCATGAAAAAATCACCAAGTAACCAACTAGCATCAATATCCTTCAAGCATGCAATGCACTACTATTTATAAGCTCCTTGGCTTGGCTTCCATGAATCCTCTGTAGTCCTACACAACCCCTCACATGATCCCCTACATCTGGAGTCTTGAATTGCAAAAAAATGCACATGACAATTTCTGGCACCTATCCACCATGCTCTCTCTCTAGTAAAGCAGGGATAGGCGCTTAAGCACCCAAGGAGTCCAGCGTCTTAACACCCATGTTGCGGTGCCCAATGTTTGGCGCCTAAGTGCCAACCTCTTAAGTTGGTGAAGTAAGAACTAGTGCCTAGGCATCCAAGAGTCTGACGCCTTGGCGCTCAGTGTCACTTTTCACCATTTAGCACAGTGTCGTCTCTTGGTCCACCCACTTCAATCACCTATTATATCTGCAAAATAAATGCAAAAATGTCTTTCTTACATTGTAATTTCTTCCATAAAAGTATATAAATACAAGAAGAATACTAGCTAACTTATCCACACATCAACATATCTTTAGGAAGGTTTGTGTATTCTTTTGTTCTTTCCAAGCTCTAACAAATTATGTTATGAACATACACTTGAATTTCTTAAAGGAGGTGATAAGTCCCATAGGAATGTTGTTGAACTAACATAAAGCAAATTACTATAGTGTCATAAAAAAGAAACAACACTTCAAGGCATATTTTACTTGTAGTAAACATACTATTGATTCAAAAGATGTCACACGGTTAGACAAGTCTGACCTCCCCTTGGAAGTTTCCAAAGATGAAATCTTAAATTTTCTTAGTGCTTCAGCTTCCACAATCTCTCTTTAGAATGTGTTTGACAATGATTTTTGTCTCATACTTTTTTTTCCTTAGTTCCACTTTTGAGGATTCTTTTCCTTAGTTCCTCTTTTGAAGATTCTAGGAGCCCTTTTCTTCAGGATGTGTGCTTTTCCTTTAGTCAATGTTGACCTCATGTTTGTGAGGTCCTCTTATCCCTCTCCCTAGAGCCTATGTTCTAGTTTTAGGATTACTTGTTTGACTTTCTTAGAGGACTAGATTGAGACCTACACTATTTAGTAATTCGAGTCATTTTTTCGACTCATTGTAGTCTCATATAGGTGGTTTCAAATCCTTAGCATTTAGTTGAGTTGATTAAAATTAAGATATTGAAATTCAAATTGAGTGCCCATAGGAATTGAAAATGCCATAAGGAAACCCGACGAAGTATGAAGAACGAATTTTCGTCTAGAACAGTCTGCTTGACTTTGGTTGTTACTCAGGCAATGACGGATTAGCATCCCTGCTCATGGCCCCAAGCGGATTGACGAAAGTCATTCGCTGCACACACACAATGTTAATTTAAATTGTCCCGATTGTCGATGAACTTGCCCAGATGACTCTGGATGACGAAACAGACTGCACGAGTGCATCCAAGACATTGATTTTAGCTAGAGAGGACGACCACATTGATATAATTTCCTGCACCAACAAACTGCACGAAAATTAATACATTTAAGTACTTCAAATTAGAAAAAAAATGTAAGAAATAGCCGAATAAACCTCACGGCACTCCACGCTCAACTCTAGCCGACTGAACTCTCCTCTCCTCTCAAAAGCTCTCGGGTTCGAAAAAATATTACGTCAGTACTACGCACGTAAAAATAACCTGCGTAGCCAACCAATTCACGCTACATCTCGCGCGGCAGAGAAAAAAAACAGCGCAGTAACACGGGGAATATTCTCTCCTGTATTATTCATGTGTTATTGCACGTTATTCATGTGTTATTGTGTGTTATTCATGTGTTATTGCACGTTATTCNGTCCGCTAGCCTATTCAACATCTGGTCTAGAAATGGTAATGGAAAATGAGCTCTTGGTGGCTAAGTATAATTTTCTATATTCAATACATATACACCACCAGTGATATGTCTAGTGGGGATCAACACTTTTGCTCGTTTACTAGCAAAGTGGCTCCCCCTTTCTTAGGAACATAATATATCGAGCAAACTCAGGCATTATCTGAAATAGGGTAGATAATGCCTACATCCAACCACTTCAAAATCTCCTCCTTAATGGCATCTCTCATAACATGGTTTAATATCTTTTGTGGATCTGCCTGATGTTTATGATTTTCCTCCATAAGGGTCCAATGCATACATATCAAAATATTAATCCCACTAATGCTTGTTAGGATCTAATCAAATGCATTCTTAATGCTCCTTAAAATATTCATCAATTTTTCCTCTTGTAAGCTACTCAGTTCTAAGGATATAATTACCAATAATGTTGATTACTTCTCAAAGTAAGCATGCTTAAAATATCTAAGAATTACATTCATCTCAAGTTTAAGGGGTTCCTCAATGGAGGGAACTAGAGTTTTAAAATTTTTAATTTTACCTTATATCTGAAACTTCTCCCTATAAATTCTTATATTATCTTGTACCAGTAAAGCTAATTCATCCTTAAAATCAATCATATCACCTTCAATCAACCTTTGCTCCTCTGCTTTAACTTAACAATGCTCCAAAAATTAATGGCTCAATAGTTGATCTATGAAATCCATCTTATAGCATGAATTCTCATTACAATCTAAAGGAAATTTCATAGATTTCAAAACATTGAAAGTAATCTCCTGATTGTTCACCCTAATAGTCAGTTCTCCTTTCTTCACATCAATCATCGCTCTACTAGTGGCAAAGAAAGGTCTACCTAGTTTGATAGGAATTTCTTTATCATTCTCCATATCTAATATAATAACATTAATAGGGAAGATAAATTTATCTAACTTCACTATGTCATCCTCTATACCCCTTCTTGGATACATGATCAAGCTATCAGTAAGCAGAAGGGTTATAGTAGTTGGGGACACCTCTCTTAGTACTAATATCTTGAAAATGGACAACGAATGACACCCAAATCACATAGAGCTTTCCTATAAATTTCTCTCCAATTGCTCATGTAATAGTAAATCTCATAAGTTCCTTAAGCTTTTGTAGAAGCTTCTTCTAAATGATAGCACTGCACTCCTCTCTGAGTGCTACTATCTCATAATCTCCAAACTTTCTCTTCTTGTTAAGAATATGCTTCATGAACTTTATATAGCCGGGCATTTGTTCCAAGGCCTCAGCAAAAGGAATGTTGATCATCGGCTTCATGAATACTTCCAAGAATTGAGAAAATTATTGATCCAGCTTTTGTTTATGGAGTCTCTAAAGAAATGCTAGTGGTGGTATTTCTAAGTTATTCCTAGTGTGTTAGATTGTTTTTACTAATTCTTTAAAAAAGAAATAAGTCTCTTAGGTTTGACTTTCTCTTTCTTCATCTTTGGATCTTTTTGGACTACTTATTCCAATTCTCTTCCACTCTTCAACTTGACCAACTTCATGTGCTCATTATTATTATTCTTAGGGCTTTTCACAGTGTTGCTAAGAAGAGTTCCTTTGGTTTTGTTGCTAAGAGAGTTTGTAATTTGCCCCAATTGGTTTTCTATATTCCTAATAGCCACACATTAACTTTGTAACCGATTCCCCATTTGCAATACAACTTCCTCCCAAGACAGCTTCTTCTCCTTTAGTTTTTGGTTTCTGTTAAAACCATTGGGCTAAGAGGGCCTCACATTGTTGTTACAATTCCCAAGGGTATTTGCTTGATTATTTCCCCATTATTGATTTTCCACCCTTTGATTATTATTCCAATTAAAATTAGGGTGGTTCTTCGAATTGAGATTATAAAAATTGGAATATGGGTTGTTCATCTAGTTGTTTATCGCATAAAGGGTCTTAAGTGACACCATTTTCATCAACCAGTTGCTCGAATGAATTCTTCTTATTAACTTGTGATCCTTGAGGCTGGTTCATCCCTAACTGATTTAGCAGCTGCCTGAGAAGTCAGATTGAAAGAACCTCCGTGTCATGTATACTTGGTACCTTTATGGGGTCCACTTTATTAGTAAGCCACTGAAAATTATTGATAGTCATCTCCTCAACCAGAGAATACGCCTCATCAAATGGGTTTAACGAAAGAGAATCACCATAGGCAACATCAATGACAGACCTATGAGATCCGTCTAACTCATAGTAAAAATTCTAAATTATCAACTAATTGGCCAGTGCATGGTGGGGGCCCAGTTTAAGAAGTTCCTTGAATCATTTTCCAACTTCATAAATAGACACATCTTTGTGCTAGCAAAATGAAGTGTTATCATTCCTAAGTTTAGCCATTTTTTTCAAGATTGAAAATATTTAGCTAGGAATTTATGACAAAATTCACTCCACGTCCTAATTGATCGAGGTTCTGATGAGTTTAACCACATCACATCTTCATCCATTAATGATTCAGGGAAAACATTAGCTTAACAATGTCATTGGAAATGTCATTATAGCAAAATGTGGCACAAAGTTCTAAGAAACTCGCTAAATGAAGATTTGGACCTTTAGACGGGGTTCCCTCAAACTGGTTGTTCAATTTCATTTGAAAGATAACAGACTTTAGTTTGAATGTGTTAGCTTCTAAGATAAGAGTTTGGATACTCAAATAAATTTCATCTATCGTAGGGTTAGCATAGTCTCTTAATAGTATATGTGCATCCAGATGTTCATGGATTCGTTCATGAGTCTCTGGGTTATTTTGAAGATTGTTTCTCATCTCTCTTATGAGTTCTTGAAATTTCTTTTATTTCATAATTTTCCTAATAGTTCACTCTAACTCAGAATCATAGGGTTCAAGTCCCGTAAGTCCTGAACTATGCATATATGAACTAGAGACCCCTAATACTATAGGTTTAAACAAAAAAATTAATTCAAACACACTCTAAATAAAAAACAACACACAATCAAACTAACTTAAAAAAAAATTTTGGTTTTTCTTATTCTTAGATAAAATAGTTAAAACAATTGAACAAAAACATTTAACACTACAAGCTTTCAAGCCTAAGACATAGAAGTTCAATTAAAGTTTTCTCAAGTTAAATCAGTCATGATCCCTAGTAATGGTACCAAAAACTTGATACCAATCCTCAATGTTGCAACACACAAATGGCTCATTTAAGTGCACATATCATATCAATAATATCAGATTTAGGGTCTGGAATGTCGATCCCACAAGGAATGAGGTAACTCTTGTTAGGAAAAGTTCTAGTCTAGTGGTTTTAGTCGTAGCCTGAAATTTTGGTTTTGTTATACTCTTATAAAGTAAACATAATGTATTACAATCAAATTAAAAGTTTAAGTCCTATAAAAGCAAAACCAAATAATTACAACTATATTGAAAGTGTCGAATACTTAGTAGGTCTTCTTTGAGAGATAAGAGGATTTCATGAAATTAAGAATTGCAAGCATAAAAGCCAAGTGACAAATAGGAGCAATAGATTTCATTACCCCTCTTGGAAGCATAAAGAAGCTTTGTTAGAAATGACTTATTCTCATAAATCCCATAGTTAACCCATTAAAGAATATTTCCCTAATATTTACATTTCCTTACAAGGCATATCCCTATAACCCATAGGTTAAGGTTACCACCTAATTCATTCTACCATAGAATTTTCCAAGACTTATGGTTCAAAACATATTTTAATGATTGACTTTGCAGAATGAAAAGTAATTTAAGCACTGAAGTTTAATCATCACCACATAAATTAATTAAAATAGTTAGCAATTTTCATTCAATCCATCCAACTTAATCATTGCAAGGAAGAGTAAGAAGTCTACTCAAGAAGAATGATTAAAACACAAAAAAAAATCATTGAATTAAAGAGAAATCCACTATCCAACAATTACATCTGAAAGACAGTAGAAAATACACAAAAAGACTTAGCTCTCCCTCCATTACAACAACCAGATAATGAATTATTCAACACTTTTGTTGACTTCCAATTTTGCAGTTCCTGTAGAACTCCACTTGTCTTTTGCATTGTAAGAGGAAGAATGGATCTCTATAGCATTAAAAAATCACCAAGTAACCAACTAGCATCAAGCATGCAATGCACTACTATTAATAAGCTCCTTGGCTTGACTTCCATGAATCCTCTGTAGTCCTACACAACCCCTCACATGATCCCCTACATCTGTAGCCTTGAATTGCAAAAAAATGCACATGACAATTTCTGGCACCTATGCACCATGCTTTCTCTCTAGTAAAGCAGGGATAGGCGCTTAAGCACCCAAGGAGTTCAGCGTCTTGACACCCATGTTGCGGTGCCCAATGTTTGGCGCATAAGTGCCAACCTCTTAAGTTGGTGAAGTAAGAACTAGTGCCTAGGCATCCAAGAGTCTGACGCCTTGACGCTCAGTGTCACTTTTCACCATTTAGCAAAATGTCGTCTCTTGGTCTACCCACTTCAATCACCTATTATATCTGCAAAATAAACGCAAAAATGTCTTTCTTACAGTGTTATTTCTTCCATAAAAGTATATAAATACAAGAAGAATATTAGCTAACTTATCCACACATCAACATATCTTTAGGAAGGTTTGTGTATTCTTTTGTTCTTTCCGAGCTCTAACAAACTATGTTATGAACATACACTTGAATTTCTTAAAGGAGGTGATAAGTCCCATAGGAATGTTGTTGAACTAACATAAAGCAAATTACTATAGTGTCATAAAAAAGAAACAACACTTCAAGGCATATTTTACTTGTAGTAAACATACTATTGATTCAAAAGATGTCACACGGTTAGACAAGTCTGACCTCCCCTTGGAAGTTTCCAAAGATGAAATCTTAAATTTTCTTAGTGCTTCAGCTTCCACAATCTCTCTTTAGAATGTGTTTGACAATGATTTTTGTCTCATACTTTTTTTTCCTTAGTTCCACTTTTGAGGATTCTTTTCCTTAGTTCCTCTTTTGAAGATTCTAGGAGCCCTTTTCTTCAGGATGTGTGCTTTTCCTTTAGTCAATGTTGACCTCATGTTTGTGAGGTCCTCTTATCCCTCTCCCTAGAGCCTATGTTCTAGTTTTAGGATTACTTGTTTGACTTTCTTAGAGGACTAGATTGAGACCTACACTATTTAGTAATTCGAGTCATTTTTTCGACTCATTGTAGTCTCATATAGGTGGTTTCAAATCCTTAGCATTTAGTTGAGTTGATTAAAATTAAGATATTGAAATTCAAATTGAGTGCCCATAGGAATTGAAAATGCCATAAGGAAACCCGACGAAGTATGAAGAACGAATTTTCGTCTAGAACAGTCTGCTTGACTTTGGTTGTTACTCAGGCAATGACGGATTAGCATCCCTGCTCATGGCCCCAAGCGGATTGACGAAAGTCATTCGCTGCACACACACAATGTTAATTTAAATTGTCCCGATTGTCGATGAACTTGCCCAGATGACTCTGGATGACGAAACAGACTGCACGAGTGCATCCAAGACATTGATTTTAGCTAGAGAGGACGACCACATTGATATAATTTCCTGCACCAACAAACTGCACGAAAATTAATACATTTAAGTACTTCAAATTAGAAAAAAAATGTAAGAAATAGCCGAATAAACCTCACGGCACTCCACGCTCAACTCTAGCCGACTGAACTCTCCTCTCCTCTCAAAAGCTCTCGGGTTCGAAAAAATATTACGTCAGTACTACGCACGTAAAAATAACCTGCGTAGCCAACCAATTCACGCTACATCTCGCGCGGCAGAGAAAAAAAACAGCGCAGTAACACGGGGAATATTCTCTCCTGTATTATTCATGTGTTATTGCACGTTATTCATGTGTTATTGTGTGTTATTCATGTGTTATTGCAAGTTATTCATGTGTTATTGCGTGTTATTCATGTGCTATTGATGTGTTACTGTGTTATTATAACACCAAGAATATTCTCGGACACAATAACACATGAATAACACACAATAACACTTGAATAACACATGAAATATTTCCGACAGAGAAAAAACAGCGCAGTAACACGGGGGAATATTTTCTCCCGTGTTATGTGTTATTGTGTGTTATTTATGTGTTATTAATGTGTTATTATATTATTATAAAACCAGAAATATTCTCATGACACAATAACACATAAATAACACGGAGGAGAATATTCCTCGTGTTACTGCGCCGGTTTTTTTCTGTGTCGTACGAAATATCGTGACATGATTTCATTAGCTATACACGTTACTCTACTCTACGAGGAAATAGTAATAGTAATGTAATATTTTTTACTCGGGTTGAGGCACCTCCTTCCCTCTTCACGAAGCTTTGGCCCGAGGTCCCCCCTGTCACCACCTTCCCTGTCGCCACTTCTCTTGCCCACTACCTTCTCTTTCCCCGCCACTTTGCTCCATTATCGCCACTCCTACGATCCTTGTCATTCCCCCCTCACCGCTAGTAAGTTTTGCGGTAAGTAGTTCCCCTTCTTTGACTAAAATCCCCTTCGAGGAAGGGATTTGGGGCTGCTGTGAGATCTCTACTAGTTTGTGCGGGCTTCTTCTTTTTTTCAGAGCTTTTGGATCAGGGATTCTTTTGCTTGCGCACTAGGACATAAGGATTTCATTCCTTCTCTTACTGGTTCTATATTTGATTAGCATGATTTTTTAACCTGGAAGAATTTCTTGCTTGATTAATCTCCCTGATTGAGCTTTTGGTAAATGTAAATCTTCATTTATTTAATTGGGATTCAAAAAGACATTGGTATCTTTTTCACATACGCACAATATACATCCGTTTGAATATCACGAGCCTATTCAAAAAGAGATTGGTATCTTCTAATTTTTGGGGGCTGAGGATAGTGATTAATAATTGGCAAAACTAAACTTTCCTTGCATACTTTTGGATGAGTTTCACATCTGATTCTCAGCACACTATTGTTTTCGAATGAGTCAAGCTTATTTCTCTGGAATGGATTGGTCTACTTTAAATATTAAGTATTGTTGACCGATGATATTTTAGATGGTGATTTGCATCTCTTGTTGATAACTCTTTAAAGTTATTAATACCTGGGAAGCATCAGTTTCCTTTTGTAATGTGCCGCGTATGAATGGAATGAATTTTTGCTGTTAATTGCTGAAGTCTCGTAGTTCAAAATAAATGATAAGGAAATTTACGTACATACCACATGGTTCTGATCTATTTATATATCTAACCGCCATGCATCAATTGTTATTCACATGCCACTCAATGCCTATATATTTACCCACTTAATATCTAAACTTCAGTTCTTACAAACAAACCACCTCTCCTACACATGATAAGGTTTATTCTACTTTTAAAATTGGTAATAACGCTATTTGTTTATCTGATGTAAAAGGAGTTTGGTGCTGTTTACGTAGATATGGAAAGCTTGGGTCATGGTTATAGCGATTGCGATAATATCATTGTGCTGGAAAACAGAAATGCGTATCAGATTTTTACATATATAATGAATAGATTCACATTGGAATATTTTTTATTCGATTTCCATCAATTGGTCTTATGGTTTTTACACGCATACCACCTAACTCTTGTATATTTAAATATTTAAGATCAAAGTTTCAGCCCTTACATGCATAGCACTTATTTCATATCTATTTAGCACATAAGCTTCAATATTCGCATGTTTAAATTCATTAATTTGGAAGAGCTTTCACTGACATGTTAATATCTATGATGAAAATGAAAATGATTCAAGGTTTATAACAAAATATGTAGAGGTACATGAATGTAATTTGGGAAGGGATTAAAGAAGAGGGCCCTTTTTTTTTTCTTTTGTTACGATTGAAATTTCGTTGAAATAGTAATATAATTATTTAAAATTTAGGGATAGCTGTTAGAAATACCTGCTGATGCCTTAGTCTCATTCAAAGTAATTTTATTCTCCTTTAAAATTTCAGATTCATGTAGTGTGAATCATTAGGGGTGTCATGAGCAAACCAGCGACTTTGCCCATGTGCTTGACAAGCTTCAGAATAGCAGCACGATTGGGAATGAATATGGAGTGGATGGGAAATGGAGTTAAAAACTACATTGGCCCCAATACCTGCTATTACGTTTGACCCAAAAAGGAAAGAGAAATATGGTTCAACGGCATGGTAGCTTATACTGGTTGGAAACATTTTTGAAGGGATCCTGTTAAAGCAGTAAAATTTGGACATGGAACACCTTTGCCTTCTCAAGATGATGCGTGATGCCCTCAGTATATTGTTCTTGTTTGATGATATACAATGGATTAAAATATTTTTTCCGGATTTGTGTTTATCCGTAAGATATTGGTTCATTTACATACCTGCCACCAAATTCCTATGTACTTGCATATTAATTTCTAAACTTTGTGTTCTACATTCCTACCATCTAAATATCTTGGATCACACAAAAATACCATTATTTTAAGTTTTGATAGTGAAATACACCTTCTCATGTCTATGTGAGGTTCCATATATGCTAAGTTTTAAGTTTTGGTGTTGGATATGCAAATGCATAAGAAAGGAGTAATAAGTATGCAAATCTTTAAATCTTCTTGATCTTCTTATATGCTTACCTTAATACCAACTGTGGAGATGCTCAGCTTAAGTGGAAATATTCATAATGTTAAAGTGTCATATGGATCATCGGGCGAGGCCATAGGTAGGAAGGTTTGGGGATAGGAGCAGTGATGAGAAAGGTATCTATGTACGTGAGAATAGTATTGCAACTCCTATACCCAATGACTTTGTAGGGGTGTAGAAGTGGCATACTACCCGCTAACATTGGGTAAAGAGTTACCCCGGCATTTAAAGGGATGCTGGCGATCTTGACCTCCAAAAATGAAATTGATCGATGAACTGCGTCATTTACAAAATAAAATACATGAATGCTTTCGCTGCATAAAAATTTATATTTTTTATGATAAAATGAAATGTTTAAACTATCTTTATGACTGAAAAAGTTTAAATTTTCAGTCTTACTTCTGGCGGTTCATATGTCAGCCACATAGGCCGGGCTGAAAATTACCCTCCCCTTGATTTACCTGCTGGCAGCATTTTACCAAATGTTGGGTCTCCTGTACATGCTACTGATAGTTATCTATGAATATCCCTTGATGATTGTCAGGGCTTCGGTTCTAACTCTAAGCTCTCCCTTTACTAAAATTCTTATACCCAGCTATGATCTTCCATAAATACGCCACCTAAGTTTTTTACACGAGTGCTAATGTCTTTTGATTTTTTCTTTAATCTATCGTCTTATTTGTGTGCTCAACTTGCAATCCCAACTCTTTTTCAGCAACGACATCACAAGCGGCAGGTACGTACTACCACTTTTCTTTTTATTGAACTTTATTCTTAATGTGCCTTACTGTACATATTTTATTTATACAAGTAATGTCATTGTTTTGTTATTTACTATACTTGTAAATAACCCTTAGGGTAGAGAACAGTAGGTCATATGCTTAGAAGGAACCTCGCCGCAAGACTCTATGACTGAACAATAATAACAAACATCAACCCAAATACACATGCCAAAATCACAACACTACAACGAGGAGCCCAGAGCAAACCCTTCATGAAGCGAAACGAGGATGCAATTGGATGAAGGACAACTTCAAGTGGTGATCAAGACTCAACACGGAGCAAAGGACGATCCTCAACTAAACATTTCGTAGTTCTAAATAAAACAAACCCTTAGGACTTTGAGGTTATTCGTCTAGAACGACATAAATTATCATGTTATCTTTTAAGTCTTCGCACAATCATATGTCTTACAATATAAGCCATAAATCTTTTTTTAAGATTTCAAAGTCGTCATTCGGTATGATGTAAATCCTTCTATCTTTCTGGGTCATTTGCACGATCGTATATCGTGCAGATAAATCCTAAAATTCTAGTAAATTGCAGGATTTAAATATTATAATTTCTTTTTCAAAGACATAAAGCCTAACGATAGGATAGCTAGAGAAGTCACTACGGTTCACCTCAAAATCTGTAACATTTTCTACCTTTCACTCATTTGGATTCCCAAAATAACTGTTCCATATTGAGACATTCCAATTTGACTTTCGTGTGTCCAACCTTGAAAACTAAACATTGAATTGTTGAAGACGAAACCCATGATCTTAATCGAGAGTTTCTTTAAGTGACTTCGGTCGCTTAAAACGTAATTAACTGTAGTGGCTTACCCCTAAAGGAAATTAAGAATCCAGGTAAAATAAATCCTATCTAATATTAAATATGGGAATTATCAATCATAAATTCTGCAGATCAAAATAGAGTCATAAATTCTTAGTTTGATAGTTAAGTCTACTGACAAGTGATACACTCATCTTTTGAGTTGGTATATCACTTATGATATTGTGCTCAATTATCTAACTATTAGATATATGAGATATATTCGGTCTCATCTTTTCAAATTAAATATTATTTTTCAAATATATATATATATATATATATATATATATATATATATATATATATATATATATATATATATATATTAAAAGCAACATACAAATTACAATTGGTGGACATGCAACATCGCCCTCAATGTTCTTTTGTGCTTCTTGGGATGAGCTCTAAAATGAGTTCTAGAGGCCTCTCATCTCACTTCTTGTAACAGTTCTCTCATATGCTTTTTTAGCTAATTGAATTGTTGCTTTACAATTTTTTTGGTATGGTTCATTGTTCTTTTTCATTATTCCTTGTGTACGGTCTCCTTAGTTTATGTATGAGATCCATGCTCAACATGCCTTTCTAAATGGTGAATACTTTTAGTATGCAGGGTTTTGTATTATTCGTGACTAATACAACCTAGGGGAATTCTTATTTTTTGAGAGGAAGGTGATTGAAGAAGTGAGAATGAAATAGGAAAATCCTCCTCTTCTCTCTAGTTTACATAACAATCATTAGGCTTGACAGGGGACAATGAGAGGCAATTGAAGAAATTCAGTTTATCTTCCTTTCTCGTCTGAGGCTAGAGGTATATCTAATCCCCCCTACTTTGCCTCTGTAAAGGGATAAAACAGGATATACAAAGGTTAGATTGTACAATACAAGACATGATTGTGAAGCTTCTTTGACAAGATTGATGTCATGCCACTCTTAAATAGACGTGGTTGAATGTTCATCCTTGAATGATGACTTTCATGCCTATCATTTATGATACTTGAGCAATCATGGAGAGTTTTGCAAACTACTTATGTGGCATGTACATGACAAATGGTAGATAGACAAACAAAATTGAAAAAAAACACTTTGGCAAGTTACTCGGGTTGTTAGTGTGCAATGGTTTTTATGGTTCGGAGAGGGTGGGCACACTAAGCCCATTATGATAGGTGAAAGCCCATGAAAGTCACTTAGCTGTATACATAACAATTAGATTACATTATTGTAATGCTAATTAAGCAATAAATTACAACACTCTGCAAAAGGAAGTTTAAAATAGTAAATTTATGAGATGTTTTCATATTCCAACATGAACTCTTCTCAGGGTCAATTAAAATTCCGTTTTTTTTTCCTTATCCAAAATTTGTGAAATGAGTTCTCTTCTCAGGTTCAATTAAAATTCCGTTTTTTTTTTTCCTTATCCAAAATTTGTGAAATGGGTTTATTATTATACAGGCAATGAACGAACTCAAGATTTTGATAGTAATTCTCCCTTTTAGGAGTATCAAACACAATGTCTCATTGTTTTTAATTCATCTTCTTTGATAATTTTGTCAATGTATTTTTATTTTTACAGTGCTAGATTAAAAATAATAATAATTTTAGTATCACAAATATGAATGAACGTGAGCTCAATAGTGCTGAGATTCTTGCTCCTCAAATACATAAAACACAGTAACAAGTTCTTCCAAGAAACTGTGGAATTAGGATCTCCTTGATGACTCAATTATAAATAATTTATAAATACATTTATATATATATATATATATATATATATATATATATATATATATATGTATCATAAATGCTATGTTTGGTCATCGCCATATGTCCTTATCTGTTTCGCATCCTTTTTTAAAAGTACAAGGAAAACGACTTGGGTCAAGGACAAACATCACCTCTTACTCCCACTTCTCAAGTCTTCATCAACTTCTTATCATAATCTCCATAACTTGGAATCTATAAAGCTAAAAAATATTTCCTTTACTAACAGCAAAATAAGCAACATGCCGGTCATAAAATAAACTCGAAGGCAATAGCTGACAACACTCTCCAATGGCACCAAAGCCTCCGTTTCTCCCTCTTCTTCTCTTCTTCTTCCTCCTGCTCTTCCTCTCTCAGTCGAGAGCAGGAATAGTTGATAAGCAGATTTTGCTTAAAATCAGGAACGAATGGGGCAATCCTCCCTTCCTCAGCTCCTGGAACTCCTCCGGCGACTACTGCAACTGGGCGGGAATCCAATGCGCAGAAAGCGGCAATGCTGTCTTCGGCATCTCCATTCCCAACATCAATCTTACCGGACCCATCCCTTCTTCCATCTGCAACCTCCATGGTCTCACCTATCTGGACCTCTCTTTCAACAACATACCCGGTCCCTTTCCCTCTGTTCTCTATAACTGTTCTTCTCTCCAATACCTCGACATCTCGCAAAACCTTTTCGTTGGCGAGATTCCCGCTGATATCGATAGGATGTCGCGAAACCTCACCGACTTGATTCTCTCTGCAAACAACTTCACCGGCGATATTCCTACATCCATTGCTCGGTTTCCGGCAATCAAAAGACTCCACCTTGATTACAATCTCTTCGACGGCATCATTACGCCGGAACTCTCGAATCTTTCGACGCTTGAGTCGCTCTGGCTCGCAGTCAACCCTTTTACTCCGGGGAACATTCCGGCGGAGTTCGGGAACTTGATCAATCTTACCTTTTTGTGGATGGCGAAGATGAATTTGGCTGGCGAGATTCCTGGAAGTCTCGGAAAGATGGAGAATTTGGAGCATTTGGATCTTTCTATGAATATGCTCACCGGCGAGATTCCAGTGCAGATTTGGATGCTGAAGAAGATGAAAAAATTGTACTTATATGGAAACAGTCTCACCGGAGAGATCGATAAATCCATTGCAGCAGAGGGATTGGTGGAGATCGATGTTTCCACAAATAAGCTCGCCGGAAGGATACCGGGAGTCATTGGCCAGCTCAGGAACCTTTCCGTCTTGTTCTTGTACTTCAACCAGTTCTCCGGGGAAATTCCGACGAGCATTGGCAAGCTACCTAAGCTCGCCGATATTCGTCTCTTTAACAATAGGTTATCAGGGATTCTGCCGCCAGAGTTGGGTAGATACTCAAAGTTAGAGAATATAGAGGTGGACGACAACATGTTATCCGGTGAATTGCCGGAGCATCTCTGCGACGGACAAGCACTGACTTCTCTAATCCTGTCCAACAACAAGTTAAGCGGAAACATTCCGGACTCTTTAGGCAGCTGCTATACATTGCTCAGTCTCCAAATTCAAAACAATGGCTTCTCAGGGGAATTACCGGCAGGAATTTGGTCCGCGCCGAATCTCTCCGTTGTGATTGGGCGACAAAATTCACTCACCGGCACTCTCCCGGATAAACTGCCGTGGAATCTGACGCTATTGGATATCAGAAACGCTCAATTCGTAGGAAAGGTGCCATCTTTTGCCGGCAGGCTAAGAGTATTCTATGGAGATGGCAACAGGTTTTCCGGCGAACTTCCGGCTAGCTTTTCCGATATCCCTTTCCTGGAAGTCCTCTCCCTGAGAAGCAATCAGATAACCGGCAAAATCCCAGAAACAATCGGCTCGTTAAAATTCCTCAACCAGATTAATCTTAAAGGCAACCTCCTCTCAGGAAAAATTCCAGAATCTATAGCCTCCTTGCCGGCGCTCAATTCCCTCGACCTTTCTGTTAACCATCTCTGTGGCGACATTCCTCCCAATCTTGGCGGCCTCAAGCTCAATTTCCTCAACCTGTCCTCTAATACACTCACTGGCGAGATCCCAATCCTATTACAGAATCAAGCCTTTGACCAAAGCTTCCTCTCAAATCCATCGCTTTGTGCCTCCCACTCCCTCACAAAACTCCCAACTTGCAGGGACCAATCAATGAACCGTAACAAAATCTCTACTACTCTTCTCATCCTCTTCCTCAGCCTCGGATCCTTCTTCATATTCCTCATTGCCGCCCTCTCTGCCTTCTTATACAGAGAACACAACCTTTCAAAGAGCTCAAGTTACGACTCATCGGCCTGGAAGCTCACTGCTTTCCATGCCGTAAGCTTCAGCGAATCAGCAATCACCCGTGGGCTCACCACCGAGAACATCATCGGCAGTGGTGGCAGCGGTATGGTCTACCGCGTCTCCCTCCGACGCGAAACGGTGGCGGTCAAGAAAGTATGGAACTTTCGAAAGCTGGACACAAAGATCGAAAAGGAGTTTGAGTCTGAAGTGGCAATCCTTGGGTCCATTCGCCACGCCAACATTGTGAAGCTCCTTTGCTCAGTTTCTGGCCCCGATTGCAAGCTGCTAGTATACGAATACGTCGAGAACGGCAGCCTGGACAGCTGGCTACACCGCCGGCAGCGCAATCACTCCCGACGGCCGCCGCTGAGCTGGCCAACGAGGCTGAAAATCGCAGTTGGAGTGGCGAGGGGACTCTGCTACATGCACAATGACTGTTTTCCGGCTATCATCCACCGTGATGTGAAGTCAAGCAACATACTAATCGACCTGGATTTTCAGGCCAAAATTGCTGATTTTGGACTTGCCCGGATTCTTGGAAAGGGAGGCGAGTCAGAGACGGCGTCGCACTTGGCGGGCTCGTTCGGATATATGGCGCCGGAGTACGCGGCTGTGAGAAAAGTAAACGAGAAGGTGGACGTGTATAGCTTCGGTGTAGTGTTGCTCGAGCTAGCAACGGGGAGGGAGGCAGGGGATGGTGGGGAAGAGGATGATGGGAACCTTGCGGATTGGGCATGGCGGCAATACAAGGAGAGAGGAGGGGAGGTGGGGAAAGCAGTGGATGAGGAGGTGGTGGGTGGTTTGCCAGAGTTTAGGAAGGAGGCAGAGATGGTGTTTATGATGGGGGTGATGTGCACGGGGAAGGAGCCGACTAGTAGGCCAACGATGAAAGAGGTATTGCAGGTGTTGATCAAGTTGGAACGCCGCAGCTGCGGTGGTGGGGAGTCGATGAAGTGGGCCAGAAAGTAGGGGAGCGGGAAGAAGAGCTTCTTGGTGCTTACAGATGAGAGAGAAGGTACTAGGGTGGTTCCTCCGTTTGAGGTCAAGCATGGTGAAGTCATTTAGTCATTACTAGGATTTAAAGTATTTTTTTGAATTATGTATGGTATATTAAGTTAATATGAGCATCTTAAATTAAGCTTAACAAGTTATTGATCACTTCAAAAGTTGACGATGGTCAAGTTTATTATTATTTTTTTTTATGCCTCAATTAGTTTTATCATTTGACATGAATTTCAAGGCATCTGATGTGGATATTGAGGCGTTTTTTTAGCAAGAATTGAGATTCAAAAAAAAAATCATCAAGAGCTATGATTTCAGCAAACTTGTTGGTGGATGATTTTTTTGTGATGGGGTTGTATATCCATCATAGGCATCGAAAGATTTATATCAAAATAATAGGATGCGTGATTCAAAGAATAATATGCTAACCCATATGAAATAAAAATTGTATTAAAATGGATCTAATCACTCGGATGAGAAAAATTTTCAACAATAGGTTTCTCCCCTACCTTGCAAGTATGGTTAATTTTATTCAAGTGTTTGTTATCCCTATGAGGGATAGCCTTGTAATTAATTACATCTCAAGAGTTATAGCTCCTAAGAACACTCAATTAAATTATTGGTTTATCTCGTGCATGATTATACGGTAAGTGTATGTAAAATAGATGCTAAAGAATTCAAATTGTTAAACTCAGATCTTGGAAAGATTTGCAAGAAATGAAGGAATGAGACTTACAATCCGATGACAATGTGTCGAGGAAAGGCTTAGGAAAAGGGTTAGAAAATTTTGAGAAGAAGGCTCACTCTAGGGATTGGAATTGATAAGTTTGTCCAGAAGGGATTGATTTTTGCATTTAAACAATTAGGTTTAGTTTGAAAGAGTCAAATTTGTATTGTTTGATTTGATCGATTGGTTTTGAGTTGATTATTGGTTGAAAAGAGTTTGACTAGTATGACTAAATTGAGCTGAAAACATATGTTGATTAGTTCTAATTTCATTTGAAGGTTTAATTTTTATTTAATTAATTTTTTATTAATTAAGATTTATTTTAAGTTATGAAGGTTGCTTGTCTGAAGCTTGTTTGTAGTGTTTTTATTTTAGGATTGTTAAAAGAAGCTTGATTTGGTATGAAGGTATTTGAGTTTGTTTGTTTATGTTTCTTTATAAGTTTATTATGGTTATTTGAACTTTATTTGTAATTTTAGTTAAAATTATTTGTTTTGTTTTAAATGTATTTTAGGTTGCTGAAGGTTTTTTTTGAGATTTGTTGAAGTAATTGAGGTTTGTCATGAAATTGTTTGATTTGTTTATGGATTATTAAAAGTTTGTTTTAATTTATTTTATGATCTTAAAAATTGATTTTGAAATTATTTAAAGTTTGTTAATTTGTTAAAGCATGTTTATTTTTTTTAGAAGTTTTCGTTAAGGTTTATTAAATTTTAATAAGGTTTTTTAGAGCTTTTTAGTCGTTTTAATTTGAAAAGTTGTTAAGGTTTGTAATGCTGATTAAGTTTGTTAAGTTAAAGTTTGTTAATTTTGTTAAAGTTGGTTAAGTTTGTTAAAGTTTGTTAAATTTGATAAATTTGATGTAGTTTATTAAATTTTGTTAAGTTTAATTAAATTCTGTTAAATTTAATTAAATTTTGTTTTGGTTTATTAAATTTGAGCAAATAGGTTTTGATGCGGGTTTTAAATTTTGGAGTTTTGAAAATTTTTAGTTGAAGTTGTTGGTTAAAAACTATGATCTTATAGCTGAGGATTTGAATTTGAAGGTTTAAATTAGAAATCTAAGGATTTGAAAGGTTTGAATTTGGAGTTTGTAGATGAAGATTTTTAGTTGAAATTGGGGATGGAATTTTGGATTTGATATTTGAATTTTGATGCTTGGTTTTGATCTTTTAAGTTGAATGATTGGATTTGATATTGAAAATTGGAGGTTAGGATTTGATATTGAAAATTGGAGGTTTTGGATTTGAGGTTTAACACTAGACTAAGGGGAAAGATAGGCTAGAAGGATTTCTAGATGGAAGTGATCCCTAACCCTAACATAAAGCTATAGTATAATGGAGGCTAAATGGGTGGAATACCTAATTTTTTGAAATAACACCCTTGATCAAGATACTTATTTCCATCATCAATATCACCATATAGATGTTGAATGTTGATCTTTTTCCTATTAGGTGGTTTGGGGTGCCTTTATTCGTAATAATGGGTTACTTCATTCTAAGGCACCAATATAGTTTGAGGGGATAATGTTGTTTACTGTACATGTCCTAGTCCGTAGTACTAATTATTGGTACCTAGTAATCTTACCTGGGCTTCTAAAATGGACTATTTTCGGTTATGCATGATCTTCAATTTTGTTTCTAAATTGGTTAACTTAGGATTCATATTTGATCTGCTTAATAGTTGTTCTTATGAGTTAAGTTGATGAATTTTAAAATTATTTCTGAGGTTTGATATTTAACTCATGAATTTTTTATCCCTAGTTTTACTATTATTGTGAAAATCAAGATTTACAAGGTTTAAATTTTGCATTTAGTTTTTTATCTTATGTTTTCTCCATTTGATTTCTCTTTCCTTGGTTATTTTAAGTGCTTAGTTTACTTTCCGTGTTGGATTTATATCTCAAGAGAAGCCTTATTTTATCCTTTCATACTTTAGACGTTAGGTAATCTATAAAGTCATGTAATTTAGTGTTAATCTATAATATCACAAGACTTTGTTTTAAAATGGTGTTACTTATTTTTGAAAAGGTTATTTGAAAAATTTTCTCAAATTTAGGCTCTGTTTAATTTTTTGCGCAAAAAAAAGAGTTGTTTAAGTTTTTTTTTTGGGAGAATTTTATTTAAGTTTTATGCATATTTTCTATTTAAGTTTCCTTTTTGAAAAAAAACAATATTATTTTAAAAAGTGGCATTCCTTAGAACGTTTTAAATCGCCAAAAAATGGCTTTCTTTGAAATAGGTTTTATTACATTTCTTAAACACAATAGATTTTATTTAAGAGATTTTCACTAATTTTTATTTTAAAAGTTTTGGTTAGCTTTTGTTGGCATCATTTTTGATGTCATATGTGTGGGGTGTCCACTTGAACGTTCTAAGAACGTTCTAGAAATACGTTTAGTTTCCCGTAGTCGAAGACACCCAATTAGTCTCCCTAGTACATGTCTTGAGCACAGGATCAAGAAAGACACTGATTAAACCATGCTAGGAGAGCTCATCATTGAGCGATGATAATTGCAATCCAAGATATATATAGTGCTCATTTCAGTATTTAAGACCATACATCAATTTTCTAGAGCCCATCCCCCACCCCCCTTGCATAGTCCAGGCTAGCCATGAAATTACTTTGATCAACGCTTCAAATGCAAGTGACTGACGTAATCATGCTTGGACTAGAAGCAGCCACACACGACTATTGATGTGACCATGTCTGAAGGTGGTGTAACCACACCGGAAGGTGGCGTGCCCACGCCTAAATCATTTATAGGCACTCAAAGGCCCTATTGACCTCATTTTTGGTGAGTTCTTTTTTTCATCTTAGTGCTTAGGATCTAGATATAGAACTTTTCCTTTGACTATACTAGAAAACTAGAGATGGAACCCACCTACATAGAAATTCAAACCACTTCCTAGCTCTCTTTGAAACCCTATATGGATGGTCATAAACCTCCAACACTTGGAAGGTTAGGATCAGCTTGTGAGGATTCAAGGATGAGTTCTCTTAGGGTCTGCAAACCCTAAGGCAACCCTGGTTGCTCTGGTTCATCCACACACTTACTTGAACCCACCAATTCCTTTTGTCCCACTCGAAACACCCTTTGACTTCTTGAGAAAACTCATAGGGATGGTCACGAGCCTTCCCCAACTCTTGTTGGGATGATTAGGAACAACCTATGGAATTTTTCAAAATGAACTCTTAAGGAGTTACGAGACTTCAAGGAGACTCTCCTTAACTTGGGTACTCATGAACACTACAACTTGCATGACTTGTGTAAACTCTGAAATTCATATCACCCACAACTTTATTTATTTTGTAATTAATCAAAACTAAAATCAATTTCCAAAATGATCGATCAGGAGCTTGAAATTTCGATGAAAATTATACTTGATGCATTTTTTGCCCAATCGTCGATAAGGTTGTCCAAACGACCATGAATGACGAAATAGACCGAGCTGGAGACATCGATTTTAGTTAGCAAGGACGCTCATTTTGCTAGGGCACTGATCTAACTTAAAATTACTTATTTTTTATGTACATTTTATGCTCAATTTTTTAGGGTATTATGTTTTAATGAATATTATTTTTATCTTTTTGGTTGCAGTTGTTAGAAAAAAGTTTAAGATTAAAAATGAGCAAAAATACATAAAAAAGAAGCAAAATGGGCTAAATTGAAGAAAAATACCAAACCAGCCGAACTGGCGCGTAGGCACCATATGTAGAAATTAAATGGTGTCTAGGAGTGACAATTGGGTGCCTAGGTGTCACGATTATCTTCTAGAAGATTCATTGAATGAGGCCAAATTTTGAAGAGATGTTTGAAGCAACCCTTAGTCATTTTTGAAGCTCTATAAATATAGATTAGCTCCAAGAGGCTAGGGGTTCGGATTTATTAAGACTCAGTGTGTGAGTGTGTTAAGTGTGTAAGAAATTTTCTTTATGAGTCTTTGTTATTTCTAGAGTTTGTGAGTCATGTAAGTGTTGTTGGAGTCAGAGAAGTTAGAGAACTTCAAAGGAGTGCTTGGGGGAACATTCCATATTAGTATTTGTATCTTTGTCCTTAAGTTTTATAATTTGGATTGGAGTTTCATAAATATGTTTTGTTTTGTTATCCCCATTCTTCGTGAGTAGGTTTTTTTTCCATTCTCCTCTCAATATGAAGTAATTAAGTAAGTGATTTTAATTTTATTTAAAAATTCTTTTATTCCTAAAAATTGTGATGATATTTTTATCGGTCCTTCATTTACTTTACAAATTGGCCATTTGTATTGTTAAAAATTATCGAGGAACTTATAGAACCGAAAATGCTAATATTTCTTGACTTATAAGTACACATTCTACCTTGGAAAGAGCAGTCATGATCGTCTAAAGGGGGATGTAAATAGATAGGGAAATAATAATTGATGGGCGTGAATTGATGTTTCTAGAGTAACAGACTAGATTGTTTTATCAATTTGTTCTAGAAAATGAAACTAAGGGTCACTGTTAGGTCCTACAGAGAAGGCACATTGCGTAATATAGAAGTGAGAGACTAGAACTTACCCAACACAACTATACATGTCAGCAACAACTTTAGATTAGCCAATGTTATTTGCACAATTTGAAAAAAATTAAAGAAATAGACATGCTCCTATTTGTCACAATACTACATTTAAGTTTCAAAAAAAAAATTGAAATCCTACACTGATTATGATTTATTGGCAAGGAGAAAGTCTCTTTTTATATATTGTCTAAGTCACTGCATTTACTTTTATTTGCATATTGTAGAATTTAGTAATCTTAATTTTTATCTTTAGATAGTTGCTGTAATCTTAAGTAAAGTTTTCTTAAACTCAAAATTCTTGTATGTCATTTTATTGTTTACTTGTATTCGACTTCCTCGTGGAATTGATACTGAAGTTTTTAAAGATAACTCTATATTACTTGAAACAATATGTATAAAAAACTATTTATACTCTCCTTAACTCTAATCACATCTTAAGAAGTTGCGTAGTACCCCAGTGAGAAAACTATTTATTTAGTCATATTACATTTGTTCTCACTAGTCGCTAAATATAATTTGGGTCAAGTTTTTGACATTTTAAGGAGCATAAATATCAGCGTAATTGCGGGTCAGGTCAAGGTTTTAGCGTCGTTCCGTATGAAGGGACAAAAAAGTAAAACTTTAAAAGAAATATCTTAATTAGGAATTACTTTTTGAAACTTTATTTTTTATTACTAAAAATTTTAGATTTTACATACTTGAAATCTTCAAAAATTTCAAAACAAAAATTCAAAAATTAAAATATTATAAAAAAAAATTTACAAAAGCTGAAAAAAAGAATTAATTTATTTAGATTGCTTTAGTATTTTATTTTCTAAATTTTACTTTTTGTATATAAAGTTTGGGATCAGAAGGTTTAATACCCTATGATTCTGAATTAGAAATAACGATAAGAAGAATTTGAAAGCAAAAACAACTTCATGATCATCGGAAACTGACAAACATATCATAAAATAACATTGAAACTTTTACAAATGAAAATGAACATCAAAATTTACAAAGACCTTTAAGGGACTATGATAACCCTATGACAGATGAAATTCACTTAAGTATTCAAATCCATGTTGTAGCAGCTTACTCATTTGAACTTAAACCTGCAATAATACAAATGGTGCAAAATAATCAGTTTGAGGGAACACCAAATGAGGATCCTAATTTACACCTTGTAATTTTTCTAGAACTTTTTGCTACATTTAAATACGATGGTGTGTCAAATGATGTGATTAGACTTAGAATTTTTTCCTTTTTCCGTAAGGGATAAAGCTAAGATGTCGTTAAACTCATTAGCACCGGGATCTATTAAAACTTGGGGAGAAATGACACAAAAATTTTTGGCTAAGTATTTTTCCCCTAAAAAAACTATTAAGCTTAGAAATGATATTACTTCTTTTATTCAGTTTGAAGGGGAGTCAATCTATGTTGTTTGGGAATGATTTACGGAACTCCTTAGAAAGTGTCTACATCATGCTTTACCTGGCTGGTCAATTATTCAAATATTTTATAATGAGTTAATAGGATCCCTTAGCTTTATATATGATGCTGCTGTTAGAGGATCTTTAATGTCAAAGTCATTTGATGAAGCTCATGCCTTAATTGAAGAAATGACCACAAATAATTTTTAATAACCCTTAGAAAGAGTAAATCCAAAAAGAGTGACTAGTATTAATGATAATGATGCTTTTACCATCTTAGTAGCTCAAGTTGCTTCGTTATCTAAGAAGATAGATAATTATGCTATGATTTTTTCTCAAATACCTCAAGCAAGTGAAGAAATTTTATTAGGACAAACCAATGATTCTCAATCATTAGAAATGTTACATGTGGTTGCTAATAAACTCAATAACCCATATTCAATATGTTATAACCCAGGTTGGAATAACCACCCTAATTTTAACTGAAACAATTCTGGTAGTGAAAATCAACAATGGGGAAACAATCAAGCGAACCCAAAAAGAAACTGGAACAATTAGTGTAATTCTAACTATGGACCTTCTTATCCTCCAGGCTTTAATAACCAACAATTTAAGGAAAAGAAGTTTTATATATAAGAAGTGGCTTTGGAAATGGGTAATCAAATGCAAAGTCAAAGTGTTGCAAAAGTAAATATTGAGAATCAAATGGGAAAAATTGCTAACGCACTTAGCAATGGAGCCCACGGAAAACTTTCTAGCAATGTTGAAGTAAATAAAAAAGATAAAGGAACAAAATAAGAGCAAATTAAAGCTGTTCAACTTAAAAGTTGAAAGGAATTAAAAGTTGTAAGTCAAAAAGAGATTGAAGCTGAGAGAGAGATTGAAGAACCTAAGGAAACTATATCTAAAGACCCAAAACGATCTGTCTCTCCAACTAAAAATGATTTAGAAAGACCACCACCTCCTTTTCTTCAAAGACTGAGACAACAAAAGTTTGATCAACAATTTTCAAAATTTTTTGAGATATTTAAGAAGCTTACAATCAATATTTCGTTTGCGGAAGCTTTGGAACAAATGCCTACTTATGCAAAATTTATGAAAGATATATTAAGCAAGAAGAGGAAGTTTGAAGCTTATGAGAATGTTGCATTGAGTGAAGAATGTAGTGCAATAATTCAAAAGAAGCTTCCTCAAAAGCTTAAAGACTCTAGTAGCTTCACAATACCTTGTGTGATTGGAGAGAATATTTTTGAAAAAGCTTTATGCGAGTTAGGAGCTAGCATTAATCTCATGCCTTTATCCACTTTTTGAAGGTTAGAATTAAGAGAGATTTCTCCCATTACTGTAACCCTACACTTAGCTGATCGAATCTATTACTTATCCTAAAGAGGTTATAGAAGACATACTTATTAAAATGGATAAATTTATCTTTTCTGTGAATTTCATTTTGCTAGACATGTAAGAAGATAAAGAAATTCCTATTACTTTAGGGAGACCTTTTCTAACTACCAGACGTGCTATGATTGATGTGCAAAAAGGAGAGTTAAGCATGAGAGTTAATGACCATGAAGTAACATTTAATGTTCTAAAGTCAATGAGGTATCCTGTTAAGGAAAGTTCTATAAGATGGATATTATGGATTATATGATTGCTAAACATTATCAAGAAAAATGTGAAGTCATTTCTGAGGAAAACAATGAAGTGATTTTAGATCAGGGAGGAATAGATAGTGAATTTGAAGGGAATTTTGAAAACAATAATCAGAAATAAATGCTGAGGATACTAATTATGTTCAGGAAAAGTTTGATATTTTGGATACAACTGAATATAGTAAATCTCTAATCCCTTCAATAGAAAAAAACTCCTAAAATTGAGATGAAAGTTCTTCCTACGCATTTAAATTATGTATTATTAGGAAATTCATCTACTTTACCATTTATAATATCATGAGAGTTAACTAAAGATCAGGAAGAAAAATTATTGGAGACATTAAAAAATTGTAAAAAAGCTTTTGGTTGGATGTTAGCAAATATTAAATGAATCAATCCTTCAAGCTGTATGCATAGAACTTTAATGGAAGACGAATGCAAAGCCAGGGGGGTTGATCCTTAAAGGAGATTAAATCCTATGATGAAAGAAGTGGTAAAAAAAGAAATTTTAAAGTGGTTTGATGTTAATAATATTTATCCAATTTCAGATTGTGCATGAGTTAGTCCTATTCATTGAGTTCCTAAAAAAGGAGTGACTGTAGTTATAAATGAAAATAATGAATTAATTCTAACAAGGTAAGTCACTAGATGGAGAATTTGTATTGATTATAAAAAATAAAATTCCACTACTAAGAATGATCACTTTCCTTCACCTTTCTTGGACCAAATGTTGGATAGGCTAGCAGAACATGAATACTTTTTCTTTTTGAATGGATATTATGGTTACCACCAAATACCTATTGCTCTAGAGGATTAATAAAAGACTACATTTATAAGTGCATATGAGACTTTTGCTTTTAGAAGAATGACTTTTAGATTATGTAATGCACTCGCAACCTTTTAAAGGTATATGATGTCTATTTTCTATGACTTAATTGAGAAAGGTATTGATGTGTTTATGGATGATGTCTCACTTTTTTGGAACCTTTTTTATTCATGTTTAGAACATTTAACAAAGGTTCTAAAATGCTGTGAAGAAATAAATTTAGTTCTCAATTAGGAAAAATGTCAATTTATGATCACAGGAGGGATTGTATTGGGACATAAAATTTCTAAAAATTGTATGGAAGTGTATGAAGGAAAAATCAAATTATTGTTGAATTACAACTTCCTAATTCAATAACAGCTGTAAAAATTTTTCTAGGACATGCTAGATTTTGTAAGAGGTATATTAAAGACTTTTCTAGAATTTCTTAGCCTCTTTTACTTCTTTTAGAAAAAGATACTAAGTTTGATTTTAATGATGACTGCCTTTAAGCTTTCAATCTATTAAAAGAAAAGTTAATTACTGCACCTATCTTTATTTCATCTAAATGGGAAAAATCGTTTGAATTGTTGTGTGATGCAAGTGATTACGCTAATGGAGTTGCTTTAGGACAAAAATATGATAAGATTTTTAAAGTTATATATTATGCCAACAAAACTTTTAATGAAGCTCAAATTAATTACACAAAATTTAAAAAGTGTTGTTGGCAATAATATAATATTTATTTGGAGCTAAATATATTGTTCATACTGATCATTCTGCTGTTAATTATCTTATGTCAAAAAAGGATGCAAAACCAAGATTAATCAGATGGGTCCTTCTTTTGCAAGAATTTGATTTTAAGATAAATGAATGGAAAGCTGCTAATAATCAAATTATTAATCATCTATCAAGACGTGAACAACGGAAAGAAAAGAATAATGAGGATAATATAAATGAGAATTTTCCTGATGAACATCTAAGCTGTTGTTGAGTGGCATATACCATGGTATGCAGATATAGTTAACTACTTAATTAGCAATATTATACCTTAAAAACTAACAAACCACCAAAAAAAATTATGTATGATGCAAGGTTTTACTTTTGGGATGACCTATATTTATATAAGAAATGTCATGATTCAGTCATTCGAAGATGTGTACCAATTAATGAAACCCTAAAAATTTGAAAAAAATGTCATAAATCTGAATTTGAGGGACACTTTGGAATAGATAAGACTGCAATTAAAATCTTACACTCTGGATTTAATTGGCCTACAATATCTAAGGATGTTAATTATTATGTGAAAACTTGTTATTGATGTCAGAGAGTAGGCAATATTTCTAAAAAGGATGAAACACTCCTAAATTTTACTTTAGAAGTTGAAATTTTTTATGTTTGGGGTTTAGATTTTATGGGACCATTTGTACCATCTTCAGGAAACATATATCTTATTGGCTGTGGATTATGTTTCTAAATGGATTAAAGCGATAATTTTGCCTCATTGCGATGCTCTGAGTGTTTCAAAATTTCTAAATAAAAATATTTTTACTAGATTTAGAATGCCAAGAGTGATCATTACTGATGAGGGAAGTCATTTTAAGAATTTTAGAATAGAGACATTACTTTAAAAAATGGAATTATACATATGATTGACGCAACTTATCACTATCTGACTAGTGGATTAGCAGAACTATCAAATCGTTAAATCAAAAGAATTTTGAAGAAACTGTGAATCCTCAAAGAACTGATTAGCCTGATAGACTGGATTCTGCATTATGGGCTTATATGACTATTCAAAAAACTCTTATAGAAATGTCTCCATATGGGCTCATATTTGGAAAAGTTTGTCATTTACCAGTTGAGTTAGAGCATAAAGCTTATTGGGCGATAAAAGACCTTAATTATAATTTGAAGGATGTTGGAGAAAAATGATTATTGCAAATTAATGAGCTCGAGGAAGTTAGGAATGAATCTTATGAAAATGCTCAAAGTTATAAAAGAAGATGAAAATTTGGCATGATCAAATGATTTTAAGAAATAATTTTAAGCTTGGATAAAAAGTTTTATTATACAATACACGATTGAAAGTATTTCCCGAAAAACTTAAGTTCAGGTGGATGGGGTCATTTATTGTGATAAAAGTTTATTCTTATGGAGCTGTGGAGATTAAAGATAAAAAAACTGGACATACAAAGAAACTAAATGGACATAGGTTGAAGCCTTACATTGGAGAAAATAAGCCCTATTATAAAGAGACTTTGTTGTTCGGTCTATCCAAGTAAAACATTTGGATACATCGGGCTGACAACATTAAACCAAGCTCTTCGTGGGAGGCAACCCATGGTTATCATTGTGATTTGATTTATGTTTGTTATTGTTATAGTATCGTGACAATCCTTTGCTTTGGGAGCATTCTCTTAACACAATTTAACATATTAAACAAGATTGGAAATTGAAGAAATTTGGCGTTAAGAAAATCACTGTTCACTAGAATACTGGCGCCTAGGCACCAACAATTGGTGCCTAAGCGCCAAAGTTCTGTGATGTTGGCGCCTAGGCGCCACAGTTACTAAATGTGGGAAAACTGCTCCAAAGCAGTTCTTCTCCATGTCTTCTCTATAAAACTACTTAGCCTTCATCCCTAATCTTCATACCTTCAAAATTTCAACCAGAGAAAAGAGTTTAGAAAAGTTTGAAGATCTTACTTGCTTCAATGGAGAATAAAGAGAATGGAGTTGAAAATAAGTTTGTGCATAATGACGCCTAAACTTATTTCAATGGTTTCTTAGTGTTGAGTTTGGAGAAAGTGACAAGCAAGTTAAGGAAGATTGAAGTGGAGCTTTCCAATCTACATAACAAGTTTCAAGATATGTATCACCAGTACGAGCACTTGGAGTGGCCGATGAAACTTCAATCCGACCACTTGACTAGTTATCAAGATGCTCAGGTAGCCATGTCTATTACGGAAAAATGGATTGATGATAGTATGGCTATCAAGTTTCCTCATGCCCTTGTCTTCTACACATTTGATCGCAAATATTAGGCATGTGATAGGGATGATGAGAATAAGATCAACAAAGATTGATCAGTCGAATAGATTTATAGTGTTTGTGTTTACTTTTGTAAGGGATGTGTTATGTGTGCTGCTTTATCCTATTTTTGATTGTGTGTTAGTTTGCTTATGTTGATTTGCTTAATTGTATTTGTGTTTGATATTGTATTGTTGTTTGAAATTTTAATGAAAGTTATGTTTGTGTAACCCCTGTGTTAAAATTTTGGAACTAAATTTGAATTAAAATTGGAAAATATAAGATGTTGAGGACATAATAAACATGAGGTGTGACATAAAATTAATGAGAAATTTGGTTTAAAAGGCTTAGTCTTGCTGTGTTACAATTAAACCCCAAGAAAAGAAAAATTTTGGGTCTGATGCCTAGACGTTGGGTCACGTGAACCGACCGAAAATCAAAATTTTCACAATTTAAACTGAACCCATGCCATTGTTGACACCCAAGATCGTTCTTCTTCCTATTTTTTTTGTGAAAACCAGTCCTAGGGTGTTTCATAGAGGTCATATCTTCAATTTTCTTGGTTCGAAAACACCAAATTGCATCTTCTCGAGGTCAGCTATACATTTTGGCATAATTATTTTGTGATTTCAGCATGGACTTTTCATACATTGAGTAGAGACATTCTACTTCCACTGCTAATGGTCCTCCATCTAGATTCTGGAATGTGTTGAGTGAAACCTATTTGGAACACCATAAAGATATGTTTTTGAAGCAGTGTCGTATGGCGGATATGGACAACAAATTTGATCATATGGCTAATTTTCTTAGAAGGAAAAGTGACTATGATGCTGATTATGATGAGGTATTGGTGAAATTCATGAAGGGTGACCATACAGTTGAATTTCCTACATGCCCTCGATTTAGACTTTTTAAGTGTCACTGATATATAAATGAAGATATTCCCTTTGCTTTTGATGATAATGAGGATGAGGATTATATTTTATTTCCCATTATATAGTAGTTATGATTTCTAGATCTATCTTATGTTAGACTGTTTATTTATGTTTTGCTACTCTATACTTTTATTTTCATTGCTCTTTTGTTACTCTTTTGCTTAGAACTGGATATGTGTTAGAGTAGTCTTTTACATTGCAAATTTTCATGATAAATATGTTTTTAAATTAAATTGTCCACTACTCTACACTTGTTTTTATTAATGATACATGTATTGTTCTCCTATTTAGATATTTCTATTTTTTCTCTTTCTTCATGCTTATCATAAACTTAACTATGTTAAACTAATTTAAAATTTAAGTTTGGGGGAAGAGAGAAAAATTTTAAAACTAAACATTATTTGTACTAAGTACAATATATTTTAAAAAACTATTTGATTATAACATGCGGTATGTTGAGATAGCTTAAGATAACTATATTTTTGATTTTATAAATAGTTTGTTAAACTTAAGTAAAAAAATTTAATAATAAGGTTAATTCTTGATTTAAGATATTTAGTATAAGAGTATAAAATTTTGCTTTTGCTATTTAAAATAAAGAAAATTATATTTTTGGGAATGTAAAAGATCTTGGACT
>NEWO01000115.1:1207707-1227344 GCA_003013225.1 Phalaenopsis aphrodite
AAATTTGTTATCTTATTGATTTATGGTTTGTAAAGATTAGGTGTATTTTGAATGACTTCGCTCATGAGAAATTTTCCTAAAGGCTCTTTGGTCATTATAAACCTTCAAAAATTTTCTTAGATTTTTCTAAGCAACATGCTAATTTTCATGATTATTTTAAGCAAATAATGCACATAAACTTAAAAAATATGATTCTATGCCTCAAAATCTCCTCTAACTTTAGAAAAATCAGAGAATGTTCCCTAAGACAGAGACAACAACATTCTAAAATTTCAAGCCAGGGTAAGATTATTACATGCATGGAGAATCAAAAAATCCAAATCAGTGTTTAATTAATTAAAAATAAAATATGCATCAAATGGATTCCAAATCATTTTCACATTATTCTCCTCTATTCACTGAGCAAGAAGGTATTTTTATTTTATTTTTATGATTTTTCTACACAAGATATGAAGTTTTAAAGGTAGAGTTCATTTTTTGAATTTTAAAATTCCCTATTTATCTATTTAAACGCACGACGCTGACTGTTTCCTAGGCAGCTCCAAAAGCACGTATGGCACGCTCTGGTTGGATGACGCCATCCACATAGCTGCTGACTCGGTCCACAGTTCATGTAAGGAAATGCTGTACGGCTCGATCTCCTCTGTCCATCCGATACACACGCGATCGGATGGCTCCCCAACGTTGTCCCTGATAGAATGATCCTATGATCATCCACACTAAAGCCCTAAGATCTTAGCCTAGACTTAACCAAATCACCTCGGGTTTGATCCTAAGGACTCGTCTAAGTGAGACGAACATATCCATATGGTAATCATGCAATTAAATTAAGCTTAATTAAATAGAGAATCAAAATAGGCTCGGGAGGAGGAGAGGTTCAATACCTTGGCTTTGTGATGGGAACCTTTGATCAGAGGGTCTCGACACATTCATTGAGGTTCAAAGAAGCTAGGGTTAAGCCTCTTGCTATGGTGAAATGCCTAGACACAAATTCAACCAAGTTCGATTTCAGGTGTTGGTCTAGAGCTATGCTAGGGGATTTGTGGAAGGGGGATTTAATAGGGCTTTGGATTCTCTCAATGTGATGAAGGTGTGGGTGAGTTTAATTTGATTTTGGTGGATTTTAGAGGTGTGGAGAGCTTTCTCCTATCTCCGACAAAGTTTTGAGCTAAAAAATTGGGCTACAGCAAAGGGATTCAAGGCAATGTGGTGGTTGAGTTTCACTGAGGGGTCGCAAAGAGGCTTTGGGATCATATTGGGGAAGTCTCTTAGAGGAATTTTCAACTCTCTCTCCATGGCTGTGGAGGGGAGCATTTTTAAAAAAATGGCCTTAGGCTTGCTGCCATGGCCAATTAGGGGGGTGAAATGTGCTGCCTAGGTGGAGGGCAGAGAGACCCTAAGCTTCACTTTGGATGAGGTGGCCTCTAGGTTTGAATTGGGTTTAATTCCATGTGGGTGGCTCTTGGTTTGGCCATTTTCCGACCACTAGGCTGTCGACTAGCCAAGGGATGTGTCTAAGGAGGTCAGGTGAGCTAGGGGAATATGTCACAACAATTTAATGTGTTTAGGCTTTGTTTTGGCAAAAATATCCTAAGCTTAAAAAAATATGGCATGAAATCCCTTAATTGAGGGGACCTTTGGTCCATGTCTTAGTTTAGGTCGTTTTAATAGGTTTATGCTGGTCACTAGGGTCCAACTAATGGTTGTGGAGTCATTAATTTGTTGAATTTGGGTAATTAGGCCATCTTTAGTGCATGGGTTCAATGAAGGTTCAAGTGATCAAAGCTTGGGTTTGGGATAGGATAGCCATGTTAATTGGCCCAATTGATTGATCAACATTGTTTAGATGATTTTTATGAAGATTTTTGGTGAAGGGTTGAAGTGATTTTGAGTTCAATTGGTATGTCAATTTGAGGGATTTTTAAAATTTGGTTAATTTGGGCATGTTGGGTTAGACATGGGTCTAGGTTGGGCTAGCCTTGGCCTAAGTCCAAATTTAATGGTTCAAATGATCAAGGGAGATGTTTTGAATATTTTTCATGAAGGGATGGAGTGGAATTTTTGGGGCTAAGGCCATCAATTTGGTGAGATTTTAAGACATGGAAAATTTGGGGTAAATTTTGGGCTTTTTGGACTTAGGTTGAAATCAAAAGAAATTGAGGCATCATCAAGGCAAATTGAAGGTCAAGTTTTATGTATGTGGATGTTATGAAGGTTTTTCAACACAAATTGTTGCAAATGGAGTAGGCCATGGGTTCAATTTGGTGGAACCAAGTCATAGGGCAAAAATTGGGGTTTGATCTAAATCAAAATTGGGTTCAAATGATGGACTAATTGATCTTGGATTTGGTCTAGATTGGTTGTATCAAGAGTGTATTTGAGTTTAAAATTGAAATTGGGGTAAATTGAGACCAGTTTGATAAACATTTCGAGTGATTTGGGGAAAATATGGGCCTTTAAAGGGCAATTTGGGGATTTTGGTCAAAGATGGTCAAATTGGCCAAATTGGGTCATGTGATAATTGAGAAAAATGAAATTGGGAATATTTAGGGGGTTTTTGGGAATTTTTAGGATTTTTTTGAATTTTTGGAATTTTCGGGTAAGGAGGGGTATTTTGGTAATTTGGTCAATTTTAGTGATTTTGTGTAGTTTGGGTGTTTTTAAGGTGTTTGAAATGATTTTTGAACCAAGTTGGGTATTGTGGGTAGATTTGTGAATTTTGGCCAAATTTTGGGTCTAAAAGGTATCTAGGTAATTTGGGGGAATTTAGGGGCAAAAGGATAGGTTCGGTATCTTAGTAGAGTTAGAGTGCCAACCACCATCAATAAGCCCTGGGCCAATGAAAACAGCAGTTTGGGTCCTCTATGTAGTGATCTTAGCCAAACCCTAGCCTAGGGCTAATGGGTTCAGGGGACAACCTATATGAGTCTCCCAAAAGTATCAAGGGACCAAAGTCAGGAAATTCTAGGTTTAGGGTAGTGACTGATTGTGAGTGAAGTGAGTGCCTTAAGCCAAAGAACAACACACAGGGTCAACCCTAAGGTCAAGCAATCCTAAGGGTGACTTATCTTGAGTTCCCCAATAGTGACCCCACCTTCTAAGTGCTAGAGGTTAGGACCAATATGTGGAACTTCAAGTTGAGTAGAGAAGAGTTTGGAATTTCTAATGGTGAGGGTTCCTTGTCTAAATTTCTAAGAATAGTCAATAGAAAAGTCCTATGGCTAGACCTTAGGCTACTAAAGAGAAAAAACTAAACCTCAACCAAAAGTGAGGTCAACATTGCAGTAATGATCTGATTTAATTATGATTTTATCTCTTCTGCATATAAACTGATTATTAAAAAAATCATCGATCAAACCTTGTTTGGCTGCCTTGAGCTTAAAAGGAGATCTCTCACCTTTTTGTTTGGATATTTAGATTATAAGAACTTTTTTACCAATCTAATGAAAAGGTTACATGTTTTAACGATTTTGAGTTATGGATGGGTCTCTTGACCATTTGTTCGATGAATTGTCTTTGTTCGCCTATACTTATGTTTGTCCCTAACTTTGTCATGTGATATGATACTTTTGTTATTTTCTCTTACACTTATTCATGAAATTCTAATCTAGCATTATTTAAAAAAAAAGGGATTTACCCATATGCAATTGAATTCTTAGATATTTATTTATCCACAATCTAAACTTTGGTCTTTATTATAATTTTTTTTATGATTCTCACATTTGCCAGACAGTATCTATGTATTTTACATGTCCAACACCTAAACATTTTCATGCTATAAACCCTTAAAGTACTTTATATTCCTCGTTAGCTCAGTTGTAATTTTGGCCAAAAATGGATTATTGGGCATATTTCTTGCAATTGAAAATAATACAGGAGCGATTGGCTAAAAAATGCTATTATGAAACTTTCATTAAGATTGATATGCACACTGTGATTAATACTTAGTAGTGAGTGAGTAGAAAGTATTCTAAGAGAGAGGAAGAGAAGAGATACAAAGGAATTTCAAAAGTTTGGTGGAAGAATTTGAGATAAGTTTTTATCTTTGTGACTACATTTAGTTTTAATTTATATTCTTGTTCATTTGCATGATTTCTACTTTGAAACTTAAGAGTGGTTATAATTTCTCCATGAATTATGAGTAGTTTTCTTTATATTTTTCCTTAAAATGATAAGTGATTAAGTATTATGTGGAAATGGTGTTACGTATTAATCTTTAATGTTGGTATAATTTGTGATGGTTTTTAACCTTGTACTTCATTTACTTCTTGTTTTAGCCGATTAAGATGTTAATATTTGTTGTGAGAACACGTAAGATCTGAGATGGTACTGTTTCAGTTAACTAATGGTGAGAATCACATGAGATTGTAATTCATATAACTAAGTGCAAATAAATAGGGAAACAAACTTTGAAGGGTGTAGAATTAGAAGACTTTAGAGTGACATGCTAAAGCCCTCAATTTGGTTTATAGTTTTAGGTTTTGATACAAGATGTTAGCCCCCAGGTGGAGGGAGAAGAGGGCACTCTAGAGTGAGAGCTAGTATCTTCCTTACCTAACCTGTCTTCAAGACTATTCAAACTTTAAATTAGCCAATGTTCTTTATAGCATCTCTAGTAAGGGTAAAGAATAATATTGCTCCTATTTGACACAACATAATTTGAATACTTCCACAATTTATTTCTTAAACTTGTCACTGATTCATTATAAGGAAAAAAATATTATGTTTATATTGCCTTCATCGTACAAATATCTAGTTAAATATAGTTAGTTGTTTACTTTATTTTAATTATCAAAAAATTAATAAAAAGAATCAGACTTTCATTTCTATTATAGTATCTAATGTTTGAGTAAGAATATTTTGCAAAGTAAAATTTTTTATCTATTTTCTTCTGATTTAGTTACATATTGTATTTCTCCCAGTGGGTTCGACATTCGGGGCTTAATAAAAAAGTCCTATATTACTTGATAACAATACATATACTTGCGTAGTATCCCTAATTAAATATAATAATTGCATTCTTATTTGTTTTGAAGTCAAGTTTATGCTAGTTGTTGCAAAGTAAGATTATAACTTGGAGACAAAAATTAAGATTATAACTTCATACATCGTACTGTCATATAAAATCGGGATCAAGTTTTTGGCGCCGTTGCTGTGGAGACAAAAATTGTTTTGAAAAGAAAATTTTTACTTTTAGAAAGTCTTATTTAAACTTTTAGATTTATTATAGGAATATTTTAGAATTGGTTTTATGTAAAGTTCTTATTTGTGTGATTTTAATTTATTTTGTTTTATAGTAATATATGCATAGTTAAGGTTTTAAAGGACTAGTGCCCTACGATTCTGAATTAGAAAAAAACTATTAGAAAAATCAAAAAAATAAAATATACAAAAAAACTAAAAGTGCTAAGAAATAGCAAACCAAAATAATCAAAATATTGACATTTATCAATACTTTAGACCTTTAGGGGATTGTGCAAACCCTACAATAGATGAACATAATTGTAGTATAACAAAACTTGTTGTAGTGACTAATTCATTTGTACTTAAACCGACTATTATTCAAATGGTATCAAATAATCAGTTTAGGGGAGCACCAACTGAAAATCCAAATTTACATCTTGTAAATTTTCTAGAATTGTGTGCTACATTTAAATATGATGGTGTATCAGATGATGCTACAAGACTTAGATTTTTTACTTTCTCACTAAGGGATAAGGCTAAGATATGGTTACATTTGTTAACACTTAGATCTATCAGAACTTTGGGTGCTTTAGCGCAGAAATTCCTTGCTAAATTTTTTTCACCATAAAAAACTTTTAAGTTTAGAAATGATATTACATCCTTTTGTCAGTTGGAAGGGGGTTCTATTTATGAAGCATGGGATCGATTTAAGAAACTACTGAGAAAGTGTCGACACCATGCTATACCAGATTGGTTAATAATTCACGTTTTAAAATGGATTAGCTGGATCTCTTAGATCTATTATCGATGCCTCTACTGTTGATTCATTAATGCCAAAACCATTTCATGATCCGTATGCTTTAATTGATGAGATGACTACTAAATTTTTAATGACCTTCTGAGAGGGTAAATCTTAAGAAAGAAGCAAATATTCATGAATCTGATGCTTTTGCAGTGTTAGCAAATCAAGTTGCTACAATTTCAAGGAAGTTAGACCAAATTGGAATGAATTTTTCTCAACCAATTGCAATGATTAAAGAGAATACATTAGGCCAAATGGTAGTTTGTCAAGCATCATTTAAAACTTTGAATGCCATAAAAAACAAGATGAATAACCTATATTCAAACTATTATTACCCAAGTTGCAAGAACCATCATAACTTTAACTAGAATAATACTTCGGGTGGTAATCAACAGTGGGGGAACAAACAAATAAACCCATTGGGAAACTGGAACAACCAAGGTAATAGTAATTATAGACATACTTATCCTCCAAGTTTTAATAGTAATCCACAATTTACGAAGAAAAAGTTGTCTATAGAAGAAGTGGTGTTAGAAATGGAAAATTAGCTACAAAGTCAAGGAGCTACAATTAGAAATATTAAAAATAAATTGATTAAAATATCAAATTTATTAAGTAATAGATCCTAAGGAACACCTCCTAGTAATACTGAAGTAAATAAAAAAGACCAGAATTAAGAGCAAGTAAAAGCTGTTCAACTTAGAAGTAGAAGAGAGTTAGAATGTAGCGTTCAAAAAGAGATTGAAGTAGATAGAGAAGAAATCGAAGAGACTAAAGATCACGCTCTGCAGGCTTTAGAGAGACCTATTTCTCAACTTAAAGTTGATTTGGGAAAAACACCACCTCCATTTCCTCGAAGACTTTGTCAACAAAAGTTAGATAAATAATTTTTAAAATTTCAGGAAATATTTAAGAAGCTTACAATTAATATTCCATTTATTTAAAACTTAGAACACATGCCAAGCTATGTGAAGTTTATGAAGAATATTCATAACTAGAAAAGGAAGTTTGAAGATAACGATATTGTTGCACTTATTGAGTAGCGCAGTGCTATAATTGAAAAAAAAAAGTATGTGAAAAGCTTAAAGATCCTGGTAGCTTCACAATTTCATGTGCAATACGAGACAGATTTTATGGAAAAGATTTATGCGATTTATGTGCAAGCATTAAACTTATGTCATTATCAATATTTAAAGGATTGGGATTAGGAGAAATATCCCTTACTACTGTAACTTTGCAGTTAGTAGACTGTTCAATAACATATCTTAAAGTAGTTATACAAAATGTTTTAGTGAAAATAGATCGATTTATCTTTCATTTTGATTTCATTGTGCTAGATATGGAGGAAGATAAGGAGATACCTATCATTTTGGGGAGATATTTCCTAGTATAGGAAGAGGAATGATAGATGTGTAGAAAGAGGAATTAACTATGTGTGTCAATGATCAAACAGTTACTTTTAATATTTTTAAATCATTGAAGTATCTTGTAAAAGGGAAAGATGATGAATATTATAGAATGGATGTAATAATATGTCTGAGTGAATGCCACTTCAAAAGAGAAATCTGAAATGAAAGTGTTGGAACATGAGCAAGAAGAGGATTTAGATCAATTTGAAGATTTTTATAAGGAATACTCCAATTATGTTCTAGAAAATTTTGAAGTTGTAGACACAATAAAAAAGATAAATCTTTTTGTCTATTGATTGAAAAACTTTCTGAACTTGAGTTGAAGTTACCTCCCGAACATTTAAAATATGCCTTTTTAAGTGATTCCTCAACATTACCGGTTATAATTTCCTCAAATTTAACTACAAAAGAAGAAATGAGTTTAATGAAAATTTTAAAAAATTATAAGAAAGCCTTTGGATGGACAATTGTTGATATTAAAGGAATGAGTCCTTAAATTTGTATGCATAGAATTCATATGGAAGAGAACTGCAGACCCCGGGTTGGTCCTCTAACGAGATTGAATCTTGTTATGAAAGAAATTGTTAAGAAGGAAATTTTAAAGTGGTTAGATTTTGAAATTATCTACCCTATTTCAGATAGTGCATGGGTTAGTCCAATTCATTGCATTTTTAAGAAAGGAGTGACTGTGATTATGAATGAGCATAATGAGTTAATACCAACAAAACAAGTCACTGGGTGGTGAATATGCATTGATTATAGAAAATTAAATCTTGCCACTAGGAAAGATCATTTTCCACTACCCTTTCTATATCAGATGTTGGAAAGACTAGTTGAGCCTAAATAATTTTATTTTTTGGATGAATATACAAGTTATCACTAAATACAAATAGCTTCTGAGGATCAAGATAAAACAACTTTTACTAGTCTTTATGGTACATTTGCTTTTAGAAGAATGACTTTTGGTTTATGTAACACCCTTGCTATATTTCAAAGGTGTATGATGGCTATTTTTTTATTTAATTGAAAAAAGAATTGAAGATTTTATGGATGATTTTTTCGTGTTTGGAACTTCATTTGAATCATGTTTAGAACATTTATCGAGAGTTCTTAACTGCTGAAAAGAAACAAATTTAGTTCTTAATTGAGAAAAATGTCAATTTATGGTAGGAGGAGTAATTTTTTTAGGACATTAAATATCAGAAAATTGTATGGAAGTAGACCCTGCAAAAATTTAAGTGATCGCTAATTTACCTTACCTAATAAATGTGAAGGAATGTAAGAGTTTTTAAAGACATGTTGGATTCTGCATGTGATATATCAAAGACTTTTCAAAAATAGCTAAGCCTATATGCTATTTTTTTTGAAAAAGATGGAATTTTTAATTTTGATGACGAGCCTAAAAGCTTTTGAACATTCCAAAAAAACTTATTCACTACACCAATTATGGTTTCATTAGATTGGGAAAAACCTTTTGAATTAATGTGTGATGCAAGTGATTATGCTATTGGAGTTGTTTTAAAACAAAAGCATGATAAAATTTTCAAAGTAATTTACTATGCTAGTAGAACTCTTAATGAATGTCAAATTATTTATACCACTATTGAGAAAGAGTTATTAGAAATTGTATATGTTTTTTGATAAATTCGAAACATATTTAATTGGAACCAAATTTATTGTGCATACAGATCATTCTGCTATTAAAAATTTAATGAAAATGATGGATGCAAAACCAAGATTAATACTATGGATTTTTCCTATGTAAGAATTTGACTTTGAAGTAATAGATAGGAAGGGAGCTAAGAATCAAATTTCTGATCATCTGTCCAGGCCAGAATTAGAAAAATCACTCTATTTTGAACAAGAAATTACTAAACATTTTTCATATGAAGAATTGTTCACTATTAATGAGCGGCGTGCTCCATGGTATGCCGACATTGTGAACTTTATTGTTAGTGACATTATACTATATTGACTGACATACCAACAGAAGACAAATTTTTTATCTGTAGCTAAGACTTATTTTTAGGATGACACAATTTTATACAAGCAAAAAGATGTAATTATTCAAAGATGTAGAAGTGATGCACAAAAAAAATATGCATTTTTAGACCTATATTTTATGCTCATGTTTTGTGATATTTCTCTTTAAAAGAATGTATTTTTCATGTTTTATTACAGATTAAAGATTTTTAGCACTTGGAGAATAAAGGAAGCAAAAAGGATGGAATTTGGATTCAAAATGACATTTTGGAGAGAAATACTCAGTGCTGATGTCACCACCATTGAAGGAAGGAGTTCAGAACAGCAAGGGCGCCAACAACATCACTTTGGGCACCGACGGTGCCATTGTATAGAGAGATCCAAATTAATTTCGGGCCACTAGCACTGACGACGCTAGCGTGGGCGCCAACTGTGCCAATATCGGTGTTCGGCAAATTTCTAGAAGATTCAATGAATTTGGATGCTTTTTGAGGAGTTACTCGACACATTTCTTAGAAAGCCGACATTATGCTCTATTTAAAGTAAAAATGTATCAGAAAAATAAGTCCCTTAGTGTTTCATCACTTTCCACTAGTGTTACATTGTGTGTATTGTGTAGTGTGTTGAGTCTTAAGTTAGTTCTTTGAGTTTGATGAGGAGTCTAAGTGTGATTTATCCTCTAAGTGTTGTTGGAGAGGGAGAGAAGTGAGAGATTTGTTCTTCCTTACATCTTCTAAGAGGGAATTAAGAATCTTATAAAGAGAGAAAAAGACTCAAGAGGAGCTTCAAGGGAATTGCTTCGAGGAGGAGTTACAGATAAGTGGTGTTTGTTTATTATTGTTGTATAAAAATTATTTTATTTATGAAATTCATGTTTTGTTGTATCTTCCTCATGAGTTCTAAGTAGTTTTCTTTGTCTTTCTCCCTACTCTGAGATATGGTGAAGTGAAGAGATAATTTGGATGTGTCATTTTAAAATATAAAAATAAATTGTGATGATTTTTTCACTCTGTTCTTAATTTACTTTTTGATCTGACCAATTGAAATGCTAAAATATATTGTGAAACATTTGATACTAGAAATGGAGTATGATTTCTACAACAAAGTGAGAATCACATTTGATTCCATGAAAGAGTGGTTTGTTCATGGAATTGGGTGCAAATAAATAAGGAATTATACATTACTGCGCGAAGAATTGGAAATTTTTCGGTGACATGCTAAAATCTTCAATTTGGCTTTATTGTTTAAGAATTAGAGTGAGAGTTGGTCTTCAAGGGACGGGAAGTGGGAGCTTTGGAGTGAGAGCCAATATCCTCCCATTCTAATCACAAGTTTAGTGACAACATAAGATTATCCAATGATTCTCAGTAACACTTAACTGAGGGTAGAGAATTAAAACTGCTCCTATTTGGTACAACACAAATTCAAACCATTTACCTCTCTCATTTAACTAAAAACTCATTGTAGTGGGAAAGATGCTTTCTCATATTTGATAACTTTGTCACAAAAATATAAAGATATTTTGGTAGTAATTATTTAGCTTTGCTCTACAGTTTTGCTAGTAGTTGATAATTAAGTTATGATAGAACCCTAAACATTTGAAATTAGTGTAGTAGATTTTCTTTATTGTTATGAATTTCATGATTTCAATTTCCATTACGAGTTTACACCTTGCTCGTGGGGTAGATATTTGAGGCTTAATCAGAAGGTCCTGTATTACTTTAAAACGATACATATACTTGCGTAGGATCACAACATTAATTACTCTAATCTCTTATTCATCTATAATAAATCAAGTTTTGACACTGTTGCAAAGCGAAGTCAACTTTGTTAATTTTACACATCTATAATTTCAGGATCAAGTTTTTGGCATCGTTGCCGGGGAAAGTAACGACAAATTAAATGAATTTGATAAATTAGGAAATTTAGAGATAAATTAAATAAAATATATATACATAAAATTTAAAAAATAATAATTAAAATAAAAAATAAAAAATCATTAAATTTTTTTAATAGAAATTTAGGAGTATTTTTAATAATTTTTACTATTGCTTTTTATATTTGTTTATGGGTAGTATTGGATCAGAAAGTTTAGTACCTTATGATTCGGAGTTAGAATGTACTGCTAGAAAACTTGAAAACAATAAAAAGAATAAAGAAATTTAAACAAAATGATGAATAACTTAGATAATCAAACAAATGAAAATGAAAATCGATAAAGATCTTTAAAAGATTATGCTAATTTTACAACAGATGAACTTCACTTGACTATTCAAAATCCTGATGTTGCTGCTAATTCATTTGAGCTTAAGCCTCCTATTACCCAAATGCTACAAAATAATCAGTTTGGAGGAACACCTACTGAAGATCCTAACTTACGTCTTGCTAGTTTTCAAGAAATATGTGCTACTTTTAGATATGATGGAGTGTTTAATGATGCTGTAGGCTTAAATTTTTTCCTTTTCATTAAGGGACAAAGCTAAAACTTGGTTAAATTTGTTAGCACCTGGATCTATCATAACTTGGGAAGAACTATCATAAAAATTTTTGGCTAAATATTTGCCACCCTTGAAAACTGTCGAGCTTAGAAATGATATTACCTCTTTTTGTCAGTTCAAAGGGGAATCAATATAGGAAGCTTGGGAAAGATTTAAAGATCTCCTTAGGAGGTGTTCACAACATGCTTTACCTGATTGGTTAATAATTAAAATTTTTTACAATGGATTAGTAGGATCACTTACATTTATTATAGATGCTGCTGTAGGTGGATCATTATTGTCAAAACCTTTGGAAGACGCATATTCTTTAATAGAGGAGATGACTACTAAAAATTTTCAATTGCCCTCTAAATGGGTAAATCAAAAGAGAGTAGCTAGTATTCATGATTCTGATGCAATGTCTATGTTGGTATCCCAAATTGTTGTTATATCAAAGAAGATTGATCAAATTTGAGTGAACTACTCTCAAACACCTCTAATGTTAGAGGAAAATTCACTACAATTGATAATTGATACTCAATCACCTTATGAAACTCTGAATGCTATAAATAATATAACTAATAATCCCTATTCTAATTATTTTAATCCTAGATGGAAAAATCAACCTAATCTTAGTTGGAATAATTATAACAATTCAGTGAACCCCTCAGGACATTCAAATGACCAAGGAAATCTTAACTATTGACCTTATTATCCTCCTGAATTTAGTAGTAACTCCCAAGTTAATGAGAAGAAGTTTTCTATGAAAGAATTGGTGTTGAATATGGGAAATCAAATAAAAANTTAAATAAAATATATATACATAAAATTTAAAAAATAATAATTAAAATAAAAAATAAAAAATCATTAAATTTTTTTAATAGAAATTTAGGAGTATTTTTAATAATTTTTACTATTGCTTTTTATATTTGTTTATGGGTAGTATTGGGTCAGAAAGTTTAGTACCTTATGATTCGGAGTTAGAATGTACTGCTAGAAAACTTGAAAACAATAAAAAGAATAAAGAAATTTAAACAAAATGATGAATAACTTAGATAATCAAACAAATGAAAATGAAAATCGACAAAGACCTTTAAAAGATTATGCTAATTTTAGAACATATGAACTTCACTTGACTATTCAAAATCCTGATGTTGCTGCTAATTCATTTGAGCTTAAGCCTCCTATTACCCAAATGCTACAAAATAATCATTTTGGAGGAACACTTACTGAAGATCCTAACTTACGTCTTGCTAGTTTTCTAGAAATATGTGCTACTTTTAGATATGATGGAGTGTTTAATGATGCTGCAGGCTTAAAATTTTTCCTTTTTAATTAAGGGGCAAAGCTAAAACTTGGTTAAATTTGTTAGCACCTGGATCTATTAGAACTTGGGGAGAACTATCATAAAAATTTTTGGCTAAATATTTGCCACCCTTGAAAACTGTCAAGCTTAGAAACGATATTACCTCTTTTTATCAGTTCAAAGGGGAATCAATATAAGAATCTTGGGAAAGATTTAAATATCTCCTTAGGAGGTGTTCATAACATGCTTTACCTGATTGGTTAATATTTAATTTTTTTTACAATGGATTAGTAGGATCACTTACATTTATTATAGATGCTGATGTAGGTGGATCATTATTGTCAAAACCTTTGGATGACGCATATTCTTTAATAGAGGAGATGACTACTAAAAATTTTCAATTGCCTCTAAATGGGTAAATCAAAAGAGATGATTCTGATGCAATGTCTATGTTGGTATCCCAAATTGTTGTTATATCAAAGAAGATTGATCAAGTTTGAGTGAACTACTCTCAAACACCTCAAATGTTAGAGGAAAATTCACTACAATAGATAATTGATACTCAATCACCTTATGAAACTCTGAATGCTATAAATAATATAACTAATAATCCCTATTCTAATTATTTTAATCCTAGATGGAAAAATCAACCTAATCTTAGTTGGAATAATTATAACAATTCAGTGAACCCCACAGGACATTCAAATGACCAAGGAAATCTTAACTATTGACCTTATTATCCTCCTGAATTTAGTAGTAACTCCCAAGTTAATGAGAAGAAGTTTTCTATGAAAGAATTGGTGTTGAATATGGGAAATCAAATAAAAATTTTAGGAGCTGCAATTAGAAATATTGAAAACCAATTAGGGCATATTGCTACTGCAGTTTCTAACAGACCTTAAGAAATTCTTCCTAGCAATGTTGAAGTTAATCCAAAAGATCAGAGTAAGGAGCAAATTAAAGCTATTCAATTATGAAGTGGAAAAGAATTGGAGACAAGGATCGAAAGAGAAACTGAAGTTGAGAAGGTGAAAATTGAATAATACAATGATGATATATATTCTAATATAGATTCTTCAAATAAACTAATAAAAATTTTATTAGAAAAACCTCCACCTTCATTTCCTCAACGATTGAAGCAATAGAATAATGATAAACAATTTACAAAATTTTTGAAAATTCTAAAAAAGTTAACGATAAATATTCCTTTCGTTGAAGATTTGGAATAATTGATAAATTATGTGAAATTTATGAAGGATGTACTAAACAAGAAGATGAAGTTTGTAGATTACGAGACCATCGCACTTAGTGAAGAGTGTAGCACAATTATTCAGAAAAAACTTCCTGAAAAGTTAAAAGATCCTGGTAGTTTTACTATACCTTGTGGTATTGGTGAGAAATTTTTTGGATAAGCCTAATGTGATGTAGGAGCTAGTATTAATCTTATGCTTCTATGAATTTTTAAAAGGTTACATTTATCGGAGATTTCCCCTACTATTGTAACTCTTCAATTAGCTGATCGATCAATAACTTATCTTAAAGGAATATAGAAGATGTATTAGTAAAAGTGGATAAATTTATTTTTCCTGTGGACTTCATTGTTTTATATATGAAAGAAGATAAAGAGATTCATATTATTTTGGGGAGACCATTCCTTGCATTAAGGAGAGCTATGATAGATGTGCACAAAGAAGAATTAATAATGAGAGTACTTGATGAAGAAGTAACATTTAATATAGCAAAATTTACGAAATATCTTGCGATAAAAAAGGATAATGAATGTTTTAAATGGAAGTTACTAATTATCTAAGTAATAAGCGATTTAAGGGAATTTTCGAAGAAAAATTAAGGCAAGATAAGAACTTTGAGCATGAGAATGAGAATGAAGAAAAAAATGAGAATTTAGATTATGTTCAAGAAAAATTTAAGATTTTGGACCTTACGGAAAATGATAATAAAAATCTTATTCCTTTAATTATTAAACCACCCAAACTCTAGGGAATGTGGAAAAGCGTGGAAGAGAGTGAAAGGCGGTTGAAGGGTGCGAAATACGGTCTTTTTTGATCGATTTCTACTCTAAATAGATCCTAATGTCAGTTTTCAAATAGGTGCATCCAAAAACTCTTCAAAAAGCGTCCCAATTTGTCGAATCTTCTACAAATAGAGCTTGCGCCATAATTGGCGTCGTCGGCGCCAGTAGCAATATAATTAATCTGTTCTCTTTGTCAAATGGCATCATTGGAGCCCAGTCTGGCGCCGTCGTAGCTGAACATTTCTTCTAAAGCTCTATTTTAACTCCAAATTCCATTCTTTTTGCTTACTTTTAGCTTCAAGTCCTAAAAATCAATAACCTTCAATAAAACATGAAAAATACCTTCCTTTAAAGTGTAATATCACCAAAAATGAGTATAAAATATATGTTTAAATATACATGTATTTTTAGTTTATCAAAATCCCCAAACTTAAATGTTACTTGTCTTCAAGTAACTCCTTTACTACATAAAAATTATGACTCATGACAAAGAATTTAACTTCTAAATTTTCATATTTTAGTCCACTAAATACAATAACATATCTTAAGAATAATGTAAAATAACTCCAGTTAATACTAAAGGTAAAAGAATATCTAGCAGTGAAGTCTAAGATTACTTATTCTCTATTCTTTTCAAGGAAAATTGACAATTTTTCATATTAAAGCCACCTAGGTTATCCATATGAAAAAAGGTTCATGAAACTTTACTAGTAAATATGCTAATAACAAAATATAAGTTTAGAAAATGTAGTCAAGCCTTCTTCTTTATGTTGATTTAAGTGAAGCTAATTTTTAATTAGGCATCTCGTCAAGCTTCTCCTCACATCTTTTTTTTTCTTTTTTTTTCTTTTCTTTTCTTTTCTTTTCACGGTCATTTTCAATCCTTTTTCTTTTCTTTTATTTTCTCTGTTTTTTATATTTGATGTGAGGATTATTATATATGGATAGCCTTTAATGATTTTGAACTTCACTATCTTTTTCTTGAAGTTAAAAACTTTTCACATTCCTTCATTTTATAAATTTATATTAGATTTAATGATTTTTCATAAAATTTTATTCTTTTCTTCTTATGTAAATCTCTAAGATTTTTAATACTTCAAAAATACAAATTCCTTTTCTTACAATAGAAAACATAGTCTTATTCTATCATATCAAATATCTTAATCTTTAAAATTAGCCTTTATTATTGAAAATTTTTACTTAAGTTTACTATATATTTAGAAACACAAATACAGTTATCTAAAGTTACCCTCTAATACCAAATGTCATGTTAAATTTAAAAGTTTTGAAAATATTGCTAATTGAGGACAAATAAAATTAAGTTTCTATTCTTTAAAAAGAAAATTTTCTTTCCTCCCAAACTTAAATTTTTAAAAGATTTAGCATGAAAAACTGAAAAAAATAAAGGGTGAAAGAAAACATTTAATACATAAAGAAAAGACTTACCTGTTGAAGGTTCTGATATTGAAACTTAACTCTGAAATATTGCAGGTACTAATATGAAAAGTTACAAGACTTAAAACATTAAATAAAACATAATACATATAAAAATTTACTGAGAAAGAGCTAACTACAAATACATTCAGTAAAGTACTAAAAACTAACAACGATACTAAAAAGATTTCCATTGGCAAAAAACAGTTTCATAATCCTACTGGTCACAATACAACATCATATTTAAAATAAAGCAAAGTATCACACTCTAAAAATAAACAATCACAACAATAAAGTACAACCAAACATAAACTAAACAAAAAAACAAACTAAAACATCAACAATCATCTTCTTCTTCTTCTTCCACATCCAAATTTTGTTGATGAAACGGGGTAAAAATAGAGTGAGTAGGAAACTGAACTGAGTGGTCACCCCTCATGTTTTTGACAATCACATCATCATAAGCAGCATCATATTCAAACTTCTGCCTTGTCAAATCATCATTGTATGCATTTTTGGACTCTATATTTTCCATTCTACTTTCCATTCTCAAGTTATCACCCTGTTGGATCATCATCTGCTCCATAAGTCCCTGGAGAGTAGGGGTACTTAAAGTAGAAGGAATATCCCCACTCCTACTTCTAGATCTCCATCTAACATGAGATCATAAGTCTTAATATTGGCAGGCCTAATAGATTTTAGAGTTTCAATCCTCTCCTCATCCATTCTAACATCAACACCTGCCTGTTCACATAGTGTGAAGATCGGGGCTGGGTGTGCTAAACCACTAGTAGTCTCTCCCAAAGCAATAGAACAAGTGTTTCTATAAATAATATGACCTACTTCTATCCTTCTCATTGTTGAATGCAGAAGTTCAAGATGGCTCTGTCCTTTGTAACCTCACTATGATGATTTTTTGGTACCATTCTACCAGAAATAAAGTAGTGATAGGCCTTAGATACTACATTTAACATAGAAAGAGGGAAGTTTACTTTAACAGCATTGTTCACCTTCCAAGCTCTTCTTCCATCAGTAAGAAAAGAAATAACTTCATCTAAGGCCTCATTTGTAGCAGAAAATGATTTGAACTTGTAGCTATACACATCCTCTAATTGGTAAAATTCATTAATTCTCCTTGGAGTGAATTCCACAATTTTCCCATGAACAAACACGTAGTCTTCAGAAGTTTCCTTAAATTTGGTATAGAAATCTATCACTATACGAACAATAGCCTAGGTAGTAAAGTAACAAAAATCCTCCCACTGCCGAGCATTGATTAATTTTTCGACTTCTCCACCAGGATTTTAAATCTTTGATATGGAATTACTTTCTTAGTTGCAAGTAGATTATTGAAACAAATGTTAGCCTTGTAGTTGACAAACTTTTGATTATCATAATCCACCTTTCTCTTTCCCCTGCTCTTTCTCGGTGCCATGGTAATCTAAGAAAATTTGATAAAATCCAAACAAATTCCAAAAATTTTTGAAAATAACAATGTAGAACGTTTTAAACTTAAATCTACTATGTAAGAGTTCTTCACCAAAGGATTTTCTCAAAATCTTCTAAGAAAAATTTCAAAATTTTAGATCTCGGTTTTGTAAGATAAATCTTTGGTGAAATTAAAAAATTTTGAGTTCAAAGTGTAGCTCTTACTTACAGAAGATGAAATTCGAACTTCTTTTGCCTTAAAATCGCCTCAAATCCAAGCAATAGTAAGCCCGAGGAGCAAAAACATGAGGTTGAAGGTGACCAAAAGGGTAAAAATGGTGTTTTTACTATGTAAATTGTGAATTTTAAAGGGTTTGAGGATTTTTGGGTCGAGGGCAATGTCGGCGCTAGTGGCAAAAAATTCACTTTTTTAATTTTCACAATTTTCAACTTTCTTTCAATTCACTCCAAAGTTTATTTAGTCTTTTTGAACACTAATTTTCTTCTTAAAATATTTAACAAACAAGAATTTTCACAAACAACACCAAACTAGCTTTTATATATGAAAATACATTTTTTACAAATACATTTTTCTAATCACACTTTCACAAACATAAAGCAAACTAAATTATAATTCAGTGTCAAAATCAAGCCACAACACTAGAACGCTGACACAAAACTACATACACAATCAAAGTTAATACAGTTCTAAAGCAAAGTAAAGTAAAGTAAAGTAAATCCAAACAATCACATTAAAAACATAATTACTTTAAAATAGCAGAGAGTCCAACTTCTTCAATTATTCTACTTCATCTTCAGTACTTCCTCCTCCTCTAATTCGGCCATAGACTGGTAATGGACGTACAAATTGTAGAAGGGTCGATACGGCAATTGATCAGTTAAATTTTCGTCGATCCATCCATTTTTCTTAAAAATCTGCACCAATCCTGCTTCAATTATTCCAGTATGATCAAAGTTCTCCTTCATCCTCCAATCTAGGTGATCAAAAAGGTAGTTAAGATTTTCTATTGCATTCATAATACTCTAAAGTTCTCTTTCTATTTTATTTATTTTCTTCTCCAAAGCTATTGAACTTGTAAATGTTTGTGGCATTAATGGTGTTGAAGCATGTGATGCATCATCCAAGATAACATCTAATGCTTCATTTCCATTCCCAGTATAATTGTCATCAATAGGAATCATGGGCACCCAAGGTAATAATACCTTCTCCAAACTTTCATATGGCACTTGAGATTCACTACAAAGTAAAAAAATTGTATAAGGATGCCCTAGTCCATACATTGGCTCATTCATAATAATACCCATAATAGATTTGAAAAAAATTGATCCCACATCAATGAGCTTTTCCATTTGAATGTAATAGTTTAAAATGACAATTTCTTTTGTAACTCTACTAATCTTCATGGTAAGGAGTAATTTTTTAGATATGAAGAAATGCCATTGTTTTGATATTGGATTAAGCAGCGAAGCAGAGAAACTAACGCATCCCTCATCTCTAATTTCCCAATTATCTTTTTTATCTGTTAGAAAGTTATATACATCTTGCATTATATCTCTCTTT
>NEWO01000115.1:1233681-1248944 GCA_003013225.1 Phalaenopsis aphrodite
ATTTGATTTTATAATTTAAACTTATCACTAAATTTTATAATTTACCATTATCTCCTCTTCAATGATGACTATTCATTCAAAGGTGTGACACAACTTCATCTCTTCTAAATTACTACCAACAAATCATCTCAGCAAAGTAATGAAGGATAGAGGTATGCTAAACAGTTCATCATGCTCGACGTGTAGCTAGTAGTGCTACGTCTAGAGGCTTGGGTTGGCCTGCCCTGATTTTCACTTTATGTGAGCAATAAGAAGTAGAGTCCCATAAAAATGACGAAAAGCTGCAGCCAAAAAATCTTATTAAGAAGCATATGGTTCAAAAAGTTGAATCATTTGTTGAGTCTAAGAGTGGAGGTAGTGATAGACCCTCAACATCAGCTGCAGGGGCATCTACCTCTCGCTCTACTTTACTTGAAAACATTATGGATCAGCTCATGATTCAACAAATGAATATTGTGAATATGCAGAATATGATTAGAGGAATTTAAGCAAGATATGCTTACAATGATGAATATAAGTAGAGGAGAGTTCAACATGACATAGCTTACGAGAAGCCTATGGTTAGATTTCTTAAAAGTGAGTATAATGTGGACTTTCCAACTTTCCCCAGCTTCACATCTTATACTCCAGATCATGATGATGATGATGATGATGATGAAGAAGAAGACGAAGTTGATGAGAAGGAGGGCGATGAAGATTGATATCTTAGGAGTTAGTTTGTTTGATCTTTGTTTGTTATTCTTATTGGTTGTTTTTTGTTGTTATTTTAAAACCATTGTAGTAAGAAATTTCATCTTAATGATGTAATATGAACCTAATTTGTAATAGTAATTATATATTTTTACTTTTTCTACATTTTTAGTATTTTCAGTTCTTGTTTCTATTTTTAATTCTCAGGAAATTCTTTTAAAATGTATTAAGTTTCATTTAATTCTTTAAAGTTTGTATGTATTTTTAAAGTTAGTACCTGCAGTATGCTTGAGCCCAGTTTCATACTCAGATATCCTCTACAGGTTAGTTTTTATTTTGATGCATTTTTTATTTTCTTCCACCAACTAAATTTTGTCCTGAACATTTTTAAATTACTTAAAAATTTAAGTTTGGGGGAAAGAAAAATTTCTTTAAAAAAAAAGTAGACTAAATTTTATTTATCCTCAATTAACTATATTTTACAAATTAATTTAACATGAGTTGGGATATTAAAATTTAACTATAGTGAATATTCTTATGTTTGTAAATATTATGGTAAATTTAGGTAAAAGTTTTTAATAATGAAGGTCAATTCTAAGTTAAAGATGTTTGGTATGATAAGATAAGAATAAGTTTTTATATTTAAAGTAAAGAAAATTGTATTTTTGATGTATAAAGAATTTAAGAGTTTCATGTAAGAAGAAAAAAGCAAAAATTTATGAAAATCATAAACTAATATGAATTTATAAAGTGAAGAAAGGTAAAAAGTTTTGACTTTAAGAAAAAGATAGTGAAGTTCAAAATTATTAAAGGCTATCGAGATATAGTAATCCTCACTTGAAAAAGAAAGAATACAAAGGACTAAAAAGATCCTAAATAAAAAAAAAGAAAAAAGAGAAAAAAGAAAAGAAAAGAAAAGAAAAGAAAAATGAGTGAGGAGAAGCTTGAGGAGATGCCTAATCAAAAATTGGCTTCACTTAAATCAACTTAAGTAAAAGAGTTTTTTACAATTTCTAAACTTAAATTGGAATATTAGTAGCATTATTAGTAATGTTTTCATGAAGTTTTTTTTTGTATGAATGTTCTAAGTATGCTTGATATGACAAATTACAATTCTTATTAAAATGAATAGAGATTTAGAAATCATAAATCTGATTACTAAGTACTATTAGACTTAGAGTTTAAATTTAAGTTATTAAAGGTTTTTCTTAAATTTTCTTATTTTATTTATTTAAACTAAAGTATTGAAGTTATAAATTTAGCTCTATCCTATGTCATATGATTTTATGTACTAAAAGTGTCACCTGAGGACAAGTAACCTTTAAGTTTGCGAGATTTTTATACACCAAAATAATATGTTGTTTTAAGTGTTCATATTATGCTTATTTTTTTGTGATATTGCACTTTAAAGAAATTTATTTTCCTGTTTTTATTGCACGTGTATAATTTTTAGGAAATTTGAGCAAAAAATAGTAAAAAGGATAAAATTTGGAGCCAAAATAACAAATTTTGGGATTCTGGTGCCTGAAGCGCCAGAACTGGCACCTGAAGTGCCACTATACAAAGAGTTGGTGTCTGAAGCATTAGAATTGATGTCTGAAGCACAATTTGACAGAGAGCTAGCGCCTGAAGTGCCAGATTTGGCGCTTGAAGCGCCTAAACCCAAAACAGTGTTATCTTAAGAAGGTTGGCGGCTGAAGCACCAGAACCAACATCTAAAATGCTAGAGATGAATTTTTGTGAATTAAGGTTGTTGAAGTTGAATTTTGCACAAATTTTGAAAGGGACACTTGTTAAAAATACCCCTTTGAGTGATTAAATGCATCTAGACACTTTGGAAGGTTCTCTTATGAAGGTATATGTCACTTAGATCAATAGGCATGTCTTCTGATTTCAAAAGTGTTGAGTTTGGGACAAACTTTTTTGAGGGACTTCTGATTTCTTTTTGGAGGGAGGCAACCTCTAATAATAGAGAGGAGTGTCTATCTATTGGAGGAGGCGTGTGAAGGATTTTTTGGGAAGTCAAGAGCGAGAGAGTGAAAAAGAAAGTCAAGGGCTTGGAGATTTTTCTTCAAAGATTGTAATAGTAAATGGAAGGTGAGAAATTTCTTCTTTATTACACATCTAAGAGAAAATTGAGAGTGCTTGTAAAGAGGGAAAGTGCTTCAAGAGAACTTCTAGGGATTTTCTTGGGAAGGATTGTGAGATAAGTTGTGTTCTTTTATTTCTTTGTTTTGTAAATGATACACCTAAAATATATAGTGTTTTTATACACATTTTTATACCTATTTTTTGAGATATTGCACTTTAATGAAAGGCATTTCTGTATTTTTCTTGTGGGTACAATCAAATGAATGAAAATGCTAAAATGAGTTATTAAATTTCTTGTTTGTGTGCATGATTTCTAAATATTGAGCAAAAATGAAGAAATGTGAACTGCGGTGCCTAAGCTCCTAAGATTGGCACCTAAGAGCTAGATGATATGCTCCTATGCGCCAAGTACCTCACGCTTAAGTGTCAAAGTTAGATACTTGACAAAATATTTAATTGGAGCTAAATTTTGAAGAGGAGTTTGATGCAACCCTTGATTAAAATGTGGGAAATAGTCCATGGACATGAAAATTCATTCAATTGGCTTATAAGAGGAAACTTCTAGAAGATTCATTGAATGGAGACACCTTTTTGAAGAGACACCAAGGCACCCCTTGGATTTTTATAAGAAAAGACTTAAATTTTCCAAGAGAGGGGGCCAACAACCATCCACCAAAGCTTACCACCGCCGCCACCGCCGACCACCTTTATTTTATTTTATTTTATTTTGAGTATTAGTTTGTATTGTTAGAGAAGTAAGAGAATTTAAAGGAACTTCAAGACATTTGATGGAGAGAATTTGAGATAAGTGTTTATCTTTGTGACTACACTTGGTTTTTAATTTAAATTTCTTGTTTGTGTGGATGATTTCTACTTTTAAACTCACGTGTGTTTATGTTTTCTCCATAAATTTTGAGTAGTTTTCTTTTTCTTTTTCCTAAAAATGATAAGTGATTAAATGCTTCAAGGAAGTTGTGCGAAGTATTAGTCTTCAATTTTGGAATAGGTTGTGATGATTCAAGACCTTGCACTTCATTTACTTCTTGATTTGACCAATAAAGATGTTAAAACCTGTTCTGAGAATTGATCCCCAAAAATATAGTTGTGTAAAAATTATAAAGTTGAATTCACTTTACAATGATGCCAAAAACTTGGTGTTGTATTTTATAAATAAGAACTTTAAGCACTTTATGTCGGGATTCTACGCAAGTATATGTATTGTAGTCAATTAATATAAGACTTTCTATTTATGTCCCAAATATTGATCACATGAGGAAGGTTTAAATTTGAAATGATAAATTAACTAGGAAAGTAACAGAAATAAAACAAAATTACTGTCACTAATTTTGAATGTTTGAGATACTATCATAACTAAATTATTAACTAGTAACAAAATTTAAATGCAAAGTTTAAAATAGTAACTACTAAACTATGTTTATGTGATAAAGTTTTCTAATATGTAAAAGCATCTTTCCCACGACAATGAGTTTTTGGTAAAAGAAGATGAGATAAATGGTTTAAATATGTATTGTGCCAAATAGGAGTAATTTTAATTCTCTACCCTGATTCAGTGTTATAGAAAATCTTTGTCTAATCTCAGGTTTAGTCCTTAAATCTATGGCTAGGCTAGGGAGATACTAGCTCTCACTCCAGAGCTCCCACTTCCCTTTCCCTGAATGCTAACGCTCGATTTATTTCTTAAAAACTAATACTGAGTTGAGGATTTTACTCTGTCACCCTAAAATCTCCAATTCTACACCCAACAATGTATATTTCTTTATTTATTTGCAATTAATTCAAAGAATGAAATAACCCTTCATAAAATTAAATGTGATTCTCACTCTGTTGTAAAACTCATACTCCATTTTCCAGATCATATGTTTATCAAAATATTTTAACAATTTAATTGGACAGATTAAAAATTAAATTAAGAACAGAGTTGAAAAACCATCTCAATTTATTTTATTTTTTAAAATTTGCTCATCTAAATTATCTCTTCATTTCACCATATCTCAGTGTAGGGAGAAAGATAAAGGAAACTACTCAGACTTCATGAGAAAGTTGCAACAAAACATAAATTTCTCATATAAAAGAAAGTTCATAAAATAATAATAAACAAACAACACTTATCTGAAACTCTTTCTCAAAGCAAATCATTTGTAGCCTCTCTTAGGAAATGTAGGAGAAGAAATATCTCACCTCTCTCTCCCCCTCCAACACTCTTAGAGGAGAATTCACACTTAAACTGACTACAAAAACTCAAAACCACAAAGAAAATAAATGACTAATGGACTCTAAGTGGCTATAAGGATTTTGGAATAGCGTGGAGGAGAGTAGAAAGTTGTTGAAGGGTGTAATGGGGGGTCTTTTCTGATTAATTTCTGCTCGGAATAAAGCCTAATGTCAGTTTTTCAATAGGTGCATCCATAAACTCTTAAAAAAACATCCAAATTCATCGAATCTTCCAGAAATAGGGCTTGGACCGACATTGGTGTCGTCGGCTCTCATTTTGGCTTTGTCGGTGCCAGTAGCCACTTAATTAATTTGTGCTCTTTGTCAAATGATGACATCGGTGCCCAGTCTGGTGTCGTCAGCGCTGAACATTTCTTCTAAAGCTCCATTTTGACTCCAAATTCCATTTTTTTGCTTCATTTTTGCTTCAAGTCCAAAAAATCAACAATTTGCAATAAAACCTGAAAAATACCTTCCTTTAAAGTGTAATATCACTAAAAATGAGTATAAAATATAGGTTTAAATATGCATGTATTTTTAGTGTATCAGGAACATGTAAGATCCAAGATGATATTATCTCAGCCAACAAATGGTTAGAATCACATATTGATTTAATGAATGAGAATTTTGTTCATGGGGTTAAGTGCATATAAATAGGGAAATATTTTTTCAATGGTGTAGAATTAGAGGACTTTAGAGTGATAGGCTAAAGCCCCCAATTACATTTATAGTTTTAGGTTTTGATATAAGATGTTAGCCCCCAGGTAGATGGAGAAGGGGGAATTCTAGAGTGAGCTTGTATCTTCCATGTCTAGCCGATCTTCAAGACTATTAAAACTAATGATTAGCTAATGTTCTTTATAGCATCTCTGGTAAAGGAATATTACTACTCCTATTTGGCACAACATATTTAGCATACTTCCACAACTGAACTCCTATATTTATCACTGATTCATGATAATGAAAAAGATATTTTACCTATATTGCCTTGACCTTGCAAATATTTTAATTAAGTTAATTAGTTGTTCGCTTTATTTTCAATTATTAAAAGTCATAAAAAGAATCGAACTTTCATTTCTACTATAGCATCTTACGTTTGAGTAAGAATATATATTGCTAAGTATTTTGTTATTTAAATCTAATCTTCCTTGTGGATTCGATGTTAAGGACTTAATCAGAAAGTTCTATATTACTTGTTAACGATACGTAGACTTGCGTAGTATCACATATTGAATTATTATAACTGCATTCTTATCTGCTTCATAGTGAAAAATTTACCTAGCATTTGCTATGGATCAAGTTTTTGGCGCAGTTGCAAATTAATAATAACTATTAAAGAAATTAATCATATAATCACATATATCGCATTTTACATCTATCTATATATAATGTCGGGATCAAGTTTTTGGTGTCGTTGTTGAGGAGGAGGAAAAATATAATAGTAAATTGTAAAAATATTTTCAAAAGAAGAAGTTTTTGGAGAGCAAATTTTTTAGTAAGTCTTATTTAAACTTTAAGATTTAGTTTAGGAATATTATAGTATTGTTTTTATATAAACTTTTTGTTAGTGTATTTTTTTATTTCATTTTATTTTTTTATTTTATTTTGTTTGATAGTAATGTATGTGTAGTTCAGGTTCCATAGGACTAGTGTCTTACGAATATAAATTAGAGAGAACTATTAGAAAAATTAAAAAATTAAAAATTACTGAAAATTTTCAAGAAATGACAAATCAAAATAATCAAAATGTTGAAAATTTTTTACCTTTAAGAGATTATTCAAACCCTACAGTGGATGAATTTCATTATAGTATTCAAAAACCCGCTGTAGTGACTAATTCATTTGAGCTTAAACCTGATATTATCGAAATGATATCAAATAATCAGTTTGGGGGAGCACCAACTGGAGATCCAAATTTACATCTTGTCAATTTTCTAGAATTGTGTGTTATATTTAAATATGATGGTGTATCAGATGATGCTATAAGACTTAGATTATTTTCTTTTTCACTGAGGAATAAGGCTAAGATATGGTTACATTCATTATTACTTGGATCTATCGGAACTTGAGGTCATTTGGCAAAAAACCTCCTTGTAAAATATTTTCCACCATCAAAGACTACGAAACATAGAAATGATATTACATCTTTTAGCTAGTTTGAAGGGGAATCTATTTCTGAAGCATGAGAGCGATTTAAAAAACTCTTAAGAAAGTTTCCACACCATTCTATACTAAATTGGTTAAAAATTCAAACATTTGACAATGGATTAGCTGTATCTCTTAGATCTATTATGGATGTCGTTGTTGATGGTTCATTGATGTTAAAACCATTTAATGACGCTTATGCTTTAATAGAAGAAATGGCTACCAATAATTTTCAATGGCTTTTGGAAAGGGTAAATCTTAAGAAAGTAGGTAATGTTCATGAAACTAATACTTTTGCCATGTTAGCAAAATCAAGTTATTGAAATTTCAAGGAAGTTAGACCAATTTGGAATGATTTTTCTCAACCAATTCTTATGATTGAAAAGAATTCATTAGGCCAAATGATAGATTATTTAGTATCATTAGAAACTTTGATTGCCAAAAATAACTAGCAGAATAACTCATATTCAAATTATTATAACTCAGGTTGGAAGAACCATCCCAACTTCAATTGGAATAATAATACTGGTGATAATTATTAATAATGGGGGAACAATCAAGTAAACCCATTGGGAAGCTGGAACAACCAAGGGAATAGTAATTATAAACCTACTTATCCTCCAGGTTTCAATAGTAATCCACAATTTAGTGAGAAGAAGTTATTTATAGAAGAAGTGGTGCTATAAATGAGAAATCAGTTACAAAGTCAAGGAGCTACAATTATAAATATTGAGAATCAACTTGGACAAATAACAAATTTATTAAGTAATAGATCCCAAGGAACACTTCCTAGTAATAAAGAAGTAAATCCAAAAGACCAGAATAAATAGCAAGTAAAAGCCATTCAACTCAGAAGTGGAAGAGAATTGGAAGGTAGAGTTCAAAAAGAAACTAAAGTAGAGAGAGGAGAGATTGAAAAATCAAAAGAGGATGCTCCGAAAGGTTTAGAGAGACATATTTCTCCATTTAAAGTTGATTTGGAAAAACCTCCACCTCCATTTCCTGAAAGGCTTCAACAACAAAGGTTGGATAAACAATTTTCAAAATTTAGGAAATTTTTAATAACTTACAATTAATATTTCATTTGCTGAAGCCTTAGAACAAATGACAAGCTATCTGAAGTTTTTGAAGGATATTCTTAACAGAAAAAGGAAGTTTGAATATAATGAGACTGTTGCACTTAGTGAAGAGTGCAATGCTATAATTCAGAAAAAACTTCTTAAAAAGCTTAAAAATCCTGGTAGCTTTGCACTTCCATGTGCAATATGAGACAAATTTTATAAGAAAGCTTCTTGTGATTTAGGAGCAAGGATTAACCTTTTTCCATTATCAATATTTAAAAGATTGTAATTAGGAGAAATAACCCCTATTACTATAACTCTGTAGTTAGTAGACAAATCAACAACATATCCTAAAGGAGTTATAGAAGATGTCGTAATGAAAGTGGATCAATATATCTTTCCTCTTGATTTCATTGTGCTAGACATGGAGGAAGATAAGGAGATATCTATCATTTTGGGGAGACATTTCCTAGCCACATGAAAAGCAATGTTAGATGTGTAGAAAGGAGAATTAACTATGTGAGTCAATGATCAAATTGTTACATTTAGTATTTCAAAATTAATGAAGTACCCTGCAAAATGTAAAGATGATGAATGTTATTGAATGGATGTTATAAGATATTTAAGTGAATGTCATTTCAAAACAACTTATGAAGAAAAATCTAAGATGAAAGAGTTGGAACATGAGCAAGAAAAGGATTAGATCAATATAAAGATTTATATATGGAAGATTCAAATTATGTTCGAGAAAGTTTTGAAGTTTTGGACATAATAGAGAAAGATACTTATTTTTGTTCATCAATTGAAAACCCTCCTGAACTTGAGTTGAAGTTGCTTCCTGAATATTTGAAGTGTGACTTTTTAGGTGATTCGTCTACATTAACTATTATAGTTTCCTCGAAATTAACTATAGAAGATCAAGAGAGTTTGATGAAGATTTTAAAAAGTTACAAGAAAGTCATTGGATGGACAACTGTTGATATAAAAGGAATCACTCCTTCAATTTGTATGCATAGAATTCATAAGGAAGAGAACTGCAAACCCAGGGTTGATCCTCAAAGGAGATTGAAACCTATTACGAAAAAAATTATTAAAAAAGAAATTTTAGAGTGGTTAGATGCTAGAATTATTTGCCCTGTTTCAGATAGTGCATGAGTTAGTCCAATTCACTACGTTCTTAAGAAATGAGGAGTGACTGTGACTTTGAATAAACATAATTAGAAAATACCAATAGGAAAAGTCATAGGAGGGTGAATATGCATTGATTATAGAAAACTAAATCTAGTTCCAAAGAAAGCTCATTTTCCACTAACCTTTCTAGATGAGATGCTGGATATACTAGTTAGGCATAAATACTTTTGTTTTCTGAATGGATATACTGATTATCACCAAATACAAATAGTTTCTGAGGATGAAGAGAAAACAACTTTTACCAGTCCTTATCGTACATTTGCTTTTAGAAGAATGTCATTTGGTTTATGTAATGCAGCTGGTCATTTGGGTATTTTTTGTGATTTAATTGAAAAAGGGATTTAGATTTTTATGGATGATTTTTCAGTGTTTGAAACTTCATTTGACTTGTGTTTAGAACATCTATCAAAAGCTCTTAAGCACTGTGAAGAAACAAATTTAGTCCTTAATTGGGAAAAATGCCAATTTATGGTAGCAAGAGGAATAATTTTAGGACATCAAATTTTAGAAAATGGTATGGAAGTAGACCTTGCAAAAATTCAAGTGTTTGCTAATTTACCTTACCCAACAAGTGTAAAGGAGATTAGGAGTTTTTTAGGACATCCTAGATTCTACAGACGATATATTAAAGACTTTTCAAAAGTTGTGAAGCCTCTCTGCCATTTATTTGAATAAGATGTAATTTTTAATATTGATGTAGAGTGCCAAAAAGCTTTTGAATTATTAAAAGACAAATTAGTCACTACACCAATTATTGTTTCACCAGATTATGGAAAACCTTTTGAATTAATGTGCGATGTTATTGATTATGCTATTGGAGTTGTTATAGGAGAAAGACATGATAAGATTTTCAAAGTTATCTACTATGCTAGTAGAACTCTTAATGAAGCTCAAATTAATTATACCACAACTGAGAAAGAGTTATTAGCAGTAGTATATGCTTTTGATAAATTTAGATTATAATTGATTGGAACTAAATGTATAGTGCATACAGATCATTCTGCTATTAAGTATTTAATGAAAAAGAAGGATGCAAAATCAAGACTGATATGATGGGTTCCTTATTTGTAAGAATTTGACTTTGAAGTAGTAGATAGAAAGGGAGTTGTGAATCAAATTGCTGATCATTTGACCAGGCTTCAATTAAAAAAACCACTCTATTTTGAAAAAGAAATTACATGACATTCTCCAAATGAAAAATTGTTCAATATTAATAAGTGGCATGTTTCATGGTATGTCGACATTGTGAACTTCATTGTTAGTGATATTATACCTTATGGAATGACATACAACCAGAAGAGGAAATTTTATCTGAAGCTAAGAACTATTTTTTAGATGACTCATTTTTATATAAACAAGGAAAGGATCTTATTATTCAAAGATGTGTGCCTTTAGAAGAAATATATGAAATTATCAAAAATTTTCATATTCTAATTTTAAGAGACATTTTGGTGTTGATAAAACAACATACAAAATTTTACAACCTGGATGTTAATGGTCTACAATCTTTAGAAATGTTAATGCTTATATCAAAACTTGTGATCGATGTCAACAAGTAGGCAATATTTCTAAGAGAAATGAGATGCCCCTTAATTATTTGTTAGAAGCTGAAATATTTGATTTTTGGGGATTAGATTTCATGGGATCATTTATACCATCTTTCGGAAATTTATATATATTATTAGCAGTAGATTATGTATCCAAAGAGAAAGAAGTTGTTACTTTACCTTGATGTGATGCTCAAAGTGTTGCAAAGTTATTAAGAATGAATATATTTTGTAGATTTGGAATGCCGACAGTAATCATAACTGACAGGGGAAGTTATTTCAGAAATATAATAATGGAGAAATTATTAAAGAAATATCACACTAACCATAGAATTGCTACTACTTATCATCCTCAGACAAGTGGTTTGGCTAATTATCCAATCGTGAAATTAGAAGAATATTGGAAAAATCTGTTAATCCAACTAAAATGGATTGGTCAGGTAAACTTGACTATGCTTTGTGGGCTTATAGGACTACATACAAAACTTCTATAGGAAAGTCCCCATATAGGCTAATATTTGGGAAAGTGTGTCACTTATGAGTTGAACTTAAGCGTAAAACATATTGAGCAATAAAAGAATTTAATTAAAATTTGAAAGGTGCTTGTGAGAAAAGATTATTGCAATTAAATGAGCTTGAAGAAATAAGGAATGAATCTTACGAAAGTGCTAAGATTTACAAAGAAAAGATGAAGATGTGGCATGATCAGAGAATTCTAACTAAAATTTTTAGCCAAGGTAATAAGTTTTGCTTTACAATGCAAGGTTAAGATTATTCCCAAGCAAACTTAAGTTCAGGTGGATGGGACAATTTGTTGTGATGAAATTTTATCCATATGGAGCTGTGGGTATTAAAAATCCTAAAATTGATAAAATATTCAAAGTGAATGTTCACAGGCTAAAATCTTACTCTTTAGGTGACCAACTTAAATTAAATGATTTTCTGATGTTGGCTCAACAAGAATAAGCACTGTTTACGTCGGGTTGACGACGTTAAACTAAGTGCTCTATGGGAGGTACCACATATTTATCTGTGTGTTTGTTTTTTTATTGTTATGTTGTTGTGTGTGAATTAGAAAATTTTGGTAGTATTTTCACCATATAATGAGTTAGTGATTATTTTAAGATCATAAAAGATGACTTAGACATGTTAGAACGAATGTTTGGATGTTAAGTTGTCCTATGCTAAATTGAGCACTGGCGCTTGAGCGCTAAAATCTAGCGATTAAGTGGGACAGTTAAAAAACATGTGCAAATTTGGTTTCTAGAAGTTCTAATTTTGAATTGGTTTGCTTAAGCATGTAAGAGCAGTTCTATGACGTGCTTAGGAGTTATGGGAGAGGTTTAGAGCCAATAAATAAAGGGGTACGAGTAGAAATCTCACCACACCTTCATTTAACCCTTAAATTCTAAGTGAAAAAGAGAGAATTTTGAAAAACATCTTCTTGGGAGAATGATTTGAAGGAGGAAGTAATGTAAAAGATTTTTATTAGTCAGAGTGTGAAAGATATGCATAACAGTTTCCTAGCAGTTAGAATTGAAGGAATAGCGGAGAAAATCACAAGAATTGAGGCTAATGTGGCTTCATTTGAAGTGAAAGTGATGAAAGTTCTAACACAACACACCACACATATTGGGGGTATATTTGTTAACCTCACTTTTAGTTGAGGTTTAGTTTTCCCTTTTCAATAGCCTAGGGTCTAGCCATAGGACTTTTTTGTTGACTATTCCTACGAAACTAGAAAGGAACCCTCACAATTAGAAATTCTAAACTCCTCTTTGCTCAACTTGAAGTGCTACATATTGATCCTAACCTATAGCACTTTGTAGGTGGGGCCACTATGAGGGAGCTCAACGAGAGTATCCATAAGACTTTTTGACCTTAGGGTTGACTCTAGGTGTTGGTCAAGAGCTAGTTCACCCACTACCCTCACTATCACCCACAATCACTCACGATCCTAAAACCCAAAATAGTTGAATTTGATCCCTTTATCTTTTGGGAGACTCAAGTAGATGGTCCTCTAGACCCACTAGGTTTAGGCTAGGGTTTAGCTAAGACCAATACATGGAGGACCCAAATGGGGATTTCATTGGTCCATAGTTCATATAGGGTGGTTGATACCCCAATTCTACCAAAATTTCCAACTTGGCCTTTTTCCCCTAAATCCACCCAAATTAACTAAATGCCCTTGAACCCTAAATTTGGTCAAAATCCTCAAATTCACCCAAAATACACCCAAAAAAATGACAAAATTACAAAAATACCATAGGCACCCCAAACTTTCCCAAAACCTCAAAAATCACTTCAAATGTTATTAAAACCAATTTAGACCCTTCAATTGAACCCAATTTAGCCAATTTGACCATTTTGACCAAAACTCCCAAATTTCCTTTAAAGGCTCAATTTCCCCAAATTCACCTCAAATGTCCATCAATTTGAGCCCAATTCCACTCAATTTCAATTCTAAACTCAAAATCATTTTCATTTGATCAATCCAAAAAAAAGCAAGCCTAATTGGCCCATGCTTTGAGCTCAATATTGATCTAAGTCAAGCCCCCAATTTTGACCTTATTATGTAATCTCACCTAATTGAACCACATAGCCTACTTAATTTGCCCCAATTTGAATACTAAACTCTTCATAACACTCATACACACCAAATTAAACTTTCAATGGGCTTTGGTGAAACCTAAATTTCACTTAATTTTAACCCAAGTTCAAAATCCCCAAATTGGATATGTCTCTAAATTCCACCAAATTGAATGCCTTAACCCCAAATATAACACCCAATTTATGTTGAAAACTCTTTATGATAGCCATATAGACTATTTTTAACCATCAATTTGGACTCAGTCCAACCTTAGCCCAACCTAGACCCAACTCTAATCCAACATGCCCAAATTGACCAAAATCCCAAAATCCATCAAATTGAGCTTCCAATTGAACTCAAAATCATTTTAATCCCTCACCAAAAATCTTCATGGCAATCATTTACATAGTTTTGATCAATAAATTAAGATCAAAGTCATGGATAGCCTAAACCAAACCCAACTTTTAACCATTTGGACCCAAATTACTCCCATGCACCAAAATTGACTTAGCCATGCCTAAGCCACCAAATTGATGACACCACAGCCACCAATTGTACTCTATGGACCAGGCTAGACCCACCTAAACCTACCAAAATGAGCTAGGGACCAATGGTCCCTTGATTTAAGGAATTTCACCCCATATTTGGCCTAAACTTGAAATATCTCCTTCATCATTGCTTACCCTTGAGGGTTAACCATCATTCATAACCCCCTGACCTTCCTGAGCAAAGAAGTGACTGAACCAATGGAGCGCCAAGTTGCCAAAACCCAAAATTAAACCTCCTTGAATTGGACCACTCTCATTGGCCAATAGAGCTTTTCTTCCCTGCACCTTAGCAAGCTTTACCACCCAACTCCAAGTCCTGAGCTCCACAACACAACCATGGCTTTAAATGGAGCTCTCCATGGCCAAAGAGAAGTGTGCTTGGAACCTTAAGGAAACTCTGCCAAAATTTCAGAGAAGCTTCTCCAAACCATCCCAAGTGCAATCCCCTTGCTCTCAGCAATTGATAGCCACCCCACAGAGCCAATTTCTTCACTGAAAATTACCCTAAAACCAGGAAAGAACTCTCCATAGCCCCACAGTGCAAAAAACTTAAATTAATTATGGACAAACTATCCCCACAGTGAGAGAAGTTGATTCCCCACAAAAGCCCCCTCTAAAATAGCCTCTAACATAGCTCTAAACCAACACCTGAAATTGAGCTTGATCGAATTCATACCTAGACAATTCACCAAGGCTTAGGACTTCATCTAGAGGTTTATTGGACCCAATCAAAGCTACCACAATCATCTGATTGAGGCCTCCCCTATCTAACAGAGGTATTGAACCCCAACCCTAATCCGAGCCTTTCTTTATTCATTATACGTATTTACTGTATTTCATACTGTATAAACCTTATGATGTAATTATCTTGAGTAGATGAAGGTTTAGGAAAAAGCCCCATGCAATTTGGTTGAGTATAGGCAGAGATCATAAGGTTTTAGTGCAAACGACTCATAGGTTATGTCACTTAGGGACGATAACGGAGAGTCATCTGATTGCGCGTGTATCCAATGGATGGAGGAAATCAAGCCTGACAGATACTCGGTGCATAAAGCACGGTCTGTGTGGAGGCTACGTCGCTATCGATATCCAATGGCAGAGCGACGCGTTGAGACTTCGGAGCAGACGGGTTGGAGGCGGCAACATGCTGGATAAGTAGAAAAATAGG
>NEWO01000115.1:1249288-1262366 GCA_003013225.1 Phalaenopsis aphrodite
AAAATTTTATAAAATTATTCCCATATTGTTCTTAAAAATCATGTTTATTCACTGTAAAAATTTGAAAATTATTTGACCAAGTCCAAGCACCAAAGTTGATTTTTTAGAAGACCTATATTTTGTACAAAAATAATTATAATAAATTCAATACACTTGGAAAAATTATGAAAAGTGATTTTCTGAGTTCCTTGTGATTAGAGGCACTTATAAAAAATAAAAGTCATTTTTGGTAAAATACTTTATTTTTGAGCTTCATTTTGGATTTAAAATGATTAAAAATAATTAGAAATCCTAAAAATATTAAAATATTTCAAAATGTGCCTAATTGCTCCCTAATCACTTGAGACCCATCAAAATATTTTTCTTTATTTTCCATAAATTAAAAATAATTTTTAATGGCTTAAAACTGGGTTTTTATTATTTTCCCATTAAAATAACTATAATAAATTAATTCAAAAGACCATGAAATCTTGCTTAAGTGTTTCTCTGACCTTAAGAAACCTCTAATATTTTTTCCATAAATAAAAACTTTATGTTGGAAAGCTAAATAAATAAATTTTTGAAATTTCTATTTTTCTAAATTTAAATAATTATCTAAATTAAATTAAAACTGTGAGAGCTCCACATATTCTCCTCTAACATTATAATTACCTCATGGATATGACACTTTAAACCCTCAAAAGTCATTTGAGTTGGGTTTAGTGAGTTATGAGGCTAAGTGCCCCATGGGCAAAGTGGTAATTTTAGACTTTTGTGCCTTAATCAAAATTTAGGATTAACAAGGTAAAATGTGTAATTTTGATCTTAATAAATATATTCGGCTGATTGAAACACAATGGGATTAAAAGGTGGAAACTCACTCACCACCCTTGCACAACAACAAAAAAATCATAATCCTCCTATCCTTCATGACTTGGAACACAATTAAGATTAGATGATTCTTAAGTAATGGGCTTAAGTCAAAAAGATGATAGTGTACTTTTCTTAAGCCCAAAGTTGAGGATGATGTGATCATTCAATAAGTATACACATCACTTAAATCAAAATTTTGATAACCAACATTTCACTTATCATGATTATTAAAGGCTTAGTAGTGACATAGGCTTGACGTCTAAACTCAATTGATTAGATTTAGAAGATAATATGATTGGTGATTAATATCTTTAAACACTACAAGCCTGACCTTAATTTTGGGCACCAAAATATTAAATAACCTAAACTTTTCTTATGGGCACTCACTCACATAACTTTAAAATGAAACATCAAATGACTAATCAAGTATCCTATCCTTGGGATAATTAAACTGTCGTATTTCATCGAGCAACGGGGTAGTCACACTTTAACATCAGATGATTAATAGAACAATATAATAAGTCTGAAATGAACTCGAAATATTTCAAGAGATCTTCAAAGTGATCTGGGGTCATGCCTTGAGCATTATGAAATCTATTGAACATTCTGAAGGATAAATTGAACTTGTCATATTTTGTCCAAAATCAGCCACTAAGATCTTCTAAATTCATTAGAATCATAACTTGGGTTTTGGTAGCTAAACCTTCACCTACTCTTGCAATTTAAATTCCTTACAACTACTGACCTTTCAGAAGGAGGAACGAGAAGACTCACCAGGTATGCTTTTACAGTTTACAATACCGTCTTTTCTTGTACTTTCCACACTATATTTTTATGCTTATAAAACTTGCATGTTAAACAACGATGTCACTCTGTATGAAATCAAAAATTGCTAGGATAGCCACCAAACAAAAACAAAAACTAAAATCATCCAAGATAAAATTTACTGCCATAAAATTCAAAATATAAGTCAGCTCAAAATTTAATCATAACACAAAACAACAATTGCAACTAAATTAAGACTTTTCTATCGAATGATCGAGAATCCCTTAGAGGAAGTAACCTATGGCTAGTAACGAGATTTCTTATGGTCTAAATGAAAGTATGGAACTCATTGAGTTGATTTTAGTATATTCATTGGGACTAAGTGAATCTAATAGAAAATAGTGGTAATGGAATGAGGGAACCATAGGAACCTAACCAGTGTCACTCTAATCAACTTTAATATGCCCCATAATATTTAAAGAACTACAACGTTAGAGACATCTGACTTTACATTATAACCTGACACATTAAAAAACTTAAACTCATCACAACGAGGAGCTTAGAGCTAGCATCATGGGCAGCACGACCGCATTCAACAAAAAGAGGACCTACAACAACATATGTTTCCTTAGAATTAAACAACAAGCCATAGGAATTTGAGGTTGTTTGCTTATGCAACATAAATCCTCAACCTTTTCTTTAGTCATTTGTATAACTATGTTGTATAATCTAAGCCCTAACTTATCTTAGGATTCTGAGGTTGTCGTTCGTTATGACCTAAACCCTCACATCTTCCAGGCTATTTGTGTGATCGTTTCACATGAATGTAAGTCCTAAATTAATAAAATTGGCAGAATGTAACACTTAAATAATTTCTCCTTGAAACTAAATCCAAAAAATAGGGTAGCTTGGGAAGTCATCGAGGTTCTCCTCCAGATCTATGACAACCCCTAGTTCTTCCTCCTTTTGATTTTATAATAAATGTTCCAAACTTAAGCCACTCCCCTTTCACAGCTGTTTGTCTGATCTCATTAATAAGTCCTATCCTTTTGACCTCTTTGAAGATAACACTTCCTGATTTTTATATAGAGTTTTCTTAGGTGACTTTAGTTATCTAAGATCTTTGATCAGAATTTAACACTTGGTTAGGAAGCACAGGCTACTGTGTTTAACTATTCTTAAACCTTTGGTTCACTACACTCCTTGTAGATTTAGAAGGCACTTCCCCAGTTTCACTTGTGAGCACAATATTAATAACAAAATTTGGTTTTTCTATAGAAGTAACCTGAATATTCAGATCTTGGAAGACCAGTGTCAATTGCTTCATATCTAGCTTATATGGGATTTTCTGCATATTCAAACTACCTTCATTTATGCTGGGAGTTCTGCAAATGATCTCTATTATGACAACAAATCTAGCATCTCAATTCCTACATAAATGATCCTTGGATCATTGGTGGAGACTTTAACAGTATAGCTAGATTAAATGAAAAATGGGGATGGAAACCTGTGGACATTACACAAATGTTACTATTTAATCAAAATATTAGGAGCAATGCCCTTGTTGAACTTCCTCATCAGGGACCTCTTGACACTTGGAGAATGGGAAAACTTTTTGAAAGAATTGATAGATTCCTGGTCAATCAAGCTTGGTTAGATACCAACTTTATGACTACAATTTCCCATCTTCCTTACACATGTTCAGATCATGGGCCTCTACTAATCTCTATATCCACTAACATTATTGCTCCATTACCAAGATTCAGATTCCTTAATGTCTGGGTGGAATATCCTGAATTCCTATCCTATATTAAGTTTTTTTGGGTACCTATTTCATCCTTCAATACTTGGGTTAAACTATGGCAAACTCAAAGAAAAGTGGCTAATTTGCTGAAAGCCTGGAATTGGAATTGCTTTGGCAACATAATGTCAAAAGTTGAAGAGGCTGAATCTGCAGTGAAACAAGCTGAATTAAACATTCAGATAGGGATATCTGATGAACAGAACCTAATAGTAGCAAATGCAAATCTACTTCAAGCTATTCATTGGGAGGAAGAGTTCTATAAACAGAAGGCTGCCATAAAAAAATTTTTGATGGGGATAGGAATAAAAAGTTTTACCATGCTTGTATTAAGCAAAGAAGACATTCTAACACCATCTTTAAGATTAAAAATCATAATGGCATTTGGGTCCAGGGAACTGATCTAATTCATAGAGATGCTATTGATCACTTTCAAAACCTTTTATCTGAACCCCATGACGCTAATCTCCTGAACTTTGACTCTGACTTACTTAATGACAAATTTTCTGATATCCATAGCCTGGATTTAACATTTATTCCTACTGAAGAAGAAATTTGGAAAGCTCTATGTTCTATTGATGGGGACAAGGCGGCTGGTGCAGATGGCTTTACTTCTACTTTCTACATAAAATCTTGGGAGGTGATTAAGTTTGAGGTTGTGGCAGCTATCCAGGCCTTCTTCAGAGGAGAGGATATGCCACCTTATTTTGCTCAATCCACCATTATTCTTATCTCAAAGGGAGACCAGAAATCTAATTGGGATCATTTTAGACCCATATCTCTCACTACGGTGCTATCTAAACTTATTAGCAAGCTTTTGGTTTTTAGATTAAAACCACATTTATCTTGGATGATCTCTCCTAATCAGTAAGCTTTTGTTACAGGTAGACATATTACTGATAATGTGTTACTTACAAAGAAACTCTTGCTGGATATTGACAAGCCTTGCAGAGGGCGTAATCTTATATATAAGCTAGATATCTCTAAAGCTTATGACACTATTAATTGGAATTTTATTTTGAAGGTTCTTAAAGCTAAGATATTTCAAAATTCCTTCTACCAAATCATCCATAGGTGGCTTAACAATAATTATTATACCATTCTTATTAATGGTAATTCTCAAGGGCAGTTCTGAGCTACTAGGGGAATTAAACAAGGGGACCCCCTTTCTCCTTACATCTTTATTTTGGCTATGGACTACCTATCTAGGCTTCTTAACCACCATTTTTTTGAAAGGGAACATCTCAGATTTGCTAATAAAGCAAAATTTTCTATTATGTTGATGACTTCATACTATTTTCTAAAGCCTCAAAACCTGCTATAAAGAAGGTGGTTAATCTGCTGAACTTGTTCCAATAGATCTCTGGTCTCTCTCTGAATTCAAAGAAATGCCACCTTATTTTTAGCAATCAGCTTCATCCTACTACCAAAAATTGGATTAAAGATTTCACTGGCTTTAAATCTATTACTAACCCATTGGTTTATCTTAGGGTACAGTTAATTAAAGGAAGGAAGAAGTAGACTCAATTTGATGAGGTAATTTCTAAAATCTCCAAAAAAATCTCTTGTTGGACTAATTCCTTTTTGTCTCAGGGAGGAAGATTTACCTTAATTAAAAGTTTCCTAGCTTCTTTCCCTATGTATATTTTGCAAATGTTGAAAATGAAAAGAGGTACACAGAAAACTTTAGAAGTGATGTTGAATAAATTCTTATGGGAAGGCAATCACAAACATGCTCACTGGTTTAGTTGGGCGAAGCTTTGTCTACCTCTAGCTGCAGAGAGGCTTGGCATGAAGCCCTTCCAACAGCTTCATGAAATGTTCTATTATAAACTTTGGATTAAATGTAGAGAACAGAAATCTTTGTGGGCTAACTATATGAAGTTAAAGTATTGCAAACACTCCCACCCATCTACTACCTGCAGAAAACCTGGACATTCTAGAATCTGGACTGAGCTCTTGCATATAAGGTGTGTGGCTGAAGACCTTTTTATCTGGGATGTGGGAGAAGGAAAAGTTGATTTTTGGTTAGATAATTGGCTTCTAGAAGGTAAATTGGAACCATCAACCTCTCTAGTCTCAGTTATCAACACCCCTATTCATCTTTGCTGGAATAATCAACTCTTGAATAGAGACATGTTGGCTACTATGGTGAATCCTGAACAAATGTTTCAAAATCTTAAAGTCCCATACTCCACTAAAACTAGATAGAATTGTGACTAAAAATCTTTCCCATACTTCTTTTACCAAATTTGAATACTCTCAGTTAAACAATTGACACCATAAGGATTGGGGTAATGCCATGTGGGTTAAACACCTCAACCCCTCTATGTCCTTCTTCACCTGGAGATGTTTTCATAATATTATTGCCACTGGTGATATATTCAAACTCAAGGTTCTAAAAGGACCTTCAAGATGTACTTTCTGTTGCCAATAAGAGGAATATTTAAATCATGTGTTTTTTTCTTGTCCTACTCCTCAAAGGGTTTGGACACAGGTTGTTACTGAGCTTATTTTCCCTTCCCAATTACTAAAGTTTGGTAACTTCCTTGACAACTGGAATGTTTGGAAAGGGAACCATACTGAATTGATCCCCTTTATTACTACATGGTTCATTTGGATGGCAAGGAATAACAGTAAATATGAGGGGATAACCCAAAGTGCTACACAAATTGCTACCAACTACTTGGCATATACTCTTAAGATAATCAACATTATGGGGTATAAGCTTAAAATTCCTAGATGTTCCCAATTCCTCAATACACAAGTGTATGTTGTTAGACCAAAAGTTCAGCTATTCCATTGGAGAAAACCTTTTTATCCTTGGATCAAAATCAACTCTGAAGGGAGTTTTAGAAGTCACGCTGCTGGAATTGGAGGGATTTTCACATATAGGGTTGGGGACTGCCTGCTATGTTTCCAATCTCCCACTATTTCTATTAATGCCTTGCAAGTTCAAGCCTTTACTATGGTTTGGGCCTTTCAAATAGCTGTTATTATGGGATGGAATCTAATAATGGTGGAAATGGACACATTATGGCTATTCCAACTTTAAAAAGATAACATCTCCCAACCTTGGTTTCTTCTACATGCTGTTAAGCAAATCACTCAAATGAAGTTGAATTATAACCTCCAAATTATTTGGAAAAATATTTTCAGGGAAGGTAACAGATGTGCTAATTGGCTTGCACATCAAAGAGCATTATCTTTGTTGCCAAAAGTTTATACTACTCCTCTTGTGGATTTGGCTTGGTTGATTAGGGCAGATCTCTCTGACCTGCCTTATTTTAGAAGGGAGATCTCGACAAATGTTGGTTCTAACCACCCCATATAGAGAAGATTCTTCCTATACCCTATATAGTGAGGATTCTTGTTTTTCTATGACATACTGTTTTCTTATGTTTCACCCCTTTCTCTCTTCAGCCTTATTATATGGGGATAGGTTTTCTTGATAGGTTATATTGCATTTTGTTTTCTCTTCGGAGGCCTTGTCCTCCCCTTTTTTTGGGTTATCCTTGGTTTTGCCTATGAACCAAGACAAATATTGCTTTGTAACTTTATTTCATTTAAACATGTAGGGAGTCTTTGTCACTCCTTTTTCTTATATATATATATATATATATATATATATATATATATATATTATATCAAGATGCTAGCGGCTGGAGAGGAAGCTATGCTAGGGTTTCTGGCAGGATGAAGGAGTGTGGCTGCTGCTTCAAGTTGGTGGTGGTAGAGTCCTTTTAATGCTCCTTCAAATCCTTCCTTAGCATAGTTACATTGGTGGCTGTTGTTCCATTCTCAGCTAACTTCAGTGGCACTGTTCCATTGGTTTCCTTTTCATTTGCTCCACTAATTCTAGGGGAACTTTATTTTCTCCTTGTTCTTGGGCCTTCATTCCTTGTTGAACTCCCTTTGGGGGGAAAACTCCACTGGTCTCTTCTGCTTGCTGTCTCCTTATGTGTCAGAAGTGGCTGTCCCCTTTGGGGAGAAAATTCCCTTTGGCTTTTCTATTTTCTTCTGGATAGTTTTTACTGCCTAGCTAAACCATAACCTACTTGTTTTGGAATGGTGATGGCCTCTTCCATTGATATTTCTACAGATTCCTAATGTACAAAAGTAACTTATGCTGGAGTGGTTGTAAAATCAACTGACTCTTTACAAGATTATGACCTTCTAGTATTCTCACAGGAATTTCATGATACTACTGCTGGAAAAGGAAGTAGTCCTTGTAATCACCCTCTTGGGTCTAAAGAAGGTGAGACAGATGTTTACTTCACTACTAAGGAAATTGATGCTTTAAGGGAAGAGGTTAAGTTCACTCTGGTAGGCAAACTTCAGCTAGGACATCCTAAAATGGAACTAGTTAGAAGTTTCTTTGAATCTCTGAAGTTTATAGGCAATTCGAAAATTGGACTTTTGGATGGGAGGCACCTTCTAATCCAATTGGCAGCTGAGGAAGACTATTTAAGATTGCTCGGTAAAAAATCTGTTAACATTGCTGGAACAATTAAGAAGATCATCAAATGGACTCCAGAGTTTGATGCTAGTAAAGAACCTCCTGTAGTCCTGGCCTACCACTACCCTAATTTAAGCTTAATGCTCTATTTAACATTGGTAGAGCACTGGGCACACCTCTAAGAGTGGATGCTCACACTTATAATAAGGCTAGACCTGGCCTTTATAGAATTCAAGTTGAAAGAGATATCACACTCCCTGAACTGAAGAGAATTTGGATTGGTTCTGATGCTGAAAGGTTCTGGCAGGACATAATAGCTGAACAGAAACCTTATTACTGTCCACCTTGCAAGATTTTTGGGCATACTGTAGATAAATGTTATAGATTACATCCCCTAAACAGAAAGATGGCAGGAAGAAACCACACAGCTACTGAGAAAATTGTGGCTAATGCTGCAAGGGGTATTGGTGAAGAAATGTTAGAAAATAGACTGGAAACAAATAAAAGGCTAGAAGAATCACCCCCAAGAATTAATGAGGTTCCACCAGATGTTGATCCTCTTGGAGAGCTATCTGAACCCAACAGCCAAGCTGATATCCCACTACACAGACCAATCAGGAAGGTAGATACTGAAATCACAATTGTCACACCCACATCCCCCTTGCATGATGAGAAGGGGAAGCAAATCATCACAGAGATACCTGACAAAGCTCTAAAGGAACCAATTATTATTGAATTGAAATAAACATTAAAGAAGATTGGTAAATTAAAACAGCAAGGGAAAGGAGAAAACTAGGGATAAAAGTGAAAATATTACAGTTAGGAGTACAATCTATGAAGGCTGAAAGAGCAAGGAATGGTTCTCTACTTCTTAGAGGAAGAACCAGATCTACATCCCAGCCATCCCCACATCCTCCACTCCATGATTAATCTACTTTGCTATAATATAAGGGGGATGGCTAACCCTCTGTCACTTAAAAGAGTTTTATACCTGAACTTTAAATACAAAATGTGGTGTATTATTATTCTTGAACCCATGGTTCACAAGAACCCTCAAAATATAATTAAAAAGTTTGCTGGCTTCACCCATTTTGGGAATACTAATAATAAAATTTTGATTTTTTTGCAAAAGAGAAACAAACTCTAATATTCTAATTGATCATTCACAATTTGTCCACCTCTCATTCAATATGAATGGACATAAGGGTGAAGCTACCTTCATCTATGTTGGATGCACAAAGGGTGCTAGAAAAGAGCTGTGGAATAAGTTGATTAACACCAGCCAACAAGTGGACTCCGCATTGTTTGTTGGGGGTGGTTTCAATTGTATCACCTCTACCACTAAAAAATCTGGAGGAAGAATCCCAAATCTTGCTAAGATGAATACCTTCAGAGATAATATCCACAGGGCTGGTCTCTTTGATCTGTGTTTCAAGGGGCCTACTTTCACTTGAAAAAAGGGAGCTATTTAGGAGAGGCTTGATAGAATGTTGGTTAATGATGCATAGTTTAATCATTTCCTCCTCACTTTTGTTACTCATCTTAGTCTTGCTGGCTCAGATCATAGACCAATACTTATAAGCATTACTTCAACTGATAATTATAACTCCTCCCCCCCTTTTATATATCTCAACATGTTGGCTGCACACCCTTCCTATAGTAAGTACATTGCTGACTTATGGAAAGGGGTTTCTCATCCTGACCCCTTAGTCAAGCTAAGCTTACTGCAAATCAAGATTGCTAATGCCCTCAGAGGTTGAAGTTTGGATACTTTTAGAAATGTTCATGCCAAAGTCCAGGAGGCTGAAGATGAAGTCAAGGATTTGGAGAAAGGGGACAGTTTGGTATTGAGGAGGTGAAGAAACTGATGATTGCTCAGAACAACCTTCTTAGTGCCATTGAGTTCCAGGAAAAATTCTTTAAACAAAAGATAGCTATGAAACACTAGATTCTTTCATGTTTGTATTAAATATAAAAGAAAGTGCAACACCATCCATACAATCCAAAGTGCCAATGGCCAGTGGTTACATAACAACAATGATATAGCAAATGATGTTATATGCTATTACAAAGATTTACTTAATCAGGAACATAACTTCAGACCCTCCATTGAGAAGGCACACTTCTTGGCAGAATTGGACTACACCGCTGGTCTCAAGCTTACTGGTATCCCCAATGAAAAGGAAATATGAAATGCAATCAGCTTCATAGATAACAATAAATCTGCTGGCCCTGATGGCTTTATTGTTGAATTCTACAAGAAGTCCTTGGAAATTATTAAGGCTGATGTTATTGCTGCTGTTACAAGCTTCTTCCAAGGCAACAATCTTCCAAAGTACTTTTGCTCCTCCATCACTGTATTGATCCCTAAATCTGAAATATAGCAAAATTGGAATCACTTCAGACCTATTTGCTTGACCACTGTCATTTGCAAAACCATCAGCAAAATCATTATGAATAGGCTACAACCTCACTTGGACTCTATAATTAAACCCAATAAAACTGCCTTTGTGAAAGGAAGGTCCATCCCTGATAACATTCTTCTGGCTCAAGAACTTCTACAGAATCTGAATAAAGCTTGTAGAGGGGGTAATATGATATACAATCTGGACTTAAGGAAAGCTTATGATACCATAAGCTGGGATTTCATTTTGGAGGTTCTTAGTGTCAGGGCTTTAACAGTGAATTCTGTCACCTGATTAGGAGGTGGTTGCATAACAATGAACATTCCATCCTGATAAATGGGCAAGGGAGGGGTTCTTCACTACTTCTAGAGGATTAAATCAAGGGGATCCACTATCGCCCACCATCTTTATACTTGCCATTGATTACTTATCCAGAATGCTTGATGAAGCCTTGCTGAATCATTGTCAAAAAAGATACCATCACAGATCCAACATTGCCATTACCCATTTAATGTATGCTGATGACATAATAGTATTCTCCAGAGCCAGCAAAAATGCTATCAGAAAAGTCTCTCAAATATTACAAAAATTCCAAGCTCATTCAGTAATGTCTTTCAATCCAGCAAAGTGTCAGATGGTCTTCTATAAACATGTATCCTTCACTCATAAACATTGGGCATCTGATTATACTGGCTTCACAACTACTCAACTCCCAATTAAGTACCTTGGGGTGCTTCTTATCACCATTAGAACCAAACAAACTCAATTTGATGAGGTACTGAATAAAATTTATAGCCTTCTCAATGGGTGGACACAGACCTTCTTGTCTAATGGGGGTAGAATTACTTTGTGAAAGAGCATAATCACTACCTTCCCATCTTATATACTGCAAATGACTACCATAAAGAAGAGCACTCAAATTCAGTTGGAGAGAATTTTTAATAAATTCCTGTGGTATGGTCAAAGACAGCAACTGCATTGGTCTTCCTGGAGAAAAGCAGCTAAACCTCAAATTGTTGGGGGAATTGGCTTTAAGGATCTTGATCAACTCCTTCAAGTTAATTTTTGTAAACTCTGGATTAAGTTTAGGACCCAAAACTCCCTGTGGAAAAAATTCATGTGGGTTAAGTATTGCAAAGATCAGCACCCCACACTGGTCCTAAAAAAAGTGGTGATTCCAGAATTTGGGTGAAAATGCTAAAAATCAGACAAATTACTGAAACCAATTACAGTTGGGAATTGGGCAATGAGGATATCAAGTTTTGGCTTGACAGTTGGTGTCTCGAAGACTGGTTATCCCCCATTACCAATATCTACAATAGTGATTTGAAAGTGGCTGATTGCTGGGATGATGACGGATGGTCTCTGGTTAAGTTATCAAATCTTCTGCAACCTCACTCTATTACCAAAGTGGCTAGTTTAATGTTTAATATAAGTAGAGCAGACAAAATTTTATGGCAGACTACTTCCCACCAAAGCCTCACCAAAGCCATATATTCCAAAAATTTCAGATGGGAGCAAACACCCTGGGGTGATCATTTATGGAATAAATTCCTATCCCCTTCTATGTCCTTTTTCTGTTGGAGAATATTTCATAAAATGATCCCTACTGATGACATTCTCATGCTGAAGGGATTGAGGGGTCCCTCTAAATGCTGGCTATGTAGAAGAAAGAGGAAACTCTGAATCATTTATTCTTTGAATGCAACTTTTCTCAACTGGTTTGGAAACAATTCCTGAATCAGTTGATAATTGATTAGAAAGAGTTCACTTGGGATAGGCTGGTCAATTGTTGGTTGCACTGGAAGATAAGAAAGTATGCTGCTATTCCTTTTACCATTGCTTGGTTCATCTGGATGGAAAGAAAAAAGGTCAAATTTGAAGAAGCAAATTCAAATGTGGAGAAAACTGCTAGAAATTATGTAACTTACCTGCATAAGATGATTAATTGGAAAGGATTTCCTAACATTTCTAACTCCTGTACACCTATTAATTCTGAACTTATTCAAGTCATCAGAGTCTACTGGAAAACCCCAAATCATCCTATTATGAAGATTAACACTGATTGAAGCTTTACTAAAAATGGAGCTGGTGTGGGAGGTATCTATAGAAACCATTTGGGTAAGTGCCTGCTGTACTTTTATACCCCAGTCCTGGCCAATGATGCCACTGAGACTGAACTCATTACTGTGTATTGGGCAATCAACCTTGCCACTAAGGCTAATTGGAATATGATTTGGTTGGAAGTGGACTCTACTGTGATTATTCCCCTCTTAAATCAGGACGATGGGACTCCCTGACATTACTCTTAGTGGCTAAATAAAATCAGAGATCTCACTAGCAAGATACAAATCGAGTTCACTTTCATCTATAGGGAAGAAAACCAGCATGCAAACTGGTTGGCCCAACCTGGAGCACACTCTAATGAGACTGAGGTCGCTGACAACCCTCCACCTGCTCTCCTTTATCTGCTGCAAGGAGATACTCTAGATGTCCCCCACATTAGAATGGCCTACAAAGACAAATGATTACTGTGGGGGCAGATGCAATCTTACACTCCTTTTTTTTTTCTATCTGTTGAGTCATTGTAGTTTTTCCTTATTGGGGAGTGATATTTAGCCTTTTTTGGGGGAATTCCGGGGTTCCTGTATTGAACCAAAAAGAGGAATCCCCAGCTCCCTTTCTGATGTTTCTACTAGTTTTTTTTCACTTCAACATGTATGGAGTCATAAGAAACTCCTTCACTATATATATATATATATATATATATATATATATATATATATATATATATAT
>NEWO01000115.1:1297605-1308220 GCA_003013225.1 Phalaenopsis aphrodite
CAAAATTCAAATTACTTTGAGAATTTTTATAGTGTCCTATCCATGGATCAATAAAAACGTTTGAGGAGAAAATGTGGATGTTTAAAATTTAATTTAATTTTAATAATTATTTAAATTTAGAAAGTAGAATTTTCAAAATTGATTTACTTAACTATACAAAATAAAGTTTTTATTCATGAGAAAATTATTACAGGCCCCCTTAGGTCAGAGAAACATTTAGACAAAATTCCATGATTTTTTTGGAATTAAATCTCTATCATTATTATTTTATTATGAATCAATTTAATGGTTTAATTGAATGTAAAATAATGTTTTAATTTCCAAAATTATCTTTATATTTTTATTAAATCTCCGAGTTCAGAAAACTAAGAGAAACAAATTTTGTATTTTTATGATTTATTAATTTATTTATTATAATTATTTTAATGGGAAAATAAAAAAATCATTTTTAAGCTCCTAAAAATTTATTTTTAACTTATTAAAATTAGACAAAATATCCTAAAGAGTTTTAAGTGATCATGGAATAATTAGGCACATTTTGGAGTATTTTGGTATTTTTTGTATTATTATTTTTTTAAAACTAAAAAATAAAGCTCGTAAATAAAGTATTTTCTCAAAAACAAAGTTTATTTTTTCTAATTGCCCCTGACACAAGGAACTCAGAAAAAGACTTCTCATAATTTTCCCAAGTGTATTTGATTTAATATAATCATATTTGTACAATATACGACGTTCTTTAGAAAATCAACTTTAGTGCTCAAACTTAGTTAAATAATTTTTAAATTTTTACAGTAGGTAAATATGATTTTTATACACAGTGTGGAATAAATTTTGTCAATTTTTTATTAGTATTTAATTTACAAAAATTAAAGCAAGATATATGCACTTAATTAACTATAGAAATGTACAGAATAATTCAAATCATCATGACATTTTTCCTAAGCTTCTATGATCATAGGAAAAGTACTAAAATTATTCCCCTAATTTTCCAACTAGCATTTTAATTTATATAATAAAATTAAGTCACAGTAGCCATCCTAGCTTGAAAATTAAGGTTAGAAGCATAATGATGCCCTCTGACCTTGGAAATATCAGAGAATATCCCCTTTCTCATAAGGAATGAACCCTAAAAGTTTCAGGCCATGGTGAGCAATGTTTGATCATAATGAATTAAAATACTTTAGCGAGTATTTAATTCATTAAAAATCAAAGAGTTAAAGAATAAATTATATTTTTAGTCAACATTATTCTCCTCTGTTCACTAAGCAAGAGAGTATTTTTATTTTATTTTTATGAATTTTTTAGAGAAATATATAAATTTTTAAAGTTCATGCATTGAAATATATTCAGAAAACCCATAATTTTCTACTTAAACCAGTCAGCGCCATGCGATTGTTGTCTGCCATGAACTTTAGACATGGCGCTCCACCATTTAACATCGCCAGCCACCTCGGCTTTCATGCGGCCTGCCTTTTCGTTCTAAGAGTTCATCTGGCTTGAACTCCTCCATCGATTGAATAAATGTGTGATCAGACGGCTCTCCTTGATCATCCTCAAGTGTCCTAACTCGTGAGTCATTCACACTAAAACCTTAAGATCTCGAGCTGGACTCAATAAAATCACATGGGGTTGTTCCCAAACCTTAATCTACTCGGAACAAACATATATATAGAGCTTATACAGTATGAAATACAGTAAACACATATGGAGAATCAAAATAGGCTTGAATTAGGGTTGAGGTTCAATATCTTTGTTTAAGAGGGGAGGCCTCAATCAGAGGGTTGTGGCAGCTTTGAATGGACCCAAAAAACCTTCATATGAAGTCCTAGACCATGGTGAATTATATAGATATGATTTCCATTTAACTCAATTTCATATGTTGGTCTAGAGCTATGTTAGAGGCTATTTATGATGGGGCTTTTGTGGGGAATCACCTCCTTTTACTGTGGGGATGGTGTGTGCATAGATTATTGGAGTTTGGTGGACTTTGGTGGTGTGGAGAAATTTGCACTAGTTCGAGCTGAACTTTTGAGCTCAAAATTAGGCTCTCACAGGGGAACCAGAAAGGGAAATTGGTGGGCTTGAGTGGAGGAGTTCTTGGAGAGTCTTTGTTGAGATTTTGGCAGATTTTCCCTAATGATTTGGATCATCTCCCTTTGGCCTTCAAGGGGGCTATTTAAATAGAGGAGTTTGGGGTGAAGCTCAGGGCTTCAATTTGGGTTGAATTAGTTGCTTATGTGAAGGGCTGAATTGTACCAAGGCCAATTGGAGCTGGCCAACTTGGATGGGTATAATTGGGTTTTAATTTGAACAAGGTCGCTCTCGATTTCAGGGTTTTTTTGTGACTAGGGGGGTTGGCCAGAGCAAAGGAGGTGGTCAAGCAGCTAGGTGAGCCAGTGGGAGGTTTAATTATGTTGAACGCCTAATGGTTCGGTATGATGGCAATGATTTCTTGGTTTAGGCTCAAAAAAGGATAAAATCTCCTAAATAGAGGGACCATTTCTCCATGACTTCCATATGGTTGGCTAGGTAGGTCTAGCCTTGTCCTAGGATCCACTTAGTGGCTGTGGTGTCATTACTTTGGTCACTTTGGCATGGCTTCGTCAATTTTGGTGCATGGGTTCAATTTGGTTTAAATTTTCTTGAAGTTGGGTTTGGGTTAGGCTAGCCATGAAATTGAGCCCAATTAATAGATCAAGATGATATAGATGATTTTCACAAAGAGTTTGAAAAAGAATTGGAGTGATTTTAAATTGATTTGGCGGTCAATTTGAAGGATTTTGGACATTTGATGAATTTGGAGATGTTAGGTTAAACTTTGGTTTAGGTTAGGCTAGAGGTTGGCTAAGTCCAAATTGAGGGTTCAAAATGGTCTAGAGGGATGTTATGAAGTTTGCAAGATTAATTGGGTGTCAATTTTAAAATTTGGGCATTCAATTTGGTGACATTTGGAGTCATGGCTAAATTAGGGAAAATTTTTGGAATTTTGGATTTAGGTTAAAATTGAGTGGAATTGAAGCTTGAACAAGGTCAATTTAGAGTTCAATTTGTTGTGTGGAGATGTGTCAAAGAGTTTATGATGCATAATTGGGGAAATGGAAAACATTTGGGGGTTCAATTGAGTGGGATTTTAGTTTTAGGCAAAATTTGGGCTTTTTGATTTGGGTTGAAATTGGAATCAAATGTTGGTCAATTGGACATAAATTTATTTTGAATTGAGTTTAATCATGATGAATTTGAATTTATAATTGAAATTTGGGAGAATTTAGGGTCAAATTGATGGACATGTAGGGTGAATTTGGGGGAATTGGGCCTTTAAGGGCAATTTGGGACTTTTGGTCAAACTTGGTCAAATTGATTAAATTGGGTTTAATTGAAGGGTACAAATTGATTTTAATTCCCCAGAAAACCACAGATTGCGAGTGTTCAACTTGAGAAAGTTCATTAGTTATAAGGCGCAGCAAATCTTCAATAAAGTGCTGACAAAGAAGAGATTAATCAAGGAAAGAGGATTCGTAAATCGAGGATTGAATAACCCTTCGACGGTAATTGAAGAGATGATTGTGCGATGAAGGTGGGAAGTGTTGTGCTACACTACAGTCGTCGTAGTTGTTCATGTGGCGAAGGAGTTTTATGCTAATTTGCATGGAATCAAACAGGGAGTCATCTACGTGAGAGGTAGATGGATAACTTTTACTCCTGCACAGATTAATGAGTTATATATGATCAAGAATGTTCATATCTGCCATTCTTCCAACTTCATCTCGACAAGAAACCTGATGAATGAGACCTACAAATATTTGACGAATGAAACTGAAAACTGGGAAATGAGAGAAAACGGTATGTTAGTTTTTCTGCGATGCTTCTAACCCCCATTTCTAAACACTTGCACTTCTTCATTTCTGCAAAACTATTGCCGACGATGAGGATGGGTAAAGTTACTAAGGAAAGTGATATTCTAAATTACTGCATCCAATTGAGACTGTCGATTGATATTGGATCCATAATTGTGAAGCCTGTTTTGGGCCAGATCGTTCATGGATCAACTTATTGGCTTGGACATCCTTCAACAATTTTCTTACTTTGCAGTCAGTTCCAAGTATCTTATGAGAATTAGGAAAATGTACTTCTACCTTGGAAGCCATTGGTCCCAACCGAGAAATTCCCAACCAATGAAGATGAGAATGATATGACTATTATGATGTATCAATCATCTCAGAATTCACTTCCTATTCAACCTTTAGTTCCGAACAAGACACTAATGATCCTGCACAGAATCAAGAAGTTGGAGAAAGAGGTACAAAATGTTATGAATATAATTAACAATATCTTTGATTTTTTCAATCATCTAGACTGGAGGATGAAAGAGCATTTTGATCACTCTATACATATCGAAGGAAGTTTGATACAATTGATAAGAAAGATGGGATTGATAAAAGAGGACTCTAATGAAGAATTTCCATACCGACCCTTCTATAACCTCTTTGTTCATGTTTAATCAATGGGTGATCTCAGAGGAGAAACAAGCACTGAATCGAAAGAGTAGTAGATTTACCTTGCTACCTTTATGTCTATATGTGTAATTTGATTTGAACTCTGTGTTTGCTTTTCTTTCAAATTTTGCTTTTAGATCTCAGTATAGTTGAGATTGAGCATAGGATGTTTGTTTTCAGTGTCTAGTGTTGTTGCTTGGAATGCGATGCTGAATTGATGTATTAAAGTTGAAAAAATACCAAACTTAGGTGTTCGTGTAACGTGTATTGTAACCCTTGGAATTTATATATAATTATGATGTTTTGTGTTGTGAATGTTTATTTGCGTTAGTACATCATTTAATCACTTAAAATTTGTGTCTATATTATTGAGCGAATGTCGTTGAGACTTGAAATTGATCAAAATTGCAAAAATATAGAAATTGAACCAATTCAATAGTGCTCGTCAACGGCGCCCTCGACGCCGCCGACGGAGCCCTTGACGTCGTCGATGGTGGACTTTTCCCGAGACTTAGGATATTAATTCAATAGGGCTCGCTGATGGGGCCGAAGACCCCGCCGATGGCAAGGTCCCAAAAAAAACACCTTTAATCGCGATTTTGACCAGTCAATTGCCACTATTCATCATCCCCTTCCTCTTAAAAAAGAAAATTTTGATCTAGGGCTTGAAGATCTTGGGTTTGGGGCGATTTCAAAACATTTAGACACCAGATTTTATCATCTCTTGGTAAGAGCTTCACTTCAACCTAAAAATATTTGATTTTCACCTTGAATTTCTTCCACATTGAGAAGATCCAAGTGAGGTAACAAGAGACAGAGCTATTTTGAATTTTTGTATTCAAAATAATCAAACTATAAATGTGGGGAGAATTATTTTTAAGAATATATTGACCACGGCAAAGAGTGAAACAAGTGGAGGTCTGAGATATCCTGGCCTCATTTATGCACTTTGCCAACTTTATGGAGTTGAAGTTGGAGATAATAAAGACTGTGTTTACCCTATAAAACCCATTAGTAAAGCTAATTTGAAGACATATGAATCCCATGAAAAATGGAGAACTGGGAGTAGAAGTCAAGAACCTTCTACTAGTAGAGATATCCCCTTTACTAGTTATGACCTTCCATCTTCTAGTTCCCCTACCCTGAATGATTTAATGAATGAGTTGACCTTGTAGCAAAAAAGTATAGAGCTAATAAATGAAAGAATTGGGGGTTTAGATCGTAGATATGATTATGATAGTGAGTACCTACAGAGGCATTCTGACTTTGAGATAGCTTACTACAAAGCTCAGGCCCAACACTACAGAGGTGAGCCTGAAGTTACTTTTCTTGAATGCCCCCGATATACTCAGTATCAGCCCAATCCACCTTCTGACTAATGAGAAGAAAATATAGTTTGGGATTTTGACATATGATAGTAGTTGATGTACTTTTACATTTATTTTTGTAAAATTTGTAATAGAGATAGATGTTTGTATGTTTGTACTTTCATTTTTATTTTTATGTTGCAATTAGATAATTTTTAATTATTTTTATAATTGTTTGGTGTGGTAGTTGAAATTGGTAAAATTGTAATGTGATGTGATTTTTATTTTGCATTTTAATTGTAATTATTTTTTTTAGTATTGTGGATGTGTTAGTGAAATATTGTGTTTGTATAATGTTTAGTTTTGTACTTATTTCAAAATTTCATTACCCAGCCAATTCTCTAATGATTTATATGTATAGAAAACTCATAATATTACAGACCAGTTGAACTAAAAATTATGAGGACTACAAAATTTCAGAATGATGAAAATGCCTAAAGTACTGAGGTATGATTTATATTTAGAATTTTTCTTTCCACATGTATCATTCCATATTGAAAATTTTAAGTTTGGGGGAAAGAAGAAAAAGATTAACTATTAGATGTTCTCAATTTAAATATTTTCAAAAATTATTAATATGATTTTATGTAGTGAATTTAATTCAGATAATTATATTTTTTAGATATTTAAATATTATGGTAGACTGAAAGGAATATTTTTGAAATGAAAATTAACTTTGTAGATTAAGATATTTAGTATAAGAGAATAAGACTATAGTTAAGTATTTAAAGTAAAGGAAACTATATTTTGAAGTATTTAGAATCTTGGAAATTCATTTGAGAAGAAAAGATTGGGGCTCAGTGATGTAAGAGCTATGAAATATTTATAAGGTAAAGGAATGCTTTGAGTTTCAAATTTGAGGAAAGAAAGGTGATGTTGAAAATCATTAAAGGCTATCCAGATATAGTAATCCTCACTTGAAAAAGGAAAAATAAAGGATTGACAACAATCCCGGAAAAGAAAAGAAAAATATATAGGATTGAAAGCAATCCAAATGAAAAAGAGAAAAGAAAAGAAAGAAAAAATATAAAAGTGAGGAGAAGCTTGAGGAGATGCCTAATAAAAAATTGGCTTCACTGGACCTACCTAAAGGGAAAACAGAAATACATTCCTCAACTTATATTTATGGATTAGCATCTTTTACTAGTAGTGTTCTCATGAAGTTCCTATCATTTGAATATTCTAAGTGACTTGATATTACAACATAGTCATTCTTGAAATGAATAGAAAACTAGAACTCTTAAACTTGATGACTAGATAATCTTGTACCTACATAGTTAAATTAATTACTTGAAATTTTTCTGAAAATCTCACTATGGTATTTACTTAAATCAAACTTATATTATTTCTAAATTAAAACTTTACTACAATAGATCATAACTTTTATGTAGTACTAAAATTACTTCAGGTCAAGTAATAGTTAAGTTTGGGGGATTTTAACCAAAGGAAAATATATTGAGATTTTCATACCTATTTTACACTGATTTTGATGATATTGCACTTTAAAGAAGGGTATTTTTGATGTTTTATTGCAGGTATGATGAATTATGGTCATTGGAGCAAAAAGATGCAAAAAGGAGCAAATTTGGAGCGAAAATGACCAAAATATGAAGATTTGAACTAGGGAGCCGACGATGAGCCCAACGGCGCCGATGACGAGATTTTCCCGAGATTCCAGATCAAATATTTTAGAAGGCCCGCCGACGGCGCCCTCGAGGCCACCAACGGTGAGATCGGTGGTTATCTCAACAAGTGCATTGAATGTGGACGGTTTTTTAAGGGATGCTTAGGCAACTCTTGGAAAAACTCTTCTATAAATTTAAGAGAAGATTTTGCCCAAAAATAGAGAGAGGTTCAGAGAAGTTCAAGGGCCCCAGTATTTTGTAGAGAGTTTAATTTAGGGTTAGATTGTGAGAAATTCTTTGAGAGATTGTAAGAGTGGTGAGAAAGTGAGAGATTTCTTCCTCCTTGCCGTTTCAAAGAAGAATTCTATGTACTGTAAAGAAAGGAAGAGATTCAAAGGAACTTCAAGGAGTTTTATTGGGGAGGAATTAGAGATAAGTGTTATTTACTTGTTGTAGTTTATATGATTTTGCTTTTATATATAAAATCCGAGTTTTGGCGTATCTTCCTCATGAGTTCTGAGTAGTATCCTCTGTTTTTCTCCTTGTCTTGAGATTTTGTGAAATGGTGATTTGAATTGGTTGAGCCTTAAGAATGTTAAAGAAGTTGTGCTGATCTTTTCACTTTGATCTTAATTTACTTTCAATCTGGCCAATTGATTTGTTAAAATATGTTAAGTTTTACAACTAAAGTGAAGATTACATCCAAGATTCAGGGAGGTCAAAGTCCTTGAAAGTTGGGTGCAAATAAATAGGGAAATAAAATTATCGGGCGTTGAATTGGAGATTTTAGAGTGGTAGACTAAAATCCTAAATTTGGTCCTATTATTTCGGTGTTGAAGTGTAGATGTTAGCCCTCAGGCGAGGGGAACGTAGGAGCTCTAAAGTGAGAGCCGGTATCCTCCCAGCCTAGCCACAGATTCAGTAAACAAGCATAGGATTAGTCAATGTTTTTTACACCTGGACCAAAGGGTAAAGAATAGGTATGCTCCTATTTGGCACAATCCAATTTGAACTAATTCACTTTATCCATTCACTTTAATTTCTTGACAAGGAGAAGGATGCTTTCTTATATATTAAATTTCACATTAGAAACTTTATTAGTAGAATTAGTTATTTAAGAGTTATTAAAATTACATATTTATTTGAATTAACTATTAGTAACAGATAAGCAATTTGAAATATTTTTTTGTGATTAAGTATTGATTTTCTAAAATCTTAGTTCGGAGCCTCTAATATTACTCCATGTGGTATTGATATCTAGGACTCCATTAGAGTCCTGTATTACTTGAGCGATATGTATACTTACGTTGATAAGTGTCACTTTACCATTATTGAATATTTTATTTTCATTAGAGTCCTGTATTAGAATCTTCTAGTAGCAGTATTAAATTCTTGAATTTTTTAAGCATATAGAAAGTCGTTGTCATTCATCCCTTATGACAAGCGGATGTTCTAAGATTTTTCCAAGGTCATAGGGCATCTCTATGCTTCTAACCTTAATTTTCAAGCTATGATGGTATTTTCACTTATTTTAATTATATAAATTAAAATACCAATCAGAAAATTATGAGAATAAATTTAGTAGGTTTCATGTGATCAGAGAAGCTTAGGAAAAATGTCATGATGATTTAAATTATCTTGTATATTTCTATAGTTAATTAAATTTATATATCTTGCTTTAATTTATGTAAATTAAATACTAATAAAAAATTAACAAAATTAATTTCACACTGTGTATAAAAAATCATGTTTACCCACATTAAAAATTTAAAAATTATTTGACTAAGTCTAAGCATTAAAGTTTGTTTTCTAAGAACCTTGTATTTTTACACAAAAATAATTATACTAAATTAAATACATTTGTGAAAATTGTGAAAAGTGTTTTTCTGAGTTCATTGTGATCAGGGGAACTTAGGAAAAATATGTTTTATTTTTGAGAAAATACTTGATTATTGAGCTTTATTTTGAATTTAAAATAATTAAAAATAATTAAAAATCCAAAAAAATATCAAAATATTTTAAAATGTGCCTAAATGTTCACTGATCACTTATAACTCATTAAAATATTTTTCTTAATTTTTCTAAGTTAAAAATAAATTTTTAAAAGCTTAAAAATGAATTCTTCTTATTTTCCCATTAAAATAATTATAATAAATAAATCATAAATCATAAAAATACAAAATTTATTTCTCTAAATTCTCTAAACTTGGAGGGGTTTAATAAAAATACAAAAATAATTTTGGTAATTAAAACATTATTTTACATTTATTAAAATCATTAAAATTGATTCATAATCAAATAATAAATAGAGATTTAATTTAACGAGGTTGTCCGCCTAGTGCGACATAAATCCTTAACTTTCCTTTAGGACTTTGTGTGGCTTTTCTATATAATATAAGCCCTAACCTGTTTTAGGATTCTGAGATTTTTGTTCATCACGACCTAAATCCTCACATCTTCTAAGCTATTTGTGTGATTGTTTCACACGAATATAAGCCCTAATTAATAAAACTGACAGGATGAAACATTCAAGTATTTCTCCTTTAAATTAAAACCAAAGCATAGGGTAGCTTGGGAAGTCATCAAAGTCTCCTCAGGATCTATGATATCCCCTAGTTCTTCTTCCTTTGGATTTCAAGAAAAAATGTTCTAAATTTGAACCATTCCCATTTCACACCTCTTTGTCTTATCTCGTTAAAAAGTTTTAATCCTTTGACCTCTTTGAACACAATATCCTATGATTTTTATCGAGAGTTTTCTTAGGTGACTTCATTTATCTAAGATATAATTAACTATAAGGGCTTGCCTTTACAGGAAACTTTTAATAACTGAGCTTAATATAAACTCTATTTAATTTTCCATATTAAATAGGGAAACTAGTTGGCTTATAAATAAAATGGTTTCGCAGACTAAACGGAAGTCATACATTTCTTATTTTATTTGATTGAGTCTCACTATCAAGTTATGTGTTTATCTTTCGAGATAGATACATAGCTTGAGGTGTAGCGCTCTTTCATCTAAACTTTGAAAGATATGAGATCAGTTTGGTTTCATATTTTTAAAAAATTTAATATATATATATATATATATATTCTTTTTTAAAAATTTTAATTAACTACAACGCTACAAA
>NEWO01000115.1:1338916-1367017 GCA_003013225.1 Phalaenopsis aphrodite
CACATGATTTCTGAGTAGTTTTCTTTTCTTTCTCCTTGCAATACGAATTAATGATGTGTGGGATTAGAATATTTTAAAGATTTATTTTATTCAAATATTTTGTGATAGTATTTTCACCGGTTCTTCATTTACTTTGCAAACTGACAATTTGTGATGTTAAAACCCGTTGTGAAACATAATGACCCGTGAGGGCTATGATTTCACCAACTAGTGGGTGTCACACTAAAACTTTGAGAAAGGGGATGTCAAGTTCAGGGGGAGTGCAAATAGATATGGAAATAAGTTTTGATGGGCATAGAATTGGTGTTTCTAGGGTGACAAGCTATATCCCTTAACAATTTGGTATATTGTTGGAACTAAGGGTCCCTGGTAGGTCCTATAGAGAGGGCACAGTGAGTAATCTAGAAGTGAAAGTCTATAATCTGCTCAACAGTGCCACATAAGCTAGAACTAACTTTACATTAGCCAGTGCTCTTTATGCTCAGAAAGAGTAAATAATAGGTGTGCTCCTATTTATCACAATACCTCATTTTCATCTTTAATCATTTGATTCTTGCACTGATGTACAATCTCTTTGATACGGGAAAGAGTTGTTATCATAATTTTACCTCTTTACACATTTTTAATTTAGAGACTTTGCAATTACTTTTAGTTTAAATTAGGAGTATCCACTTTAGTTACATCATTTTAAAAATTGTTTGATATTATTCTTCTACGAATTTATTTTACTGTTTAAGTAGAAATATTTTTTAAGTTAGCATAGTAATTACTTATTTCCCTGTGGGTTTGATACTAGGGTTTCGAAGGAAAACTCTATATTACTTGAAACAATATATGTACTTGTGTATTATCCTATGTGTGTAAAACATTAATCAATTTATTTACATATTTATTTTGCAAATTAGCCGCTTAATATAAATTGGGTCAATATTTTGGCCATCTTTTCAGACTTAAATAATTACATAATTATGGGTCGGGTCATTATGTAGCTGACTATGCTAGTCCGACATTGTAAACAAATTTGGGTTACGTGGGGGAACTGGATCATGGCATGAACAACCTTCTTTCTCATTTCCTGTGTGCCATGTTTCATGTTAAAAAATATTAATGCTAAATATAAAAAAAACATAATTATGAATATAGAAAATTGTTTTTTTCTTATTTGATTTTTGCTTTGACTGGTGTGCTCTCCTACTCAATATGTCATCCAAATCGACTAATAATTTCTTCAATGACTCCAACATGTAATTCTCAAATAGTTCATTTCCTTGTGCTTTAGTACTAATATGATATGTAAATTTTTTATTGTGTGTGTGAAATATGAGGCCACTTGAGGAACTTGGTAACATTTGTGCCTCATTCAGATGTCTATATCCACAACTATTATATACGTCTTTTTTTACATGAACAAAACACCACAATAAGTGATATTTATCAGGAATATTTGTTAAATTTTATAAGCCAAGAAACCTTAGAGAATGGGAGGATAATAAACCCATCATTTTAAATTTCTTACAACTACACATAATTTCATAATTACTTTTTGTCTAGTTTAACAATCCAAGGTTTGTCTGTCTCTTTATTATCCAAATTTTTTATGTAAAATTTTGAATCCCTATTTGCAGAGAACTCCACAACAAGGCCATATAAATCATGTAATAACTCTGCTTCAAACATTGAGTATAGCTTCCTCTTATAAATTACAACGTCCTGCCTAAAAATTGGACTACTTTTCACAATAGAGACAATTGCAGACTTATCAAATTTAAAATCTTCGTCCTTCTTTTCTCCACGATTTTATGACATTTTCAATGCCCATGAAACACTCCGTATGACAACTTGTTGACTTTGAGACATTCGTGCAGATTTCCTTTCTCTATCAATACAGCCCCAATTTCTTCAAACCACTCATTAGAGTCACATATGCTCATGCATTTATAAAAGAGGTCGTTGACTCTCTTGCTACCCATGTCGCAATAAACTTTTGAAGGAAATTTCTTGTATATATGTCATTGGCAAAATCTCTGCCTTATGTGTAGTAGACTATCATCATTGTTTATTGCCATTGCTTGATCCTGATAAATGAGTATTGTTATTGGATGCTTGTCATCCATTATACGAATAAAAATTTTGAACAACCACTTGAATGAGTCAATCATCTCGTCTGTTAAAAAAAAAACTCCAAAGAGAACATTTTGTCAATTGTATGTATTCAGTTTGTAACTTCTATAAAAGATGACGACATCCCTAAAGCAGTTGTAATCAAGCATGGACATCCCATCACTCTAGAAAAATCTCGTGACACTACCGCACTCATCAATTTGAAAGTCCCACGCAAGCATGCTGTCCACAACTTGCCTCTCCATAAACAATTGTAATACAGAATTAGAGTCTCCATATTCAATTCTATCTCTTCTCTCTTTTTGTATGAAATTATAGACATCCCTCTTAATGCATTCAAGAGTCTCTGCTCCCCTAGCTTCTGTAGCTAGGATGCTAAATACATCGGTGTCTCTAATCCTCAATTCTGTCATCGATCTGACCACATCTGCATTGATTTCACTTATCTTTCTGCTGGAAAGTAAAAAACATGTATAATTGGATTCCACCAAGAGATAGTTATGACTTTATATAATTTTTTTAACTGACTAGTTTCCTTCGACATCAACGACATATCAAATCATGGCTAGAAAACTAGTCATTGTGTCTGCTCTTTTGAACTTCACTGTTTTATTGAATTAGCCTCTTTCTTGTAACCAACCTTAGCACAAATAAAATCCCTTGTCTTAATCTTCTTCGAATTGGGCTAAAAACTATTGTGGTCCTTTCGAACAGTAATTCCAATATGGTGTGCATAGACAAAATATTTTTCATATGCTTCCTTCTAATTGTGGAACTGTTCAAATGAAATTGTTTGCAATTGGACCATTGCAATCAATTTCAGGCACGTGGAACTGCAAATTTAAAAAAAAAAACATAATAAAATTTATTGGATAAGGAAACAATACCAATCAAATAGTAAAATCTCAATAAAACTAAAACATTCCACTAGAATCTTCATAATCACACAAAGAAACTAGAATAACATTGGAATAATATCGGATTAACACCACGATATCACCAGCAACACTAGCAAAACATAGCAATAACACCACATACCCACCTCAATAAAACTATAACAAAATATATATCAAATAACACAGTAACAATAACAAAATAAAACCAAAATAACATCAGGATAATCCCATTAGATCACCAAAATAACACTCTATAAAAACCAAGTTATTAAACTCCAATAACACTAGGCAAACACAAAAATACACTAAAATACCACAAGAGAAAATACAACAGTAACACCACATCTAACATAAATCAAACTGTAACATTACACATCTAATGACACTACAGTAACACCGGAATAAAACCATTATAACACTTGATAATACCTAAATAACGCCAAAATAACACAGGAATAACACCAGAATAAAATGAAGCAACTAACCTCCAATAACACGAGGAAAACACAACATTAAATGTCACATTAACACCACATCTCCACTCCAATAAAAACATAACATTACACATCCAATAATACCGTAATATCACCACAATAACACCAAGATAACTCCATCAAAACACCATTGTAACACAACAATAATAAATCAATAAAATCAGAAACTCTACCACAATAATAACACAACAATGACACGACATAGTATCACAGCATAATACACCATTAACATCAAGATAATACACACCACATTAACACAATTAAAACACTCCAACAGTGCTACCGCAATAACACCATTTCGGGCGAAGCTAAACTCGCCTTATTATCATAGTTCTTGCCAATATTTTGAGAATCCATAATCGTTTCCTGGTAGAGAGAGACGTCTATCACCGTAAAAATCCTAACTGAAGGATAGACAAATAAAAAATGCGACATAATTAAATCTAAACTTGACAAAAAAATGCACTTTTCAAACGGCTGGGCGGGAGCTAAAAATGTCAAAATGTGTTTTTTGAGAGGCTTGAGCGAGACTCGGGTTGGGTTGCATAGTTAAAAAAAAAAAAAAAAAAAAAAAAAAACATATTTTTAATTTTTTAACGGGTGAAACCGATATCTATACGTGGCTAATTTTTTTTAAAGTCTGGACCCAAATTTGTATCTCGTCTCCCGACCAGTAATTTTTCCACCCTGGTAGGAGCTTAAGTTCTCCCCTCCACAAAGGGTCAGGCACGAGAGCAACCCTATGAAACGAAGATCTCATGCACTCGAAGAAGGGTTTATATTCTTTTTGTTAATCTGTTCCCTGAATCGTCTCTCTCCACTTTTTCTTTGTTCTATTCTACGACAGTTTCTCTTCTTCTTTGTTTTCTAGAATTTTATGAACTTTTGTCAATTAATCAATTATATTCCGTTTCATTCTGTAAGTATTTTTTCTGGCGACTCTTTTCCTCAAGTCTTGCGTCCTCCTGATGTGCTGTGGGTAATTAGAGAGGCGGAGCTTTAGGGACCTTTTGTAGGTTTGGCGGACTTTAGGGTTCTGTTAATCTTTTATTCCCAGTATTTATCCTTTTGCAATCTTGTTCGGTCTTGGCGGGAGTTTGGATGTTGTCCGCGGCGAATCAAGGAAGCCAAACTATGGCTGCACTGGATCCTAATTCCATGGAGGTAACTCAATCGATTTTAATGCGACTTATTCTAATTTTCTCTCTGTAATCCTTTGAAATTTGCTTTCTGCAGTCTTTAAGGTTGGATTTGTGTGATGTGTTGGATTATTATGCTAGGTTTGAATGTATGCTACTTGTAATATGGTTAATTTTTATGATTAGTTAGCAGATCTTTAACTGAATGAAGCTGATGGTTGACCTTAGCAGACAAGCGTCTTCTAAATTGTGCAAAGATATCGAAACTGTTTTTGGTTCAACATATGCATTGCTAACTTGTTATTTGGTTATTCCTGGTGCTGAGTCCCTCATGACCTATATATTGAGTTTCTTGGTATGGTTACCCCTTTAAACCACTTTAAAGTGCTGTTGGTAGAGGTTTTTAATAGGATTTATCAAATGATTTACTAAATCCAGCTTAGTGGCAAACTGTGGAATTTTGGTGGATTTAAGATTTACGAAATCTAATTTTGTCTATAGATTTGGTCTGAATTTATTTACTAAATTTGGGGTTCGGTGGATTTATTGATTTAAGGATTTACTAAATTTTATAAAGTTTAAATTTTACTTGCAGCCAAACAACCACTAACTTTGTTTTATCGTGGATAAGATTAACACTTCTCATGTCTTTGGAGTTCTGAATATTATGCACATTTGTACCACTTTAACTAAGTTTTATCGTGGATCAGATGAGTGACTGTAATACTTAACATTTTTCATCTCGCTGGAGTTTTGAATCGGCCATGCATTTTATCCTAGCTTTAGGTGCTTGTAGAAGTTTAGAAAATGAACCAAGTGGATCTAGATGGTATGATACTCTACAAATTCATTGATGCAGTGGGCATTCATTAATATAGAGATCAGAATAAGTTTTTTTATGGTTTATGTAAGTTTCCAAAATGGTGTATCATAAAGCTGATAATTCTACAAAGAAAGGACAGGATAAGACATGGAGTGCGAACTAGTGAAATGGAGAATATTTCAATTTAAAACTTGAGGATAAGGGAAAGTACCAAACCTAAGAGATTGAAGGTGAAATTCATAGGGTTATTCTAACCTCTACATAAGAAGAGAAGTGGATAAGATAATCAATGAACCTCCTATCGGAGGGTGCATTTGCTAAAAGATCAAGTAATAAAGAAAAAGTTAAGTTAGACCTAGCAATTTACTCCATGGAAATCTCCCTTTCTCTCCAAACTTCCTATATCAAAGGATGATAATTCTTTGGAATATTCTCTATTTATTTTTCCTTAATTATTTCAATAAATTATGATAAGCATTTATATAAGGCTTGTTTTATCAAATAGCTTTTTCTTTCATGCATGGTCAGATAGATTACTTTGCTTATTTGATAGTCTGTCTTAGGTTTTTAATTTTTTTAGTATTTTGGCTATAGTAGTTTTTTTCCCTTGACTCAATGAATTGAAAATTTTCTTTTACTCATTCAAGTCTCTCTTCAAACTGCCTATATCAAAGGATGATAATTTTTAGGAGTATTCTCTATGCATTTTTGTTTAATTATTTAAATAACTTGTGATAAGCATTTAGATAAGGACTTTTTTTAACTAATACGTTTTCTTGCATGCATGGTTAGATAGATTACTTTGCTTTTTCGATAGCTTATCTTATGTTTTAAATTTTTTTATTATTTTGGCTATAGTAGTTTTTATTTCTATGAATCAATGAACTGAAAATTTTTTTTAACTCATTTAAGTGTATCTGCACTCTATACCTGTGGAAATCCCCATTCCTTGCAGTTTCATCATGTAGAGTGCTTCTTTGAGCTAGAAAAATAGTTTCTCATTTGTTTTTCTAATGCGAATTGCATTTGCAGCCTGTAGCAGTTGTTGATCCTTTTGAATTGGTGTCAAATTGTCAATGTATTCATCATTTAATACTAAATTTTGAGTAAATCACATTGGATTCAATTGTAAGGGAAGAGTATATCAAGGCTTCTAAATTCGATAACTGTATAAATTTTTTATTTTCTATGTTTCATCCAACACCCTACCTTAAAGTCTGTGATTTGGGATGTCTTCTTTCTAACTGAGACCTTTCCATTGAGAAGGCTAGACCAACATTATCTAATATGGCGAATCGCATTTTAGATTCCCTACACCAAAAAAATATTAATGTGCCACATTGCCTTATTGGATCATTAGTTAGATTGTTTTTTTATACGCTCTAGTATTGCTTGGCCTTCTTTTAAAACAAAACATTTTTTAGTTGAGCAAATCATTTTTTTTAGGCTTTGTTATGCATGATGCTTGAATTCATTTATGATGCTTGAATTCATTTTGATTAAGTCAAATGAGAAGATTGGCAGTTAAATGTTGTAGATGTTTTACTACGTGATTAAAGATTTATGGATACAACAACAACAAAGCCTTAATCCCACTACGTGGGGTCGGCCACATGAATCCTTTTTCTCCATTGCGTCCTATTTAGTGTCATATTTTCATTTAGTTCTAATAAATTAAGATCATTTTTAAAACAATAAGCCCAAGTCTTCCTAGGTCTACCTCTGATTAAAGATTTATGGATATTTAATGAAATTGCAAGTAGATCATTGCTGTTTGTACCCAAGAATTTTATGAAATTTCTATTAAAATATATTTTTTATATGAATGTGAGTATCGGAAACAATTGAAAATTTAATACTAAGTTGAGTTTGCTTGAAAATAGAATGTTAAAGTGGATGTGCAGTAAAAATATAGAAGATATACTTGTAAAAAAATATAATAGAGATGGCAGACATGAGGAGCTATTTGTTTATCCATGTTGAATTGATGATAGAATATGCATATTACGTTTGACAGATAGAGTAATACGAAAGAATTAGAAAAAATATTATGTCAAATGTAATTTTGCTAGAAGTTGGGAGTAAAAGACTCATACAAAATAGAGTTTCATGGACACCAACAAGAACGTCTGGAGGAGGAATATTCATAAAGTTGAACACATATATTTGAGATAAGGTAAATAATGATCATGAATATTTGAGGCAGATCAAATTGAGATGAATATTGAGCAAATTTTTGGTAAGAATACAAAATGGGTAGGTAGCATAGTGTGTTGCAGCTAAGGATGTTAAAAAAGCTTATCATTCATGAATAACTCCTGTTTGATTTATTCGTTAAGCAAACGAGCCAAACAAAAATATTTATTTTGAACTTAATTTATAAATGAGACAAATATGAATAAAACTTTGCTTGATTTTGTTCGTCTTATATTTGCATGAAATAATTAATAGATAAAATCATTTAATAAAACTTTTTTTACTTTATTAAAAATTATTATAGTTTGTTATTTTTTTAATTATTTGAGCCAAACACTAGCAACAAATGAACAAATGAATTCGATGCGAGCCAAGTACAAAAGTGTTCTTCACGAGACTTTCAAACACGAGTCAATTTCTAACAAATGACATTTTGGCCAAGTCGAATACAAATAAATACTGAGCTTGCATAAGCTCCCCTCTTTTACAACCCTATTTGTACCAAAATTATTTGATGCTTTGATTTTTTCATCGAGGAGACAATTTTAATATTGCAATGAGGTTACCATTATAAATCTTATGGTGGTAAGTAAGATAATGATCGGTAAATTGCACTTTGGGAAACTTGATGCATGGACGTTATCTATACATTTTAGAAGAGCCACCTTCATTTAGTTTTGAAAGTAGATGAGTATGCCAATAACAAAGGATAACTATGCCTTTAGATTGTTGATTGAGATTGAATGAAGTGTTGGACTTTGGTGGGGGAAAGTTGTCAATCTTCCTTTTTCTGGTTCATAAAAGATAATAAGGTAATTTCTATGCTAATTCCTTACATCCAAGTCCTCTAGATAAATAATGAGAATCACTATAGAAATGGATAAGAAGGTTGAAGGCTTTATTCAAGAATCAACTAACTTTTAGTTGTAAACCTAATAAATAACAATGGGTGTACAAGTGCTGATGATCTTGTTAATTTGAGCCATTCGGTGGGCTTGATGTATCCCAAGTTTGTTTCAATTATAGTCAGCTTAATAAATGTGAGATGCTAATTTCCTTTCGTTGACTTGGTAAATAAGGTTGTTATAGAATAGGTAAAAGCCATATTTTAGTTTAAATTTTGCAAACTTAGTTGGTAGAGCACCTATCCACTTGGCCTTATAGTGACCATTCATCCGATGAATAATTTTGCTAGAGAAATGTCTCATGTGGTAGCCATCCAAAAAATACTTAACCCTGTGTTTCTTTTGTTGATTGTGATCAGGTTTCCATGATTTGACAATAATATTTAATGTGTTTGCTCTAGTTTTGGACTTAGAGATTGGTCAGCATTTTGAAAATGCTAAGTATAATATGATGAAACTTTTTTTCTTGCTTCAATGCTCAAAATGCTGGGCGAAGTGATACCTTTAGTGACTAGAGCATTCATGGTTATTATATTATATATGCATATATTTGTGTATACAGTAGTCTTTTAGTGAGCCAAAGTTAACCACATAAGGTAATGGTAACTTTAATGATCTATTCTATGTATGGGTTCGAGTGCAAGGGAGAATTATTCAACATATCTCTACTAATTTTCATTTAAGGAAATGGTGAAGTTGACTGCAGATTAAAATTGTTTTAGGTTTGGTTAGTTGATGGACTAAATTAACTACCTGGAAAAAAATTGAGATTAAAATGGACAAACCTAAAATGTTTGAGGGCCATTCAATATATATTTACACAGACATATACATATTTTTTGATTAAATGTTCAAAACGGGAGACTAAATTAATGACCTGGACAATTAGTGTAATAGAGAATTATTCAAAATATATTTCTACCAATTTTTGTTCAAAGAAGGTGAAAGTGACTGTAGCATCAAATTGGTTTGGCTTTAGCTAGTTGACGGACTAAATAAACGACCTGGAAAATTTTGAGATTAAAATTGACAAACATAAAATATTTGGGGGCTCTTTGGATCACATATATATATGTGTGTGTGTGTGTGTGTGCAAAATCTACAATTTATTTCATACGGATGCATGCAGTCATGATATTTATTGGGTAAAATTGATTGTGTAGATTGTTTGAAGATTGAAACCCATTAGGTAACATTTTCATTCCTTTTAAGTCCAAGGAAATAATTGAAAAAAAAAATTATCAACCTAATGAAGGAGAAAGATTGGTTAAATTTTTGTGTGTGGGAGATAGAGGAATGAAGGGAGAGAAGTGGGGGGTGGGGTAGGGGATGAGGGAGAGAGAGATTTTACTTGTCTGGTGTGCTTGCTCAAGTCACATGCTCATAAACTTTATTCAGCTGATAATAATGATTTTATTGCAATGTCTTTTCACTCCAGGATTATTTCTTTTAAATATTTGTATTGCATTGTATGTGTGTGTTAACACATTACCATCTTTTATCAGAACCGTTCTGGAGATGGAGTCAGCCAAGGACAAGCTCCTGCAATTGCTAGTCACTACACTTGGCCTGCATCAGCTACACAAGTTGCAATTCCATGGACTTACGGAGCAAATAGTGCTCCTTTCGAAAATACAACAACGTCGGGATTGGTCCACAATTATGATCCATTGAGGGATTCAACGGCCTCTGAAGGTGCTCAGGTTGCAATGAATTCTGTGCTCCAAACTCCGGCTTCATCTAATTTGGCCGCAACAAGTGGGAGTCAATCTTATTCTGGTTATGTACAGAACTCTAGTTCTACTTATGCTTATGGGTATGGTAACATCCAATATCAAAGTAACTACTATGGTCAACCGCATCAGGCAAGCTATACCCCCTATCAACAAGCGGGAGCAAGTCAGAATTCAGGTGCTTCTTATCGGCCTCATAGCTCATTTCAGAATACAGGCTCTTATGCAACTCCTACATGTTATTCTGGCGCTTATTTTGCTAATGATCATCAGACGGCAGCGGGATACCCAACTAGTGGCTATTTTGACCAGACCAACTATTGGAATGATGGAAGTGGTGGTGGTTACCCCCTTCAATATGCAAGTTATCCATCGTCTGATACAAATTCGACCCCTTCAACTAGCAATGCAACAACTAGTTCATTTCCTTATCAGCAGGAGTGTAATCAGTGGTCAACAAATTATGTTCCATCTGTAACAACTGTTAATTACATGCCTGGATCAGGCATGGTGGCTAGCACCATTCCAACGGTGACATATTCTTTTCAAAATGGCGTTCCCTTGTGTGCAAGTAACCAGCCACCACCTCCAGGCACTACATCATGGAGAGGAGATTTGGGCTCCTCCACTTTACTTGCTCCACAGGTTTGTTCTTGTTTAAAATCCTTTTTTTTAATAGATGATTTACTTAATTTTTTTTTGTGTGGAGCTAGTCTTTTGGGGGGACTTTTTAAAATTTAAAGTTTTATGATTTAATGTTTTCATGGTTGTCAATGGTGATCATTTCAAACATTTTTTCTTTTCGTCAAAAAGAATATTTTTTAAATTTTGAATTCCAGCTTTGTTACTTGTTATCACATCAGCTTTATTGGAAACTATCAGAAGTAACTGACTTATATACTCTAATAGGAAGTATTTTATTTTCTTCATTCAAAATATCTTTTAAGATTTATTTGTTTTCTTTAGTAGATATTTCCTATTTTTTCTAGTTTCCTATTTTGTGGACTCGTATGCCAGCCACTCTATTACATGTAATAGGATTTAATTTGTTTTTGGGTAAGGAATAAAATTCTTTTTTTCGAATTGCTTCCTGGTATTAAAGAGAAACCTAATTTTCTTGAGTTCATGGCAGCAACATTATTCCTCATTGACGAAGATGATGGATCCATAGGATTATCTAACGTTTAATTCGACGCCAACACTAACTGAGATCATAACATACCGAGATCTCTGTAACTCCTATCATCTCTCCCTACATCCATATGATTACAACATGCAACGACGATTGCAATGTACAATGAAGGCGTACATACATAGGCCTCCATCTCTCTCGTACGCACGAATAGCATAACTTCCTTGCTCGTCCCTTCCGTTGCTCTCGTATGCTCGAGCCACAACCAGATTGTAGCAGCTACACACTTTTTGAGGCCGATCTAGTTCCAATCAATTTCTATCGATCATTCAATCGTTTTGTTCAATTTTCGAAATCCGTTCAATTTTGGCAATTGTAATTGATTCATCTTACCTTAGCCGCCTTCTCACAAGTCACCTTGTGCAAACTCATGAAAATTGAGGGTTGTGCACCTCACTCAAGTTCATATTTGCTCGTCTAGCCAAATAGTTGAACTAAGGATCATCCTCCTTCTAGTCTTTGTTTACTCATCCAGTTGGGCAGTCATAATTAGGGAACTTTTCTCAATTTTGTTTGTAGAGCAGGTCTTTTAGATTTGGGCTTAACAATATCATCATGGTTAAACATGGCATGCCCTCACAATTGTCTTCCTTAAAAGTCACTTCCAGATCCGAGCCTACATATTTAGTACCCAATGTACCTGACAACTCATCCTACCTAATCACTAATCATAAACTACATTGCCATTATTTCTCTAATGTTTGTAGTCTGTCTCCATGTACATCTGCGGCAGAGGAAATCATTGACATCTCCCAGACGAAGTTTCGACTCCATAAATGATGGGTTCTGACTACTGGGCCTGAAAAATTGACGACTACTACTGGGCCTGAAAAATTGACGACTACTTGGTTATGTCATGATTAATAAATTCAATGACCACGAAGATTGAAGAAAATTTTTTGCTCTATAGGAAAACCAAGAAGATATGGGAGGCTACACGTGAAACCTATTCTAGCATTGAAAAATTTTTAGAGCTATTTGAGATTGAGACTAGACTATATGATTTGCGATAAGGGGAATTGAGTGTTACTCAATATTTCAATAATCTCACACATTTTTGTTTGCTACCGGACACGTACGAGGTTTATTCTTGGAAATGCCTTGACGATCTTGCCTTGTATAGGAAAATCATTGAATAAAAGAGGACCATCAAATTTCTTCTTGGCCTCAATAAAGACCTAGATAAATTCAGGGGGAGAATCATGAGTATTAAACCTCTTCCTATCATTTGGAAGGCATTTGCAGAAGTTCAAAGGGAGGAAAGTAGAAAGAATTTAATGATGACAAACAATCACACCATGCCATTTATCGAAGGGTTCAAAGTGAGGAAAGTAGAAAGAATTTAACGATGAAAGACAATCACACCATGCCATTTATTGAAGGGTCAATGCACTCACAACTCCTCTCAGAGTAATAAAGCCTAGAAAATGACAACTGTGGTGCGATCATTGTAAGAAACCTAATCATGTGAAAGAAATATGTTGGAAATTACATGGAAAACCTATAGATTAGTAGCCATCCAATGAAAGACATGATAAGGAGAACCATACAAATACTACTGTCACCGCAACCATAAACAATCAAATTGAGAGACTACTGAAAATGTTTGGTCATGGTTACATTTCAGTACAAACATGACAATTTTCTACTGAGCAACCGACCAGTTTGTTTGGCACACTAAAGTATATTACCTCATTCTCTAATTGTTCAAAGAAATAAATTAAAACCTTGTGTAGTTAACTGCAGAGCTTCAGTTCATATGATGAGAGATATCTACGTCTTCAAAATTTACAACCCATGCACCAATCACTTTGTAGTTCGAACAGGTGGCAGTTCATTCTTACTAGTAGCAGGAACATGATTGAATTGATAGGATTTTCACCTATGCTCTATTCTTTATGTTCCAAAATTAGACTGCAATCCATCCTCAATAAGCAAATTTACTCTTGACTTAAAATATGTGACTAAATTTTATTAAAATTTTGTGATTTTTAGGTAATGGATTTGGAGAATGTGATTTGCGGTGTTGAGATGCATTGTGGTGTATATCTGTTCAAAGGAAATAATCTCACTGGTGAATAAGTTCATCCGTCAAATTGTATTTTTGAGTCTAGTTCAAATTCGTTTAATCTAGTTTCCAATTTTGAGTTCACTTTAGTTGAAAGTCAAGTAATGCTGAGACAATGTCGTCTTGATTATCTAAATTGAAATAATTTTTTCACATTTATTTTTTTTAAAAAATCCAATTTCTATAAATATGAAACATGCTAATTTGTAAAACATACCATACATGTATACTCTAAATTACAATACAAGCCCTCACATCATTTTATTGTAATTTACATTGATATTTGGGGACCCTTTCGAGTAAAAAATATAAACGAGACAATGATTTCTATAATTCATAGATGATCATAATAAAACTATTTGGACATTTGTTATGAATGAAAAATCTTAAGTTATCGCCATATTCAATCCTTTTATTCCATGATTCTTTCTGAATTCCTAAGCACAATTCAAGTTCTTAAAATTGATAATGCTAAGGAATATTTTAATTCTATTGTTGGTTTTTATCTTTTCAAGCATAGTATTATCCATTCAAGTTTATGTGTGGATACTCAACAAAATGAAGTCACTGAGAGGAAGAACAGACACTTACTTCAGGTGATTTGTGCCATTATGATCTTTAACAATGTGCCTAAGTAATTTTTTGGAGAAGCCATACTCACAACCATATATTTTATCAATAAAAAACCAAATCGAGTTCTAAAGTTTCAAATTCTTTGTAATGTTCTTATTGAATCTTATCCACATATTTTCTCATTTTCTTCCGACTTACCATTGAAAGCCTTTGGTTGTTTCGCCCTTGTTCACATCCACCTACAACACCGTACCAAATTCCATCTTAAATCTCTCATATATATCTTCCTCGGTTTTTTCTCCAATCACTGAGGATACAAATACCACTCTCCAATTACTAGGAAAATATATCTCAATGAATTTCACATTCTTTGAGAATTAATCATATTTTCCCAAGTTTGAAATTCAGGGGGAGAACTTGATGAAATGCCAAATTTGGGATCTTCTCTAAGACATTTAAACTGAATCAAATCCTATTACTCAAAACAACTAAACCAAATCCTCCTACTCAACCAGCTCCACCTGAAGAACCAAAAACTGTCATTGAACTGTTCCAATTGTCTCTATTCCACCTCAACTTGACATTATAAGGAACTGTATGCTTATACCAGAAGGAAAAAGACCATTGAGCATGTAGAGGACAATGTAGTTCAGGGATTGTCATGAACATTAATCAAGTCCTCTGGAACCTGATAATCATAAGGGTATGGATTCCTTATCTCTTGTTCAAAGGTGCATCGATCATCCAATTGAAAGATATGTAGCTTATGAAAAATAGTTATCATCTTACAACGTTTTTATTGCAAATATTGATAATGCACAGATTCCCAACTCTATTCAAAAGGTTCCAAAAGTTCCATCAGAGAAACAAGCAGTTGAGGAATAAATTCAGGCTTTCGAAAATAATAACACTCGACAACTTATAGAGTTCACCTCATGAAAAATATTCTATAGGCTACGATTGTATATTCACTGTTAAGTATCAAGGCGATGGAAGTGTAGAGAGATTTAAAACCAAATTGGTAGCCAAGTGCTTCACATAGTTATATGGGATTAGGGTTGTAATCGAGTTGAGTCGAGTTGAGTATGTCATGGTTTGGACTTGTCTTAGTCAGATTATAAGTTGTTCATGTTTACTTTGATCTTGAGACGAACTTTCACATATATGTTCATACTTAATTAAAATTTATAATGTTCATATTTGATTTGTACTTGGTTTGTTTATATTAATTGAAAATCTAAAAATTCAAACAATTACTTAATTTTTTATATAAAACTAAAAATTAATTTATACACAATTTTTCATATAAAATTAGAAAATTAGTTAAAAATTTGAATGAATATTTAATTTTTATATAAAGTTATTAACAAACGATTTTATGAATTTAAAGAAATAAGTAATTGAAGAGATTTTAAATTAGCATCAAATTAGTTTATACCAATTAAGTAAGATAATATAAATTGTAAGCTTTTTTGCAATCAAACAACATAAATAAGTACTAACAAATTAGCTCATGGAATAAAATTGCATTAAACTTATGTGAATGTTGATATTAAATTATAATATTGTAATATGAAATATATTTTTAAATTAGTTCAACTTAATCAATTTTTTTTAAAATAATAAATCATATAAATTTGACTAGGAGAGTAGATGTTTTAAATTCGACTTGTGTTAAGAAAGACAAAGGTAGACCTAGGAAGTCTTGGGCTTATTGTATTAAAAATGATCTTAATTTACTAGAACTAAATGAAAATATGACACTAAATAGGACTTAATGGAGAAAAAGGATTCATGTAGCCGACCCCACGTAGTGGGATTAAGGCTTTGTTGTTGTTGTTGTTGTAATAAATCATATAAATATAAATGATTTAACAAGTTATTTGTTTAACAACAAATATATTTGTTCATGGGCATTAATAAACGAGTTGGAGTATGTTCAAATTTGGTTCATTTAAGCTCAGAGTTTTTAAAAATGTTCAAACTTATTTTTTTACTAATTTCCACAAGCTTGATTGAGTATTAATTGAGTCACGATCCAGTTGTTCATCAACTATATTGATTCATTTACAAGCCAAAGTACATATNTTGTATTAAAAATGATCTTAATTTACTAGAACTAAATGAAAATATGACACTAAATAGGACTTAATGGAGAAAAAGGATTCATGTAGCCGACCCCATGTAGTGGGATTAAGGCTTTGTTGTTGTTGTTGTAATAAATCATATAAATATAAATATAAATGATTTAACAAGTTATTTGTTGAACAACAAATATATTTGTTCATGGGCATTAATAAACGAGTTGGACTATGTTCAAATTTGGTTCATTTAAGCTCAGAGTTTTTAAAAATGTTCAAACTTATTTTTTTACTAATTTCAACAAACATGATTGAGCTGCGTTGTAATTGTTTATCAAGTGCATTAATTCATTTACAACTCTATATAAGATTAACTACCAAGAAAAAATTGCACTTGTTGGGCAGCTCAATAATGTTCAGGTTCTACTCTGTCACAATAAATCAAGACCGGTCTTTATACCAACTGGATGTTAAAAAATACCTTCTTGAATGGTGACCTTGATGGAAATGTTTACATAGGTCCAACAAAAAAGTTGGTTTGCAAGCTGAAGAAGTCATTATATGGCTTGAAACAATCTACTCGTACTTGATTTGACAATTTTGCTAAAATTGTGTTTATAGATAGATATCATCAATATCAAGATGATCATACACTGTTTGTTAAACCTAATCCTAGAGGCAAAATTGCAATTCTTCTAGTATATAAAGATGATATTATTCTGACAGATGTTGCTTCATAAGAAAATATCAAACTAAAAAGGGTGCTTGCAACAAAATTCGAGATCAATAATGTCAGGACTCTCACATACTTTCCGGGGATGGAGGCGGCTCGATCTAAGGAGGGAATTATCATATCCCAAAAAAATTATATCTTAGATTTATTAAATGAAACTTGTTTGCTTGTGTGTAAAATACCTGATGCACCCATGAGTCCTAAGAAAAGGCTGAACAAAAGTGAAAAAAAAATAGTCTAGTTGATAAGGGAAGCTATCAAAGACTTGTGGGGTAGCTGGTTTATTTTTCACACATGAGAGTTGACATTGTGTACTCGGTTAGTGTAGTGAGCCAACATATGAATAATCCAATTAAGGATCATTTGGAAGCAATGAAAATAATTTTGAGATAACTTCAGGATGACTCCTGGATAATTTTATTCAAGCCGAACACGAACATGCCATTTGGAACATGAGTTCATTTCGGATAAAAAAAGTTCTAACAAGCCAAGCACGAACAAGCATTGTGCTCACTCAAGCTTGGCTCATTTTCACTCATAATTGGAATGACTAGCTTCTGTAGTGCGGGCGAAGCAGTGTTGACTAAGACACTAAAAGGGGATATTATTCTTTGAAATACTTTTAGTTTTCTTGCATATGTGGGCAAAGTTTTGAGCGGTTAAGTAGTGCTTGACTTTTTAATCTCATATGCATTTTATAAAACTCCTACCTTTGTTTTACTTGTGCACAAGAAAATAGAATATTTCATCTTAATATTAAGATAGAGTTTATACATTTTGGTTTTATTATAGTAACTATGTTATCCATGATTGTCATACCTGCTTATAGGGGTGTAAATGAGCTGAGCCTGAGTGAGCTCAGAGCTAGTTCGTGGTAAGCTTGTTTGAATATTTTTTTGTTTGAAATGAACTCGTGTTCGAAATAGCTAGTGAATGGCATGTTAGTGTTTGGATAGATTCAATTTTTTTTTGTACAAATTAACTTGCGTTAGATTCAAATTTGAGCTTGACTCGAGCTTGATAAATCACATAATTCGTTTAGCTTTTTATCGAGCAAAGCCTTCGAGTTCTTGTCAGTTTTTATCTGGGATTATTAAAGATGTCATAAAATTAAAGAGAGTTTAATAAATTAAACTGTCATCATTAAACTTTGAATATATCAACAATAAAACAAACAATATCATATCCCTTCCACGAGCTTCTGAAGCTTTTCGAACTTATTAGCTTTTCTTTGCTTTTAAAGAGCTTTTTTAACAGGAAAACTCCCAATTTGGGATTGATATTTGACCTGCATGTAAATTGGTGGGAAAATTTTAGCTACATTTACATACATACCGCCCAATTGTTATGTATTTTCATATCTAACATCTAAATGCCATGGTTCACGGGGCGGGGCAGGCAAAGCGGGATAATTCTAGTGGCATTTACAAACATACCACCCAATTTTCATGCATTTAACACCTAAATGCAGGAAAAATTCTAGGGTCATTTACATACATATTTATTTATATATCTAACACTTCATGCAAAAATTCTAGGGGCATTTACATACATACCATCCATTTTATTTCTATTTACATGTCTAACACCTAAATTTTGTTTGTTACGTTTATACTAATCAAATTGTTAATATCATATCAAAGATACTGCTATTTTAAATTTTACATGTTATTTAATTATTACTTAATTAATTCGTGTCATTTGCTTAACGAATGAATCGAACACGAGCTATTAAACGAGCATAACACAAGTTGTTTGCAAACAACGAGCTTTTTTGATGCCCAACTTGTGCGGTGCACTAGGGAGCTAAAACATGCTAGATCATCGGGAATGGTAAAGTCATTGAACGTTGTGAATTTAAAGAAAAATGAGCTTGCTTGTAATACATATTCTACAGATCTTTCATGTTTATTTTTTTTTAATTGTATTTTATTGACATCTGTATCTGTGATTGTTGAAGAACATTACAAAAGAAAGTTATACCAATTTTAAATTAGGTGATAGATTTTTGGGGAAAAAAGAACTCAAAACTGGTTAAATGGGTCTATCCTGTTGATCTTAGGAAAATTTTGGTGTCATTTCCTCGTGTATGCTATTGGCTTTTTCTCCTGCTGTTTTTTGCTGTTTGATAGTGGATCCGGGCATGTACAGAGCTACTTCTCATGCTATTGTAATTTCAAATCATTTCCTCACTTCTCAAGAAAATAAATAAAATGTAGATGTTCCCATGAATCTCACGTAATAATATTGCTAGGCCAAATGAAGTTGATAGTATTCCATAGCGGATGAATAATCATCTGGTTATGAAAGAGGTCAAAATTTCATCTAGGGTTGAATCCTACTTCGAGATTCATTAGGGATCTGAAATTGTTCCATAATTACCACATTAATGTCATGTGCAATTATTATTTCACTTTGAATAAAATGGTGCATTCCAATACAATTTTCATGGGCCGTCACACCAATATGCCCATTTTTTAGTAGATTATCAGATAGCTGAACTTCAATAAATCATACTTGACTCCTATTAAAAAATATTCTCCATTAACTTCTATTTTAAAATGACTAACAATTATTTACTTGCTACTATTCACTGTTGGTCATAATCATTCACAATTAGACCAAACAATTATGAGCTTTCAAACTTTCATGCAACTAATGAGAGGCGGTAATAGTTTTCCGTCCAGAACAAGTTCTTTGTTTGGATTTTGAATGCTTTGAATTTACTTTTATTGACACATGGTTATTATACTTCTATGGCAGGCTCGCAATGATGTTTTATCTACTTTTCCGCATGGTAGTTGGGAAGGGAAGGCTCCCACAGAGCAAAATTACTATCTCACTCAGATACCTTCAGATTTGCAGAAAGCTTCTGAGTCAAAGCTTCCTTTTTATGAAAACAATGTTGGAAGTGAAAAAACTACATGCGTTACTGATCCAAGTTCTAGTTTGCAGGTTTTTCCTATCCGTCCAGTTTCTCAAAACCCCCAACAGCCTTTGCAAACTTCCTCAACAGTGGATACATGTCGGGTAAGCAAAATGCAGATTCCAACCAATCCTAGGATTGCTTCGAGCTTGGTCATGGGTATGCCGAAACTTGACAAGGAAACTTCAACCGCAAATGCCGCAGCTAAACCAGCATACATCAGCATTCAAGTGCCAAAACTTAACAATCAGTTGTCCTCCAGTGATGATGCTGATGCTGTTATCAAGGTAATAATCTATTCATTTTCTGTGTTCCAAAACTCTAGAATGTTAATGTTATAACTAGTGTGAAGGAGTAAGGTGGAGAAACAGGTTTATTTGTCCTAGAGCTTAAGATAATGATGGTAGATGGCCGGCTTAGTAGATTGAACATTAGGATGGCTTATCTTTACTTGTTTAAAGTGGTTGGTCAACAGTAGTTTAGCTGGGGAAGAGTGAGCTTTGATGGGTAAGAAAATTGTATTTTTGTTGACAAGAGCGACTTTTGATTAGTAGGGAATGGGATAGAAACAAATATTATTTAGGATAAGGTTTTCTTATGGGTTGTAAACCTCTTTTGTTAATTTTTAGGACCTCGTAGTTCCTCCCTTGCATGCAGTGGAAATCCTCATATGGCTCCATTTCTTAGAGATAAATTTTTATTGCTTGTAGCTGATATCCTCTAGTGCAAATCTAGTGCAAGCTAGCTATTTTGAAGAGTCTCTTGGGCCCTGCTCTTCTTTGATGGTCTCTCTCTCTCTCTCTCTCTCTCTCTGAGGGTATCTCCTTCCCTAGATATTGCCATACCAAATCTCCTTTCTATCATGTGCAAATTTCTCTGTGCTGATAATGTTTGGGTTTATATTTCTCCCAGAGTGACATAAAAAAAAGAAAAAAAAACAAATCTCCCAGACATAATCTCTCTTCCACCTTTAGTTGGATGTTTTTTATGCTAACCATGTTGCGTGTGGGTATATCTGTGTCTCTTATTAGTACCATTAAAGCAGTGAACTCCTATTAGCATGCACATACAAGAATATATATATATATATATATATATATATATATATATATATATATATAAATACTATTTCATTATGCATAGCATATTATTAGACATCTTATATTTATCTACCAGTGAATACATGCACTTCTATTAAATTTATATATCATGAAATAAACTGTTATATGCACTTATACTAGAATTAAAATGACATGCACTAGTCTAATATTTTTATCGTCAAATAACTTGACTGATCGTACCGAATTAGTCATTGGGTATATAAATTGGCTTCATAGAGATTTCTATATTCAATACTACTTTAAATGAAGAGTTAACGAAAAGTTTTTTCAAGGGCCCCTTTTCAAAATCGGCATTAGCTCTCGGCGTTCTTAGTGCACTTTTTATAAATAGGACATGCTTGTTTTACTTATAAACCATTCATAAAACTAACTTTAAATTTTTAATTTTAATTTTTAGAGTTCAATGCAATTCTCAGAATTGACTTATGCTGAAAGGAGTTAATTGTGATAATTTACTCTTGGTGATATCTCAAAACTTTAAAAGATTTTTAATCAAATATTTTGAATCAAAGTTACGAATTTAATATTGATGGAAACACAATAATGAAGCGTAAAATCACAAACAGTTGTTAATAATTAATGAATGGTGGAGATTATATTTTTAAATTGTAAGTGTAGGATCATAGATTGATGGACTCACATGCACACTTCAGATAGTAGAATAGATGAAATTTGTATTTTTTTAATTATCTTGTTTCCATAACAAATGGGTCAACCACGATTAATTATTGACTAAAAGATGAGTTATTCAAGAACATAAAGCTTTTTTACGCCCCTATTTAATACAAAATGTTTTCGACTCCCCTATTCAAGAACATAACACTTTTTGACTCCCCTATTTAATACATGTTGAAGGACCTGCGTATGTACTTATTTTTAGGCCAAGACCAAGGGATTTAAGATAAACACATTAAATAATATATTTTATTTTTTCATTAGAACTTCTAGATTAGGTTCATATTTTATGGTTTCCTAAAATTTTATTATCTCGTGGTTTTTTTGCTGATTTTGATGTTACTTATTTTAGATGCACGTTCAATAAAAGAAAAATACTTCTATCACAGTTTTTTTTTTTTTTTTTTAAATCATCATTTACTTTGATCTAGTAGGAATTAGAATTTTATGGCTTTATCCACTATAAAGGCTAATTATGTTGTTGGAGGTAGTTGTGCAGATACTTTGTCTAAACAAACCATTAGATGACTATGAAATCAGGCAAGAATATGTGATTATGGTATAATTTCTTTACTTTAATATAGTAGTGGTTGTATTTGTGGTTTCACATAAAGTATTAGTGTAGTTGACAAAATGGGTGGCGTTGAGCATTCAAAAAACTAATTTTGTAACCCTTATATATGGTCACTAGGTTGAATTGCTGCAAGTAAGTCTTTGATTGCAATTGTGAATTGAGCATGTATGAGCTACAATGACTAATGATCTTTTTCAATTGGTCGTTCCTCTTATGTCTTACTACTTGATTCAGTACAGATAAACATCTTGAAATGATAAGGCGTCCTAATCTTGCATTAACACTACTTAATATAGTTGGATTTGATCGTCTCCAATTCATATAATCTTTATACGGTAGTGTTTTGTGATTTTCCTTGACAATTGGTATCTTTCATATGCTTCACATATGAGACTATTCTATCATTGTTATTTAGTCTGTGAAGAGTGGTTGCTATTTTATTAAAACGATGAATGAACTTCCCAACATGCTATCATGCACTCATGTACTTCTCACTTTTGTAACATTGCTATATTTAGGCTAATATCAATAAGCTTGACCTTAATAAGTTCAATCTTCAACTCTCCCTATTTAATATGAAACATGGATGGACAAGCCGATGTGATTAAATTCCAGATCGTAGACTTGATCCAGATCTTTTACATGATGTTCCCATAAATTACTGCATATCATTTATCATTTAACTCTACAATAACAAACCCATTTAGGAAAGTGCAAATATTGTTCATTACCTTTATGATGGTGTTTGGCATTACATAAGTAGAATGACATCACCTTTTAGTCGTACTTTTCCTAGTGAGCCTTGATGGTTTTATATTGATGCCCTCTTGAATTTTGATTTAATGATGGCCATTTCATAGACCTATTGGAAAATTATTTGGCTTTCTGTGATCTATTGAGCAACTGGGCAGCACTAACGGCAGCCCTATTTAAATGTGTGATAGTCAATGCACATCATTTATCATCGTCCTTAATATTAGAACCATTAATGAACCGCACAATAAGCATTTAGTTTGTGTCTCTTCTTGTCTGCAGTCCCAAATATTTTCTTCTTTATCTCATCACTTTCCAACACATAGTGTTCGTCAATGATTTTTTTTTATTAGGGCTCCTTTGGTGTAGGGCAATTCATGCTCCCTTGCACTCTTGGATGGCAACATCTTCACATCTTTGAATAATATTGGGTACTTCTACAAGAACTGTTGTACCTACGTCTGACGAGGACAAGCACATGAGAGTGATATGATTTATGTTTTTGCTCTAGTTTGTTTTCTTGTCAGTGAAACAATACAAAGCCACGACGAGAGTTTATCATTTTTTTTTGTTTATCCATGAGATACACATTCAAGAAGGGTAGTAGATGAGGAATTAATATGAAATTTTATCTTGTCCTTTAGTAGATGCTACTTCTACAACTTTTTATAACAAGTATCATTCTTTTCCCACAAATAAATTGATAAATTCTATAAGAAATATTAGACAAACATCCAAGGGTACTGCTCATAAGTTACCTAAGACTATAGTGAACTTTTTTTGGAACCTTTTTGATACTAGAGTTAACTGAAATCACAATAGGAAAAGTTAATATTATTACTGGAAGCAAAAGGCGGTTACGAACAAACACACTTGAAAGAGAAATTGCACAAAAACGACAAGCAAACTCACGTTAGGGTGGATCTCTGGTGGTGATGGTGATGGTGATGGTTAGGGAGCTTGGTGAGGTGGAAAATATTTCCGGGATGGGGATGAGGGTCGACAGCTATTAGGAGTGGCTGGAACGGTAGGAAAGCAAGGGCAGACTTGTAAACAACAACAGTTTGCTGTTTGGGGCCAGCAACAGGAAGGAAGAAGAGGGATGGTGGTGGCGGAAGCAATGTGGAAGGCTGGTAGATTGCTAGGGATGGGCGGCTGGGAGGTATGGGGTTGCATGGGACAACAAATGTGCTGCCCTTGGCGTGGCTGCAGCAGTTAAGGCGACAACGGTAGCGGAGGGAAGGTTGTGGAAGATGAAGAAGTCTAGGATAAATGCCACATCGGGAGCAAGAGACAGTCGGAACACCACTCGACTCTTGGAGGAGAATCACCACCTCATAATGAGATATAATTGGGCCACCACTCGCCCTTGGATACAGTCCTAGATGAGAATATAGGGGATGTTGATGGCTGTCCTACCAGAAAACACAGTCAAAACTGAAAACCTAAATCATAAGAATCAAATATATAGTAATAGGATAACTAGGTGTGAGGTCCCACTACTTGAAAGAGGCGCTACTCTCCTTGAAAGAGCTGACTGGTTCTCAAGGACGCTGGACTGAACTGTCCGAATGTGCCCAGGTGCGGTTCTGCTCCTAGGCACAATTCTGCGCTTTACACTCAAGATCCGAGTCGCTCGCGCTCTTTTGTGGTTCACCCTATTCTAGATTCATCTAGGGGGTGTGATCTTGGATGCAAATTTTTAATCTCCCCCCGCTCCATTAGATTATTGGTAATTAAAACATTTCAGCTTATTGTGTTAAAAGATTGAAAATATGACACTAAATAGGACGCAATGGAGAAAAAGTATTCATGTAGCCGACCCCACGTGGTGGGATTAACACTTTGTTGTCGTTGTTGTTGTATTGTGTCAAAGATGACTAAAAATAGACATCTTGTCCTAGACAATGAGGTGGAATAGCTCTTATTTTCAGTGTTCCTTTTTGCTACATCCCATGAAGGTTCATTTTGGATCAGTTCGTTCCATTGTCTCAAGGCCGGTCACCTCATTTCTGACTGCGCATTCTTCCCATTTTGCGAATTCAATTTTTTAAATTCTGGATGAACTTTTCAATAAATTTAATTTTGATTGCTTTCCTTATTTTTTAGTAAGCATATATTAATCTCTTTTCTTAATTCATTTCCTTCTCCATGGTCTCATTTTTTTTCTTATTTTTTCTTTTGATTCAAAGTTGTGCTTTATTCCTCTAAAGCTTTCTTTTTGGTGTCAGCTGGCTTCTACAGTAGTATTGTTAGGAAGAGCTTCAATTTTTTTCAGATTCCCTCATGTAACTCCACATGCTTCATGAAGACAAATCTTTCTGTAATGATATTTTTAGGTCAATCACTTTCTTAAACAACTCACTAACATTTTGCTTGAACTTTTTTTGTTAATTGTTGTTATTTGATCCAGTCCTAACCTTCATGTACCATGGACTTTATTTAACTGATCTTTAAACTGACTCTTAACTGGTCCACACCATTTTAGATGTTTGGATTTTGGGTTTTGCGTTTCACCTTTTAAGTTTATCTAAGAATAACTGAAGGTGAGCAAAAGCTATTTTTTGTACATTCTTGCAATTTAAAGTAGAGAGGCACTTCTCCAGGTACTCAATTTATTTGATCATCTTGTTTGCATTCAAGAATCCTTTACATTTAGCAATTTTAGTTTCACATCTATGTTGAATGGAAACATATTTAATGGTTGATGTCCATGTGCTTTTCGTGGATTAGTTAGCACCTTATATCACCTTCTTTGCTTGCATAAAAATCATTTATAAGGCTCCCTTTCTCAAGCAAAGTGAGTTGGGAGGGAATAATTTCTAGAGCAAGCAAGTTTAGAAGAAAGATACTTGAAGAGATCATAGAGGGATTCATTGAGGGTTTAGCTTGCCAATTGGAAGAGATTGGATTCTTGTTGAATTTATTATGGAAAAATTAATTAGTGATTCTAATTGAAGGCAAACTATTCAAACCATTCCTAGATAAGGACGAATTTAGAAATTGTAGAACTAATTGCATCCTTTATCCACTTTTCATGCTATATTGGCATGGGACCTTGAAGTTGTAATAAAAGTCTTAATATTTATTTTTTGTTTGCTGGTACTTCAAAAGATGTGCTATTTTAATAGTAAAAAAAAGAAGGGGAGGCTAATTTAATAATTATCGATATGTCTGGCTTCTTGAATGCTATTTCAATGCTAAAAATGGCGAAGTGAAAGGATATATACAAAAAATGGAAATAATAAAGTGGGACATATGTGAAGTTAAGTGTATTTCTCTGTACATCTATTGATGCTTATCCTCTTGAAGACTCTCTGGATCTCTTCATCTTACTTTGATTCTTGGAAATGCTCGTTATTTATTCTTTGCTTCTATATATCGTGATCATAACCAGCTCTCCTGATGTTGAAAAGAGATTTCATGATCTACAACTTTCACTTAGACAAAGGATTAAGCGTTAAAATTTTAAAACACAAGTCATCTTTGCTGCTTGGCTATCTTTCTTTCTTCTTTCATTTTCTTGATCAAATTGATGAATTTTAATGATATTGTAAACCAAGGTGTAGTTGTGTTATTACCAGTAGTTTTATTTATTGATGCTATTAGGAGATTGCAATGATATCCTTTTTAAGAGTTTAATGGAATTTTACCTCTCAAGGTGGCATTTTAATTGCTAAGTTTATTGTTGAAAGTAATGTTTCGTACTTGCTGAAATATTTCCTTGGATGCCAACCATAAGTGCTCTTGATATTATCAGCTGGGGACTCTCTTTATTATTCCATGCTTATTGCAACCTCTTTTTTTTGGTTGAATGTAGTTTTTTTTTTTTAATTGACTTTTTGAACCTTTGTTTCCAGCAGGGAGCTTTCCCCACTTCTGTTCGTGCTTATGTGGAGAGGTGTTTCTCTCGGTGCAAGGATGATGCACAAAGGGCTGCCAATAAACTTATATTGTCAGAGGTGAGACCTATTTGGAGAACTCGTCATTTTGAAACGAATCAGTTTGAAATTTAGCCATGAACAAATCACATGATATCCTGCACGTGCAATTGCAGAATTTTAATATTAGTTTTAGATGAAAAGATACATCATTCATTTCAAGCATGAATTATAGTACTATGCGGGGCGTTGTTTACACCCCTGTTGCGACGAGTGTTGCGAGCGGCATGGAACCGGTTCGGTCCAGGCAAAGAAGGGACCGATCGGTCCTTCCAAGTTTGGTGTTCTGTTGTATTGGGATTGGGCCCCACGCCTCATTACCCTAGGTTCATATAGCTGTTGTTTGTTATGTGTTTGGGCAATTCTTTGCTCAAATTTCTGTCAGGACAGCTGCTAGCGTCCGGTTTTTCCTCTGAGGTCCGTATTCGAAGGAGAGAAGGTGATTCAGATGTTACTCGTCCTGAGGTGGTGTCTATCCATCCCCAAATTGCTACCTGGTTCCTTCTTCCACTCGGCAACCTGTTGCCATCGCCTCTAGCCAGCTGCCAGCCTTACAGCCATCCTCCCCAGCAGCCCACACGGCCCTCCCAATCAACCGTTGTCCCTTCCTAGCCTTCCTTGCAGCCTCTCCAGCCTTCTATTCTGCCGTCGAAGAGCTTTCGGCCACGTCCCCGTTTGAACCTCCACCTATTCCGCCCTTCACCCTTGCTGCCCTCAAACAGGTTAGCTATCGCACATTGCCCCCTTGGCTGTTAACTTGCTGTCCAGACCTAGGAAAATCGCTGCTTTGCTATTTTCTGCTTGGCAACTATCTTATCCACCCCAACGTGATCATCGTAATCTGTAGTAAACGTTTCTTATGGGTCTTGCCGTATCTTTTGATCATTGTAATTTGTAGTAAATTCTATGATAGATGCTCCGATTATTATAAATGTAATAAGACTTGACACCATATATTTTTCATATATAAGATGAAAATAATTGTTTATACTTTGTTTGAACATTGTAAGAGATAGTGGTTTATAAACTTAGTAGATTTGCCTCCCATGAAGACAAGTCCATCTCATCTATATATATATATATATATATATATATATATATATATATATATATATATATATATATATATATATATATATATATATATATATATATAT
>NEWO01000115.1:1367912-1393305 GCA_003013225.1 Phalaenopsis aphrodite
AATCTGCTGGAGCATATATAAACATAACCCTGTCTACTTATATTTATCCTTTTTTTCCCTATTTTTAGGTCTGTTTAATTGTGTAAATTGATATATATGTCCGTTTACTTAATATTTAACTATCTATCCAGACTTTATATGCAAAAGTATTGGCCCAAATTCTATAACACCCATAAATATGTGCATATTTTGTTTCGTCAAACTTCATACATTTCCAAGTTGGCTCTATGTTCTTATTATAGTTGATATGGATATCTCAAACTGGCCTGATGAACCATAGTGCTATTGAAATTGTCCTGGCAAGTCCATGCTAAACTACTTTGTTTGATGTACTTGTCGGGATCTAATTGAGTTATGAAATACAATTTTCAAGAATATACGTGCATTGTTTTTTATTGTAATATTGAGAGCTTGTTTTCTTAATATTTTTACGGAAAATTCCTTCTGTGGCTACAATCTTTTGTGATTAATTTATGAATATATGCCTAGAAGGTTGAGGTTTCATTTCTAATATTTGTTGTTTTTAAGTACTACTTAGTTGATTGGTCCTTTTGTTTCTGTTATTATGTGTTGATAATGAGACGGTAAATGGTTTTTTTCTTGTTTTTTATGAAATTTGATATCTAATTAGGCATTCTGTGATCAAGGAAAAAATGAAACTAATCTTGTTGAATCCATTCCATTTTGAATTTAATTTCTTAGGTTATCCAATTTGGTCAGAGGATGCCTTGTTTGTTGTATTGATTTTGATGTTTTTTTTTTAATTTCAGATCATTGCAAAGGCAAAAGATGATGGCACACTTTGGACAAAGAATTGGGATATGGAGCCCCTTTTACCCTTGCCAAACTCTAATTCAAGTGGAGCTGATCAAAAGTATATTTTCCATTTTATTGGGTTTTGCTAGTTTCATATGTGAATGCAATCATGTCTTCTTTTTTTGGCTTGTTTACATGCACTTTTGCTTCTTGTTTGATATTATTCTATTCCACCATTTTTTTTGTTCCTGACTGAAAGTTTCTTGGATACCTATTTTGAAGTGATTTTTTGTAAAATTTAGTTGATTGTGCTGGAATAATAATTATTACTTTTGTGTTTGCCCTTCATAAACTTGTTTGCAAGAAGGTTGTAGTTGAGATTAAGTCCCACCTAGCTCGAGCTTGACCTCAATTCAATTAGCTTGAACTTAGAAGAGAGAAGCCTGATGTTCATTAGAAGAGATGTGGCAATAAAATTGTGAAATTACCGAGAAATTGAAGAGCATGATAAATTTGGAGAGAGAATTAGGGGATCTAGGATTTGTAGGGTTTTTTCATAACTTCGTGAAAGGCCTTGAATTTAAAATTTTTAAGCATATTTGATAGTATTTTATGTCAAATAAATGGGCTCTCGAGTAGATGAATCAGGTTACTGGCTAATCCAGCTTGGCTCATGAGCCATTTATTGAGTCAAGCTTGAGCCGACTTAGCTCACTATATCTTTTTTTCTTGGTTTCCTTTTATTGACATGTTTCCAAGCATAAGAAATGAAAAAAAAAAGAAAATACTGAACACATAAATTCTCTCTATATGATCTAAAAAAGTTTGAAAATGAGGTATTGTATTAGGTTACATTGGTGAGCATACTAGTCATCATTATCTAGCATGAACTATTTTTCAATCCGCTTTATGAATTGTTCACCATTGGTTCTTTCTATTTTAAACATTAGTATTTGCTTTATTCAAATTATATATACTTTTTTACGAGTCTCAAGTTGTATTATTTTTTTTTATTTTATTTTGCATCAATTGATAAGCAAAAAATTAAGGAACATTGGCATTGAGTGTCTATTTTTATTAAAATATGGATTTTCATAGAAGCAATCTTCCTGGCTTGAATATTGTGATATTGTTGATAAAACTGCGTGATATTTATTTACCAAACTGTAAGGCATGGTTGGTCTGAAAACATGAATGCAAACTCTGTGCATGGATATATAAATTGATAGATTAGTTGGGGTAACAATTGTTTTTATAGTATAATTTGGCATTCACAATATAGCTTTTGATCTAGATGTGTATTGCACAAAATTCATTACAAACATCTCCATGATCAATACACAAGAATCAACTTAAAGTTGATCATTGATAAAGTCTTCTGGTAATTGGAAACTTTTTCAATTATATATAACAATTCATTATGATGGTCAATGCTCTATTATTTATATATATAATAATTTTAGTATTCCTTTACGCAACTTTAAGCTATTAATCGATGCTTCTCAAGGTCATCAAATACCAGAAGAGGATCATCCTTCATTATCCTTAAACCAGTTATTTATATTTTACCAATGTCATATTCTTAAGCATACATTCCACTACATTCTCCAACAACTTTATGGCATATCTTATAAATGTTTTTATATACTAATTCAAAAATGTCTCTCCTCTAATCATCTAGTATCCTCTTAATATTTCATGGTTTCTTCTAAACAATCTGGCTGGACAGCAAATCAAACTTGGCAAGGTTGAAAGCAGTTTTAGTCACCTAACCAAGAGACTAGGATTGTGGAGAAGCAGGTGCGATCTAGTCATCAAGGTGCAAGAGTTAGCACCGATAATTGAACTGCTCATTCTTGCTTGTGAGTAGAATTTCAGCAAAAAGAAAACTGAAAAATCCTTTATAGAATTTCAGCGAGAAAAGTAACAAGAACAGAGACTTCCAACAAAAACAAATAGAAAACAGAAAATAAAAACAACTGACAACAAGAATGTTCTTTTTGATGGAAAGAAAGCATGAATTAGAAGATCCTTAAGTTCTGATAGCAAATGATAAAAATTAGGAAAGAAGATATACTAATCAAATAAAACATACAAGATACAAGCAACTCTAGATATCACTACCAACAACAAAGGGATACAGTTTCTCCCACCTGATGTCATGGATAAAGACACATTTCCATCCAGAAGCCTACGGAGCCAATGTTCTCATATCTTTCTATATCATTCCAAGTCCCCTAATACAACACAAGATCTTCTACTTATAATCAAACAAAAGGCCAAAACCCTAATAAAAGCAAACAAATGATAATATCCTTCCTAATATATTGACCCACAACTCGACTCAAGCGACTCGAGCACATTCATTCCAGATCAAGATTGAGATAGTTCGTGTCTTCAATTTACAAAATTTATTTACGTAATGTGTTTGAAAAAGCCATCTTTATGATACCCAACCTTTTGATGGGGCTAGCATATTTTAATTAATCGTAGTTGCTTAACCCGAAAGGAAAGCTGATGAAGCCCATATGCATAAAAAGATTAATGCAAGGTCAGTTGGGTACATGTTCGACCTTTCTTTGGTACTCACCTTTTGCTAATCGGCATACACTTTGCAGCTCTCCTGGTTCTTATCTATTTCTCAAGGTTTCTTGCATGATATTTGGACTCTTTTTTGGGCTTTTCTTTAGGTAGATTAACAAGAAGTGCTTGTTGATTTTCTTCTTCATTATCTCTCTTTTTCAACTCATTTTCTCTTAGTGATTGGTAATGCACCCCCTAGTGCAGTGAGAGGTCAAATGTTGGTTCATAAGCTTTGCCACTAGATTGGAGATTCTGGGTACAATATCTAAAAATATTTTAGTACTCGTAATCCTAACATGCATTGATTCATGTCTCCCATCCAATGCATCAGTTTTGATTGTCATATTACTGCAGTTTTTCTTTAATCTTTTTTGTTCAATCCCACATGAATTTTAATGAAGTTCTATGGATTTAAATTAATGCTTTGATATCAAATTATGATCCAGAATTAGGCTGCAACGGGTTTTTATGTAACTAGTACGAACAAGGAGATAGGGCTTTGTAGTAAATGAAGGGATTATACTGATTTGTTTAATGCTTTGAGAGGGGAGGGTGGTTTTAAACTTTTTAACATTTCTTAAAGAAAAATTTTACAACTATGGAATGATGAGTTTTATAAGGGCAATTTAAAGAATTATCTGAGAAAAAAACATGCTTAAAACAAGATAAACATAAAATGATAACACAGGATGTAAAATCCTTACCAATATGAAAACTAAAAGGAAGGTTTGTTTAGTTCACATTGCTTGTGGCCTATGAAAATACGTGAATGATAGGAATTTTTCTAAATTTTTCCTCTTCTGGTAAATAGAATATGGAGCTTCTTATTCATTAAATCAGCAATCTGGGTGCCGCATTTGAGTTATAAGGCTGCTAAATATATAGATCATTGTTGTGTTCACATATTGGAAGAAAATGAAGCATTGTAATAGTAACTGGAAAAGGATTAAAGATGATGTTTGTTGGTTAGTGTGACTGCTACAATAGAGTTAGCAGTTGGAATCTAAGATCCCATTTTAAGAAAAAATCTAAAATGATGCCACGTTTTAATTGGAGAAATTATCTAATAAAGAAGTATTTAGGATGGTAGAGGGTTAGAACTGCTCTATATGTGCCTCTTGGGCATGATAAGTAGATTTTCATATATTTGGATGAGCCATAAAACATGATGCCCAAAACTCTTATAGGCTGAATTTGTTAATATACCCTTAAATTTAACCATCTGCCAGTGTCCATATGTTGAGGTGCCAATCTATTCTTTCTTTTCTAGCCGAGGAATAACATCTAATTCAACTAGAAATTTTGCTGTGAATGGGTGTTTAGCTTCACCGGTTCAAACTCGTGCTTTGGGGATGACAATTTCTTAGGTGGCCGGGGGCGCATAGATAACTTGAGGAAAGTAGTTCAATTTTTCAACTTTGATTGTTATATTCTAATAGGAAGTTCTTTTTAAATAAAGAATAGGATCCAATTAGTGCCAATTTAAATTTTCATCTGAGTAATGGAAGATGATTTCTTGGAGTGATTTTTGGATTGTTTCGTTGATTCTCTCTACATAATTTCTCACTTTTAATTTCTCACTTTATTCTCATTTGGCTACCCCTTCTATTTTTGAAATTTAAATTATAACTTTGTTATGTATTACAGTTTTTAAAACTTTATTCTCTGAAACTGCACTTGCTAATAATTTAAAACTGTTTCCGAGATATTTTCACATTTCATAATTACAATTATTCCAGCTTATGAAGTTTTCCTGATTTAATTTGCTCACTGACCATTGAGTAATAGTTAACTGTTAAAAGCTACGGTGTGGATTATAAAATGCATGAAAAGGATTACAATTCTGGAATTAAGGAATGAAGTTTCACCTATGCACTGCCTTCAAAGTTTCACTAGGTGGTTTTTAGATACTGCAGCGAAGTGTAAAGATGACCACGTGTTTAGCTGGTTTAATTTAAGGTACAATCTTGGTAAGCTGGATTAAAAGAAATAATAAAATTTGAATTGTAATTTTCTTTTCCAAGCTGTAAGAATTATGACCTAGAAAAAAAATATTAGTAGAAGCAAGTGCAAAAATTTATGGTTCTTGTGAGTGATACCGGAGTTAACCCAAACCACAATAGAAAAAAATTTATTATTTTTGAATCAAATAAGCGGCGGTTATAATTAACACACTGGAAAAGGAAAATACAACAACATAACGCCCGGAAATTTGACATCGCAACATAAACAATACAAATAATCAATTTAGGGTGGAAACTTGGGGCGGTGGTGTGGATCAGCAGGGTTTGGAAAGGAGGCGGAGACAACAATGCAAGCGGCGGCACCTTGCTATTTGGGTGGCAGCGGCAAGGTGGGCGGGTGGACTGCAAAGAATGGCAGGTCAAACAGCAGCAATTTGCTGTTTAGGGGTGGTGACTGCAAGGTAGAGGGGTCTTGGGGCGACTGTGAGGGTTGGAAGCTTGTAGAAATTTCTGGTACAGCATGGTAACGACAATCGCAAGTGGTAGGGATGCCTGGGGGTGCTGGAACGTGTAAGGACAGAAACTCCTCGCTATCTGGAATGGCGACAACAAGCCAAAACATTCATTTTGTTTCTTGGGAGCTCTATCGAGCTCCCCATTTTTGTGCCCGAAGGTTCCTTACATATAGATTTTCGTTTTACTCCGTGCCTAAATTTTCAGAGCTTCTTCTATCCAATAAGATGACATTACCTCTTTTGTACAGGCCTAAGGGCTTATTTTTTGTACCTTTTCGTACTCATTTTTACATATAATGCAATATGTCCACATGCTCGGATGAAATCTGCTGGAACATGGGAAAACAATACGGAAACAACAGCAGGTGGTTGTTTGGGAACGATTGCAACAATGAAGGGTGGCTGGAAGCGATGCGGGAAGGATGTTGATTATAATAGGGATGATAATCATCACTTCGGGAGAGTGATATAGCTGAAGCACATTCGATCCCTTGGATGCATCCCTCAAAGGGAGAACAACAGACGTTGATAGCTTTCTTGAACAAATGACATGAAAAACTGATTTCTAAACTCTAATACAACACATATATAGAAAAGGGCTAGGAAGGAATAAAAGATAATAGGAAATAAAGCATAAGAAAGGGAAATGAGATTTTTTCAGGCTTTCCCGAGATAGATATTTCCGCAGTACTCTATCAGTTACAGTATTGCGGTATGTTTTTTTATTTTTTTATTTTTTGTCGTAACCTTCCGCGCCAGTAAGGGTTTATGATATCAAAACAAGGCTATGACTTAGCAATGGCCATAGTAAAGAAATATTTTTAGTATTCTTGACAAGAATCAAAGTGTGCCATTACATGCTGCTTTTTCTTTTGCTGTAGGAGTAGAAACAAAAAAGACATTTTGGTCCTGGTTTTTTATCATTTAAAATAGAAAAGGTGCTTAGTTAAGATTTCCGCTCTACCTTGGCATTGTTGAGAATGGCTATTTATGGAAGCCCTTTTCAGGAGATCATTTTGATAGTCGTTACCTGTTTTGTGTCTCGTTTGACCAACGATGGTAAATTGGACAATGCCTCCACTCCGAACTCTTAACCATCTGTTATACTCTATAGGCTCATGTAACAAGAGTTGTTCAGCTTGTGTACTGAAAACTTTGGTGTGTGGTTTGCTTTAAGAACAAAGTTTGTATTGCTCTTTGAAATGATGTGGCGTTTGTCCAACTTGACACTAATGCGTCAGCTGTATGTCTTACCACCTTCTGTAAAAAAGAAAAAAAAAATAATAAATAGAAAAATAAAAAAACTTGATGGTTTTGTTGAACCTTTTTTTAATTATTTCATGAACATCTCTAGTTCTTTTATCGTTTCTTGTTTGTCAAAGATTTGGCTTCTGATGCAAGGTATCTCATCACAGCATTTTACACAGTACAGTACCATCTCTGCCAAAATTTCCAAGCAGACGCACTAAAAGTCGGTGGGAGCCTGTTGCTGAGGAACAAATAGATCCAAAAGTTGCACCAGCCAACAACGACTCAACAAAGAATATTGGTTGGGCTGAAAGGATGGTTAGTGTTTTGCCTATTTGGTATTAACTAACACAATGGTCATTTGCATGGTAATAACGGCAACTCCTTGCATATTAATTTTTTTTTTCCCAAAGCCTCATCGGTTATGTGACTTATTAATATTCAAATATATTGAATGGCACTGGTAGACTTTTGCCATTATCAAGCACCTCGTGTGTTTTTAAGGATTGGAATGAGCTTCTGTAGTTATTTATGTTGATTAGTGGCTTAAGTATTCTTTTCTCTTCTTCTTAGGCTGGAAGTCGAACACATAATAATATGGATAATGGTCGGAATAGCATGAAGTTTCCTCAACAATCTCTTTTAAGCAAAACTCATCAGAGGCCAGAAAAGAAGTCACGTTTTTCTGACACATCAAACATAATTGAGAACGGCAGTTCTTCAAGTGATAGCGATAAGGAGCAGGCGTTGATTAAACATTATTCTAGTGCAACCATGCTGGAAAATTCTCCAGAAGAAAGGAAACGGCGTGAACATCGATCCAAGCGATTTGAGAAGGGACAGGAAAGGCAGGCAGATATCAAGCAATTCAAGCCAAAGGGTGCTGGAGTTGGAAATATATATTTAAGAAGAGCTAATGCTTTGATGCTTGCCAAGAGTTCTGATGATCAGTCTACAGCAGTTGAAGATATCTATTGGGATGCACTTACAGTTAAAGGAACCTGCCAGGATGTAGAGAAACGTTATTTGCGTCTTACATCTGCTCCTGATGCTGCAACTGTATTGTTTCTTTTTATGCTTCTAAATTTTGTGTTCAGATGATAATTTTTAGAGTATTTGGTTCCAGTTCAGAAGTTTTGTCACAGAATTCTTATATTTTCATAAAATTAGATTTTAAAATTTTAATTCAATTTTTTTGAAAGAATCAGTCTTGCAGGTAAGGCCCGAAGAAGTCTTAGAGAAGGCTCTGCATATGGTTCAGACTTCTCATAGGAATTATCTTTACAAATGTGATCAACTTAAGTCCATACGTCAGGATTTAACTGTACAAAGGATACAAAATGAGCTAACTGTCAAGGTTCTGTTACACCCTAGGATAGAATTTCAATTTTTTTTTTACTTCACGTCTATATCGTTGGAGTTTCTATTTTCAGTTTTATGAAGTGATGCTGCTGCTGTAGCTTTTTTTTTTAATGGAACCAAAAAAAAAAAAAAAAGCAAACTTATTTTCATTTTCTCTAGGTGTATGAAACCCATGGACGGTTGGCTTTAGAAGCAGGTGATCTGCCAGAGTTTAACCAGGTCTGTTATTGCTCCTTGGTTTTTATTCCAGTGATTTACCATATGCAGGTCCATCCAGATTGCCCATTTCACTTGTCTATAAAATATAAGTCTAATTTATTTTAAGCTCTTAGATATGTATGGTATAATTGAATTATATGATAATCGATTTGGAGAGAATTAATAGAGATATGTTTTTAATAGGCAATTTGAATTTATTACAGTTATGTATGATGGTCTATATTTTTTGTTTATGATAGTTCTAATAATTGAGATAGCTATTAAAATAAGTGAAATTAGATTATCAGAAAAATGTTTTTAAGAAAATCTTTCAGATTAGTAGAATCACAAGCATGATATGCTATTTTATTCGGTACCGATATAACAATTAATGGTTAATACTATTAAAGGATCAAGTAATATTTAGGTGTGTCGGTTCAAGTATTTTCAATTTATATTATTTTGATTCTTTTTTGCAGAAGAATTGGTATATGGATGACAATAGTAAATTTTAAAGACAAGCTTGGGTGATTAAAACAAAAAAAAAAATGCTTTAAGAATGTTACATGATAATAAAATATCACAAGGATATAAGTCTATAACGGCAATTATGCCACTTATGAAGCATGTGTCTGATCATTGTGCTGTAAAATGTCACTAATAGCCAAGTTTATCATGGTTAAGATGATAATATTAGTTTGGATCTGTCATAATTTAGAAGAATGGATAAACAATGATTTCATTAGAAGGCGTTATGGGAGCAACATTGATTAACGATAGTATACTTTGATATTTGGGCATGTTCATCAATGGTACAAAATACTTTGATGCAGTGCAGAGGAGCCTATGGCTGGGAAGTGCAGCTACTCATGCCTTCGATTGATTTCAGCTAGAAATAAAAATCCCCGTGAGCGTTGAATTTATCCAGAAAAGAGAAAGTCCACTGGCTGATGATGTTGATTTGCGCTAGAAAGAGAAAGTCCACCGGCTGATGAGGTTGATTTGCACCAGAAAGAGAAAGTCCTGTCAGAGAATAAGCTGCAGCTGGGAGAGGGTACGGAGAGCGCGGGCATTGTATTTCCCCTAGAAAGATAAAATCCACTGGCTTCTGCGGCTGATTTTCACTAGAAGGAGAAAGTGCTGAAAAAGCTGAGGTAGGAAGAAGGCAGCATTTGGGAAACATAGAGAGGGATCCGGAGTTCCTGAAATAGAGATCTAGGCTGTTTCTTAGCTTTGATACCGTGTGGAATCTTTAGAGGAGCTTTCTTAGAGAAAAAAAACTCCCTAATTTTTTATCCATGTTAATAGAAGCAATTAACAAGTATACAGATCTGATTAACCCCTAATACAATTTGAGGGAAATTCAAAAAAGCTTCATGATAAGAAGGAAAGAAATAAAACATACTAATGGATAATTAAGGGAGAGTAATTCTCCCCCTCAAATATAGCAGCTGGCTCACAGTTTCCTAAACTGTGGGTTGGCCCATATGGTTCATGGATGTATGCATATCAACAGATTTAATATGCTTTATTTAAAGAATATCGTAATGTTGCTATTTTTCTAGCAAACCAATAGCCATTACCGTATCGGTGCTTTGTAACACCCGATTTTGTGATTTTATGCATTGGCTAACATTGAAAGCAGATAAAATAACTTGTACTAGCTTCTCAGGATGTGAGGATCTGCTATAGTTCAGGCTGGACATGTGAAACAACTAATTATTTATTGAGAACAAGGATTGATCTCAGCATGGCTTAGCTAGTACGTTAGATGGCTTGGTTTGTTTTCATTTTATGAAATAAGAGATTATTTTTCTTATCTCAAGGAAGTTGGATATTATTCAGGAAATGTACCTGCAGCTTTTGTACATCTCCTTAAGTGTCCATTGTTGAGCTGGTTCTCTGACTCCTATTGATTTCTTCTCTACTCCGCAGTTCCACTTCTTGTCGTTGCCACCCTTCTCCCAACCACATTTGCTTTTTTTTTTTTGTTTCTTTTTGTGGATTTCAAGGCTCCATCTTTCTTCTTGTCCAACACCTATTCTTCATCAATGTCCATCCCTCCCAGGCATCTTCTGCCTGTTTCGTGCTACCACATACCCGCTCCTTTTATGTTTCTATCCCTTAGTCTTTGGGAATTCTAGATTATCCATTGCTCCACTTGCAGTGCTTTTGCTTTTTTTTTTTAACCACGTCTCTATTAATTTTTCCTTCCTGTACTATGTTTTTTTCCTACCCTGCTGCTGGCTCAACGATCTGACATACATTCGTTCAAATTAGAGGCAAGTCAGAACCTTTCAAAGCTTTTGGTTGGTTTGCCTTTTAGCTCTTCATTCAAGCGTTTCTTGTGCTCTTCTTATACAGAAGTTCATACTCATTTGATCCTTCATCATTTTGGTTCTTCCGTTTGTAAATAGAACAAAGTTCAATATTTGTCTTTCCCCGAGTGGAAAATATAAAGGATATTGTCCAATAAAGGATGCGATAAGAATAATGGAAAGCTTCTTCATATGATTACGTTTAAAGCATATTGTCCGCTGAAGGATGTGTTAATAATAAAGTTAGTATTTTTTTTTTATGATTAAATTTAACTGGATCAAAGAAAAATTCTATTATTATTTGAACTTTTTCTCGATCATCATAGTAAAACTAATTTGAATTTTTACTGTTCTATGAAAGCTCATTTAGTTTAGAAGATAACTAAGTCAATACATTTAGTCTCAATACAATTGAATATGTTCATGATTTCAACCTTTTCTTACTTTTGTTACATCATTTTCTTTTACAGTGCCAATCCCAGCTGAAAAGACTTTATGCAGAAGGAATCAAAGGATGCCAGATGGAGTTTTCAGCTTATAATCTCCTTTGTGCTATTTTACACTCAAAAAATAAAAGGGATCTTTTATCATCAATGAAAAGGTACTGGAAACTCTTGCATTTTTGTTTTACCTCAGTCTATGCTCATACCTTTTTTTAAATAGCATGCCCAAGATTTTACAGTAGATATTTTCCTTGAAATTTAGTTTTTAAACTTATTTTTGAAGGCGATGGATAGGGCTGGATGGTTTTTGAGTGCCCCTAAGATGTACTTCGGCACTCCAATCTATCTATGAGAGTTGGTTTCTAGGCATGGGCACTGGTGTTGGGTCCTTGGACCAATCCAAGCCCCCAAACCCAGTCATCCATCCTACTAAGTTTCCGCATGGCATCCAGAACTTCCCATACTATTCATTGTATAAAACCTGAAGTGTATTGGTTAAAATTACTTTTTATAAAGTATAAAATACACTTTTGTAAGAATTTGATAATCTTTATGCTAATTATATCATGCGACTATCCATCTGATCTCTTGAGTGTTTGCTCTCAGTTTGTCAAATGAGGCAAAAAAGGATGAAACTGTAAAGAATGCTCTTGCTGTGCACTCTGCTGTTTCATCTGGAAATTATGTGCTGTTTTTCAGGTTATATAATTCTGCTTCAAGTTTGATTACCAGCCTTATGGGTACATGGACTTGACACTTGCTCTTTTCATATAACATTAAATTAGTTGTGATCTTATTTTAGTTCTTTGCGCTGTAGATCTCTACGTAGAAAAGATGAGGTTTGAAGCTATGAAATGCATTTGTAAATCATACAGACCAACAGTTCCTGTTACATATATAGCACATGTGTTGGGCTTCTCAACTTCAGTGAAAACAGGTGTTGATCATGAAAACGGTGCAAATGGACTTGATGAGTGTGAAGAGTGGTTGAAGGCTCATGGTGCAGTTCTTACTTTTGAAAACAATTCAGAACTGCAACTGGATACAAAGGTATGCTAAATTAATCTTATTTGATTAATCTTGCATGGGTTCTTTTAAAGTCTCATGTTTAGTACCTCGTCCTTGATCTGATTCGTTCGTTTGTTTGGAGGGATTTTTTTAACAAAGCATAAAATTATAATCGGATAATATGCATCAGAGGCAATTATAAGGAATTCCAAAAAAAAAAAAAATACAAAAGAGAAACCACAATTTAAGATAATGTGCCGGCGAAGATAAAACTATCCATCTAATAGCTGAAGAGATTCATGAAGTTCTGTCAATACCTTTTGCTTGTAGACTAGTGAATATTGGAGAATGATGATAATTTTTTTCAAATTTTCTACCCTGCTTTGAAAATGGAATTGCAATCAAGCTGCCATCTAACTCAAAAAGCTGTTCTTATTCTATGATATTTTACATCCTCAACAAAAGGAAGAGAATGTAGGGGCTAACTCATCTGGAGGGTTTTTACCAATGTTTTGGATGCAGATGGGGTTATGACATTCTTCTTTGGGCTTAGTTCAGTAGGGAGAGGGGGTCTTTAAAGGCTCTTATCCTGTAATACCTTCTATAATTTATTCCAAGTTTTGTGTGCCTATTTATAGTGATGAATTTGGAATTGCATTCAACATGAGTGCAGATAGATTTTGTCCATTTGTATGATCCCTTTGTTCCTTATGTTTATGATCAATAATAAATCTTTTCTATTTCAATTTTGGACACTCTTAGAAATAATAAAAGTGGTTATACCCATTATTTTGCAAGAGATGCCATATAATGGAATGCCTTCAAATATAAAATGTATTTGTGAAGAATTATATATGGAACGATTCCAAATCTCTCTGCAAAGAGGCATAATAACATGCATTACCGCCATAACCCTTGTCATAAACAATATAGGAAGAAGAGCGATAATAATATCAACTTACAAGGGTTTGCCAAAGTGAGAGACTAGAGAACAAAACGTAAGATGTATTATTTGATAGAATGCTCACAAGTACAGTCAAGTTCAGGTGGTGGGATGAGTACAGTGGCGAAGCCCTGGGTAGAATGGGACTACTTTTGGTAAGATTTAAATATAGTATTATGGGCTTTAGGGTTACAAGCCAAGTGTGTCAAGCTAGAGTTTGGCTTTTAACTTTCTCCCTTGGATTGAGATATATTTTTATTGTTAAATCCCTACCTGATTTCATATTCAGGCTAATAAAATTTTGTGAAATGTTAAATTAAAAGAAGTGAGAAATATGCAGATTTTAGTTGATTACATTTTAACATTAAAACAAACGGAAAGGTTGATAGAGCTAATTTCCCAAAAAAAAAAATCAAGAACTTTTTTTAAAAAAAAATTAACATTTTAATCCATTTGGTCAATACCAGCTGCCATAACAGTTGTAAGAATCCTCGCTTGTGCCTGATTTTAATCCATTTGGTCAATAGAGCTAACTTTCTGTTATGTAACAGATTCACTGTACAGTGTAAGTTAATTTTTTTGACTGTTCATTTCTTAGCCATTTTTTTTTAATGTTGACTTTTGCAGGCTTCCTCGTCTACTCTTTACATGCCAGAACCAGAGGACACTGTTGCACATGGTGATGCAAATCTTGCTGTGGATGACTTTTTCACCCGGGCTTCTTGATGTCGCGCGAACGAGAAAATGCCTTGAACAATGAACCTTGTACTTTTGCCAGGTAAAATATACATAAAAATTGTCAAGCAATTGTGATGCTCTTATTATTATTATTATTATTATTATTATTATTATTATTATTTTAATGGCGGAGTATACATGAAATCAATTGAAGGCCCAAACTTCCCATAGAATCGTTAGATTTCCTTACATGCCAGAAGTTTGGCATATATATACATATTTTCAGGATCATTACTTGTCAGTGGAGATCTGGCCCTGGAGATTTTGATTGTTTTTACCTCTAAAAAACTTGTTAAGGTTGGGTCAACACATCTGTAAATTTCATCAGCCCCAGCTAAATAGAGCGGGCTCTGAGTTGTATCATTTGTGATTTATTGATACACTTAACATTGTCATCAAGATATTATATCAAATAAATGTTCTTGCAACATTGAAAGCCCTTTTTATTGGTTGATATAGAAAGTTTCTATTTTGTTATAATTGTTAATAGTCGTCATGGTAAATTTGGCTTCAGTAAATTAACAAGAAAACTTTTTATTTTATATCCGCAATGGTATGCAACAGCTTGCTGAAGTTTATTCTATTTTTTCCTTTTTCATTTTGGTTCATGAGATATTTTTTTGACAATATGATTGCTTTGCCCTTGCGTCACAATATGTTTACTAGGAAGCACAATTGTCAGTTGTTAATGCTTTTACATGAGAGTTTTAGGTATATCTGAAAGTTTATGATTAACAACATCCATATTGAAATATTATAATGGCTAAGAACTAGTCTCTGTTGAGGGATTGCGAGCGTTTGTTTCCTTTTATCTCTTTCGTTCTTCAGTATCTTCTACCCTTAAACTTCAATGTGTATTCTCTGTCTTGTTGGCTTTACTCTGTGGATTGTGGTTTCCGCAGAAACCCAATTGTTTTCATTTTTGTTTTTTTATGTGAACCTCTGGAGAAATTGCATTTCATTTTCTATGTAGGAAGGATGAGATTTGGAAGTCACTTTTTTTTTTTTTCTGTGAAATTTGGAGGAATGCATCAGGGCCATCAGGGCCTATTATGTGAAATTTGGTATGGTTGCTCTGAGTTTGCTCTTTGTATTGATTGAATTGCTCTATGGTTTGCTCTCTTTCTCGGCTGGGTTGCTCATTGTGATTTGCATATTGTTTATGTTGGGTTGCTCATTGTGATTTCATGTTATCTCAATTGTGTTTCCTATGTGAATAGTTGTTTCCTGAATGAGGGAACCTAATTTATGTATGATGATTCTATTTCAGTGTGGTTAACCTTTGTGGTTTGCGGCCTCTATGCTTAGTGAATTTTGGGTTTGGTTACTCTATCTCAGTTGGGTAGCTCTTTTGCTCGGTTGAAATGATTCTCGCCACACTTGTGATGGTGGTATGTTAGTGGTAATGATGTGGTGGTGTTGATGTGTTGCTGGTAGTATTATGGTGATGTGTTTGTGGTAATTGTGTGGTGGTAGTGGTGGTTGTATGTTGATGGTAATGGTGTGGTGGTGTATTGGTGGTAGGTGATGTGTTTGTGGTAATTGTGTGGTGGTAGTGGTGGTCGTATGTTGATGGTAATGGTGTGGTGGTGTATTGGTGGTAATTGTGTAGTGGTGGTAGTGGTGTGGTGGTGATAATGGTGTGGTGATAATGGTGGTGTGGTCGTAATGGTAGTGTTGTAATGCTATGGTGGTGTGTTTGTGGTAATGAAGTGCTGGTGCTATTGTGGTCGTAGTGGAAGTGTAGTGGTGGTGTGGTCGTGGTGGAAGTGTGGTGGTGGTGGTGGTAATGTGTAAGTAATTTATGTTTTTATGAGTTAAACTTTTATTGCTTGCAAATGTTTATGTTGCTTGGTTCTTTTAATGCTAGTAGTCATGAATCGTAAGCCAAAAATTAGTTCGTCAGCTATTTGGGGTAAAAAGGTTAAGTTAATATTTTTCAATCTCTGCTTAAAGGAGGTGAAATGGAGAAATAGACAAACCACATATTTTAACAAAGTGAACAGAATATTATAAAAAAAAAAACAAGAAAAACACTGAAAGAGAATATGATAGAATGTAATTGAAAAACAAATGAGATCAATTTTAAAAAAATTAAAAATATATGGAAAGAGTTAAAGCCAAGATCTAGGGGCTTCGATTGAGATCTCATAAAGCAAACCATTGATGCTCTGAAAGAATGATGCATTGAGAAATTAAAGGTAAAAAATTATTAGACATGCGTTTCTTTTCATTTTTTATGTCAATTTCAATTTCATCGACATATCAATTATAAATTAATTTGTAGGTTGTGTCAAATGACAAAAAGTTCAAGTTCAGTGATATTGACCCCGAGCATTAAGAAGGTTGGACGTAATGTTTGGTAAAGTTGTGGCCACAGGTGATCGTGCTTGGGTACCAAGTGAGAGTGCACGCGAGCAGAGCTGATTATGCACATGTTGAGAAAACTACAAACTCAAATGAAGGGTCAAATATTAACCTAAATGTAGTTGGATTTACTTGTCATTCCTAACGTCCTAGAGTCGAGTAAATAAATAAAAAATGATGAGACAATTAGTTGTTTCGTGCCCCAATGAGTCTAGCACATCATATGCAACTACTATTCAACAAGTTATAAGAAACTCCATAAATTTATGAAGATATGTCGTTTACTTGTTTTCAATGAAGTTGCTAGAAAATTTGATTAGAAAAGAGTTCTTTATGTCGATGAAACATGATCGTAGGGTTAATTATTTTATGTTTCTTCCATGATAATCAAGATGTATGATTCTTACGTTATTTTTGGACTTCTTTATGTTTGATTGATATGGGTGTAGAATATATTTTTATAGGTACCTATGCTACCATCTTTCATTGCTTTTCAAATTTTCATTGCCATGGTTATTGTTAATGTATTACTTGCTAATTTAATGTTATTTATATGATGTAGCTGCTCAACAATGAATAAAATGAATAGAGAAAGACGTAAAAGAAAAGTTACAACTGCATTATACTTAATATATGAGTATTACAACTCATGTATTGCTCACACTCCTTGCATGATATTTAAATAGATAAATAGGTTGGAGAGTTGTTTGTGGGTCATTCAACAAGATTTATCTGTTTCGTATGACATGTTGAAGAACACAAAATCATGAACTCAGTGACTCATCTAAGATGACTTCAAGAGAGGTGTTAGCTATAACACTCTATATTTCATCACAAAATATGTTTATGAGAGAAGTTATGAAGCGATTTCATTACCCATAAAAAATAATTAATAGATATTTTTAAGCTGGTTTAGATGCTTGGATTAGCTTATCTTCAAATGTTATCAGACCTGATGACCCTACATTCCAAAGCACAGCTGTAGAGAAATTGCAAGATCAACCTTCTATGTCCTATTTTAAGGTAGATTATTTTGTTAATCTTTTTTAAAATTTACTTAAATGTAGTAACTCCGATATATTACATAAATGAATTAGGATTGTGTTGGAGAAATTAATGGGACATGTGGATTCACGCATGCCTAACGGTAAAAAGATTGCGTACTTTGGATGTTGTAATTGATCAACACAACATGTTATGGCTGTATGTGATTTCAATATATTTTTCACTTTTGTAATGAAATGATGAGAAGACGATGTACGTGATAGTCGCATATCCAAATTTTCTACATTTACTCTTAAATACAAAGTTCCAAAGCCGTCTCCAGATTAGCTTGAATATGAATAACTAAAATAATACTTTTAGTAAGTATTAATTATTATATTTGTAACCGAGAAATATTATTAGGTTGATGTCGGTTATTTTTTACAAACAGGGCATTTCAAACCCAATGCTAGTACAAAATATCACATTTCTGATTTCGAAGGTGAAGATTAGTCATGTCCCTATTGAAGAATATGAATATCACCTATGACAGTCAATATCACATGTTGAATGTGATTTACCTGAGGATGGTGTTGGGGAGATGAAGTTGTGAGAGTAAATTACAAATGCAATTGTTAAATGGGTGAGACAATGTAGTGTGCTACTTTTTCTGTATTTATGTATAATGTGATGTGAAGACACTTAATGTTTATTATAATGACGCTTTATGCAATGATTTTTATGCGGGATTTCAATTTCATGCAAATCATTTTTTCATTCTTTCTGCATTTATATTTTCTTGTATATATATATATATATATATATATATATATATATATATATATATATATATATATATATATATATATATATATTCATGTCTTTTTTTGGTTTAGAGATTTATGAGATATATGACCTTATGAGTTCTTTTGGATGACCTATATGTTGTTATAGATTTTGAATGTGCATGAAATCATCATCAAGTCAACCAAGATCCCCTTCTTTTTCAGTCATATGACTGTTGGGGCTTTTCCAGATGACCTTTGTGGTGATATGCTTCTATTATTGCATGGTTTAAATGCAACTGAGATATTCTTTTTTAGTCATATGACCGTTAGGATTCTTCTCGATGGTCTTTGTGGTCATATGCTTTTGTGATAGATACGAGTTTGGTATTGCATGGTTTAAAGGCATTTAAGATCCCCTTTTTAAGGTCTTTTATCTTTTCGTAGTGATAAATTATTCATTGGTTTTTCTTCTTTGCTTTGAGGTCTCAAATTTTTATAAAATTTTAATTTTGCATTTCTATTATTCTTATTAGCTAATGTTGCATCTAATTGTTTATGTTTTGTGATTTTAAATCTTCAACAAATATAAGTTCGGGGTCTTTTGGTGCCTTCATAGTCTTTTCTTGCAACCGTGGATTGTAGTATTCTCTGCGTACTTTATGACTAGATCATAGCTATGGGCGAACTGATGTCTGAGAAATAAATCAATAGAGGATTATGACTTTTTCAGGTGGACCAATCACTTAAATGATTTTGATACTCCGAAAATATATGCATTTTTAGACTCATATTTTATATTTAATTTTGGTAATATTACAATTTAATGGAAGGTATTTTGATATTTTCTTGCAGGTTTTACTTTAATGGACATTTTAGACTCATATTGGATTTGAAGGTTTAATAACTTACGAGTCTGAATTCGAACGTACTATTAGAAAAATTCAAAAACAACAAAGAGAAATTAAAAATTTAAAAGAAATGACAAATAACTTAGATAATCCAATAAATGAGAATCGACAAAGACCTTTAAAAGATTATGTGAATCCGACAACAGATGAACTTCACTTGACTATTCAAAATTCTGATGTTGCTGCTAATTCATTTGAGTTTAAACCTGTTATTTTTCAAATGGTACAAAATAATCAGTTTGGAGGATCGCCCACTGAAGATCCTAACTTACAGCTTTCTAGTTTTCTTAAACTTTGTGCTACATTTAAATATGACGGAGTGTCTAATGATGTTGTTAGGTTTAGACATTTTCCTTTTTCATTAAGGGATAAAGCCAGGACTTGGATAAATTCATTAGCAACTGGATCTATTAGAACTTGGGGAGAATTATAACAAAAATTCTTGGCTAAATATTTTTCACCATCGAAAACCGCTAAGCTTAGAAATTATATTACATCTTTTTGTCATTTTGAATGGGAATCGATATATGAAGTCTGAGAAAGATTTAAACATCTTCTTAGAAAATGTCCACACCATGTTCTACTAGATTGGTTAATAATTCAAATATTTTGCAATTGATTAGTAGGATCACTTAGATATATTATAGATGCTGTTGTGGGTGGATCATTAATGTCAAAACCTTTTGATGAAGCATATTCTTTAATTGAAGAAATGATTACTAACAATTTTCAATGGCCCTCTGAAAGGGTAGATCCTAAGAGAGTAATCGGCATTCATGATTCTGATGCAATGTTTATTTTGACATCTCAAATTGCTGTTATTTCTAAAAAAATTGATCAAATGAGAGTGAACTATTCTCAAATACCCCTAGTATTAGAGGAAAATTCACTAGGACAGATTATTGATACTCAATCATCTTATAAAACTTTAAAAGCTATAAATAATCAAAATAACAATTCCTATTCTAACTAATTTAACCCTGGATGGAAAAATCACCTTGATTTTAGTTGGAATAATTATAACAATTTGGTGAATCCATCTGGAAATTTGAAAATTAAGGAAATCCTAATTATCGACCTTATTATCCTCCGGGATTTAACTCCAACCCTAACCCACCGGTTAAGGAAAAGAAGTTGATGATGGAAGAAGTACTGTTGAATAGGGGAAATTAAATACAGAATTAATGGGCGGCTATTAGAAATATTGAAAATTAGTTAGGACATATTGCTACTGCACTTAGTAACAGACTTTCTGGAATTCTTCAGAGTACTGTGGAAGTTAATCCAAAATATCAAAATAATAAGTAAATTAAAGCTATTCGATTACGAAGTGGAAAATAAGTTGAAATAGGGATCCAAAGAGAAACTGAAGTTGATGAAGAGATGGAAGAAATGAAAAATGATCAACATGAAAATGAAAAAACACAAATTCCTTTAGAAAAACCATTACCCGGTTTCCTCAAAGACTGAAACAGAAGAATAATGATAAACAATTTACAAATTTTTTGGAAATCCTTAAGAAGTTAACGATTATTATTCCTTTTGTTGAAGCTTTGGAACAAATGCCAAGTTACGTGAAATTTATGAAGGATGTACTAAATAAGAACAAGAAGTTTACAGATCATGAGACTGTTGCACTCAGTAAAGAGTGTAGTGCTATTATTCAAAAAAAGCTTCCTGAAAAATTAAAAGATCCTGGTAGCTTTACCATACCTTGTGCAATTGGTGAAAAGTTTTATGGAAAAGCTTTATGTGATTTAGGAGCGAGTATCAATCTTATGCCTTTATCGATCTTTAAACGTTTAGATTTGAGAGAATTTTCCCATACTACTGTAACTCTTCAGTTATCTGATCGATCAATAACTTATCCAAAAAGAGTTATAGAGGATGTACTAGTAAAAGTGAATAAATTTATTTTCCTTGTAGACTTTATAGTATTGGATATGGAGGAAGATAAAGAGATTCCTATTATTTTAGGGAGACCATTTCTTGCAACAGGAAGAACTGCAATAGATGTGCAAAAAGGAGAATTAATAATGAGAGTTAATGATCAAGAAATGAAATTTAATATAGCAAAAGCTATGAAATATCCTACAATATAAAAAAATAATGAATGTTTCTGGATGAAAGTAGCTGATTATCTGAGTAATGAACAATTTAAGAATGAGTTTGAAAATAAATTAAAGCAAGGAGAAATTTTTTAGAATGAAGATGAAATGAAAGAAAAAGAATTGGATTATATTTAGGGAAAATTTGAAATGTTAAACTTGTTGGAAAACAATAAAAATCTTTTTCCTTTAAGTATTAAACCACCTGAACTTGAATTAAAGATATTATCTGCCCATTTAAAGTATGTATTTTTAGGAGAGTCATTTACATTGTCTGTTATTATATATTCTGAGTTAACTGAAATTCAAGAACAGAAGTTGATAAAAATGTTGAAAAAGTATAAAAAGACATTTGGATGGACTTTAGTAGATATTAAAGAACTTAATCCTTCAATTTGTATGCACATAATTTTATTAGATGAACAATATGAACCTAAAGCTGATCATCAGAGAAGATTAAACCCAATAATGAAAGAAGAAGTTAAAAATGAGATTTTAAAATGATTAGATGCTGGAATTATATATCCTATTTCAGACAGTGCTTGGGTAAGCCCAATTCACTGTGTTCCAAAGAAAGGAGGAGTGACCATTGAAGTAAATGAGAAAAATGAGTTAATTCCAATAAGACAAGTTACTGGTTGGTGAATTTGTATAAACTATAGAAAATTAAACTTGGCCATGAGGAAAGATCACTTTCCTTTACCCTTTCTAGATCAAATGCTGGATAGATTAGCTGGAAATAAATATTACAGTTTTTTAGATGGATATACCAGTTATCATTCAATTGCTCCTAAGGATCAAGACAAGACAACATTTACAAGCCCTTATGGAACATTTGCTTTTCATAGAATGTTTTTTGGAATGTGCAATGTACCTGCAACATTTCAAAAATATATGATGTCAATATTTAGTAATTTGATTGAGCATGGAATTGAAGTATTTATTGATGATTTCTCCGTGTTTGGGACTTCATTTAAATTATGCTTAAATAACTTAAAAAAAGTTCTAGAATTATGTGAAAAAATCAACCTAGTACTAAATTGGGAAAGATGTCAATTTATAGTTGCAGAAGGAATTGTACATGGGCATAAAATTTCTGAAAAGGATATGAAAGTAGATCTTGCAAAAATTCAAGTTATTGAAAAATTACCATCACTGACTACGGTCAAAGGGGTAAGAAGTTTTCTAGGACATGCTGGTTTCTACAGACGTTACATAAAATTTTTTTCAAAAATAAATAAGCCATTATGCCAACCTTTATAAAAAGATACGAAATTTGATTTTAATGAGGAATGCATAAAAGCATTTGAATTATTGAAAGAAAAATTAATCATTGTACCTATAATAGTACCACCAGCTTGGGAAAACCATTTGAAAGAATATGCGATGCTAGTGATTATGCTGTTGGAGCTGTTTTAGGACAAAGGCACAATTAAGTTTTTAAATTAATATATTATGCTTGTAAAACTCTAAATGATGCTCAAATTAACTACACTACTACTGAAAGACAGTTATTAGCCATTGTCTATGCCTTTGATAAATTTAGACCATACTTAATTGAAACTAAATGTATAATGCATTCAGATTATTCTGCTATTAAATACTTGATGCAAAAGAAAGATGCTAAACCAAGATTAATTAGATGGATACTTCTATTACAAGAGTTTGATTTTACCGTAGTTGATATAAAGAGAAATGATAATCAAATAGCTGATCATTTGTCTAGAATAGAAATAGAAATATTAACTAATTTTGTAAATGAAATTTTAGAAAATTTTCCTGATGAACAGTTATATAATATTGATGAAATAGATGTATCGTTGTATGCTGATATAGTAAATTATATTGTAAGTGATATTTTATCACATGATATAAAAAATTCACAATTAAAGAAATTTATATATGATTCAAAAGACTTATATTTTACCACTTGATATTGTATATGATATTTTACCACCTAATATAAAGACATATGAATCTCATGTTGGATGGAGATCTAGAAGTAGGACCAGGGATATTCCTTCTACCTCAGGTACTTCTAGTACCCTACTATCCAAGAACTTATGGAGCAAATGATGATCCAACAGGGAGGTATTTTGAGAATGGATCATAGAATGGAAAATATGGAGGGCAGAAATGCTCACTTTGATGATTTGATAAGTTAAAAGTTCGAATATGATGCTGCTTATGATGATGCAATGATCAAATTCATGAAGGGTGATCATTCAAATTAGTTTCCTACTCACTCTGTTTTTACTCCATATTTCCAGCAAAATTTGGATGTGGATGATGAAGAAGAAGAAGACGATGATTGGTAATGTTTTAGTTAGATTTTTGTTTAGTTTATGTTTAATTGTATTTTCTTGTTGAGACTGTTTGTTTGTGGACTGTGGTGCTTTCTTTTTGTTGTCTGCTGTGTTGTGAACTTTAGATTTGTGAAACTACTAGAAGTTATTAGTTTTTAGTACTTTGTTGGATGTATTTGTAGCTAACACTTTCTTAGCAAATTTTTATATGTATTATGTGCTATTTAATGTTTTAGGTTTTGTAGTTTTTCATATTAGCACATGTAGTATTTCAGAGTTAAGTTTCAAATCAGAACCTTCAACAGGTTTGTCTTTTCTTTATGTATTAAATGTTTTCTTTCTCTTAATTTTTTAGTTCTTCATTTAAAATCTTTTAAAAATTTAAGTTTGGGGGGAAGAAAAATTCCTTTTTAAAGAAAATAAACTTAATTTTATTTGTTCTCAATTAGTTATATTTTCAAAATATTTTAAAATTTTTTAATATGACATTTGGTATTAGAGGGTAACTTTAGATAACTATATCTATGTTTCTAAATATATAATAAACTTAAGTGGAAATTTTTTAAATAATAAAGCTTCATTTTAGAGATTAAGATTACTTGGTATGATATAATAAGGTTATGTATTTCTATTTTAAGTAAATGAATTTGTATTTTTGAAGTATTAAAAATCTTAGAGATTCATGTAAGAAAAACAGATTAAAACTATATGAAAAATCTTTAAAGCTAATATAAATTTATATAATAAAGAAACGTGAAATGTTTTTAACATTAAGAAGAAGATAGTGAAGTTCAAAATCATTAAATGTTCTCTAGATATAGTAATCCTCGCATTAAAAAAAAGGAGAAAGAAAAGAAAATAAAAGAAAAAGGATTGAAAATGATCCTGAAAAGAAAAAGAAAAGAAAAGAAGAAAGATTTGAGGAGAAGCATGAAGAGATGCCTAATTAAAAATTGGCTTCACTTGAATCAACTTAAAGAAGAAGGTTTGACTACAATTTCTAAACTAATATTTCAAAATTAGCATACTTACTAGGTTTGGCTACAATTTCTAAACTTATATTTCAAAATTAGCATATTTACTAGTAAAGTTTCATGAAGTTCTTTTTCATATGAATATTCTAGGTGGCTTTAATATGAATAATTTACCATTTTCCTTGAAAAGAATAGAGAATAAAAAATCTTAGACTAGACTGCTAAATATTCTTATATTTTTAGTGTTAACTAGAGTTATTTATAATTTTTCTTAAGTGATGCTATTATATTTAATGAACTAAGATATGGAAATCTAAACGTTAAAATCTTTACCATAAGTCGTATTTTTATGTAGTATAAGAGTTACTTGAGGACAATTAACATTTAAGTTTGTGGATTTTGATACACAAAAAATTTATGCATTTTTAAACCCATATTTTATACCCATGTTTGGTGATATTGCACTTTAATGGAATGTATTTTTTATGATTTCTTACAGGTTTTTGATTTTTGGGACTTGAAGAAAAAAAAGATTGAATTTGGAGCAAAAATGGAGATTTGGAAGAATTACTAGGCGCTGGAAGAATTACTCAACGCTGACGGCACCAGAAGGACGTCGGACGACACAGACCTATAGAAAGGATGCAAAATAAGAGTCAGCACCAGACTGGGCGCCGACGACCCCGTTTGGCAGAGGTGAAGGAATTAAATAGATGGTCTATGGCGCCGACGACACTAGTTTTGGCGGAGAGCCTATTTCTAGAAGATTCGACGAATTTGGACGCTTTTTGAAGAATTATTGGATGCACCTATTGGAGAACCGACCCAGTCTCTATTTAGGGCCAAATTTTGATCAGAAAATCCCCCCTCACACCATTTCAA
>NEWO01000115.1:1393604-1454682 GCA_003013225.1 Phalaenopsis aphrodite
TTTCTTTTATATATGAAATTTGTGGTTTGTTGTATCTTTCTCATGAAGTTTGAGTAGTTTCCTTTATTTTTCTCCTTACTTTGAGATATGGTGAAATGAAGAGATTATGTGGATGTGCCAAATTTTAAAATTTAATATAAACTGTGATAGTTTTTCAACTCCGCTCTTAGTTTACTTTTCGATCTGGCCAATTGAATTGTTAAAATATATATTGAAATATATGATCCCGGAAATGGAGTTTGAGTTCTACAACAAAGTGAAAATCACATTTAAGTCCATGAAGGAGTATTTTGTTCATGGAATTAAGTGCAAATAAATAGGGAAATATATTTTGTTGGGTGTAGAATTTGAGATTTCTAGGGTAATAAACTAAAAATCCCCAAGTTAATCTTAGTGTTTAAAAAAAAAAGCGAGAGTTGGCCTTCAGGGGAAAGAAAGTGAGAGTTGTGGAGTGGGAGCCAATATCATGCTAGCCTAGCCACAGATTTAGGGACTAAACCTAAGTTTTGCCAATAATTTTCTATAACACTGAATCAGGGTAGAGAATTAAAATTGCTCGTATTTGACACAATACATATTTAAACCATTTATCTAATCTCATTTCAACAAAAACTCATTATAGTGAGAAAGATGCTTTTTCATATTAGAAAACTTCATCACATAAACATAGTTTAGTAGTTATTAATTTTTAAACCTGCTTTTAAATTCTGCTAGTAATAAATAATTTAGTTTTGATAGTATCTTAAACATTCAAAATTAGTGATAGTAATTTCGTTTGATTTATGTAAATTTTCTAGTTAATTTATCATTTAAAATTTAAACCTTCCCTGTGGGATCAATATTTGAGACGTAAACATAAAGTCTTATATTACTTGATAACGATACGTATATTTACGTAGAATCCTAATTTTAAGGGCTTAACGTTATTATTACCAAAATACAACATCAAGTTTTTGGCACCGTTATAAAGCAGAGTCAACCTTATAAATTTTACACAACTATATTTAACCGGGATCAAATGTCAGCTGCCACTCTAGAGCTCCCACTACTCCCTCACCTGAGGGCTAACAATCTCGCATCAGTTTCCAATCAACTGAACCAAATTGGGGATTTTAATCTGCCACCTTAAGATCTTCAATTCTGCATCCAATAAAGTATATTTCCCTATTTATTTGCACACAATCCTATGGATGACATACTCTCCCATGAAATCAAATGTGATTCTTCCTATGTTGTAGAAATCATATCCCTTTTCAGAACACATGTCTCTTTACAAGTTTTAAAATTTCCATTGGCCAGATCAAAAAGTAAATGAATATCGGAGTTCAAATCATCACAAATTATTAATATTTAAAACCGTAGAAAACAAAATCAATTCTTCAAAAATCATATCTCAAAGTAGGGAGAAAGATAAAGAAGACTACTTAAACTTCATGAGAAGGATACGACAAAACTCTGATTTTATATATAAAGACAAGTTTATAAAATAAAAGAAATAAAAGACACAACTTATCTCACAATCTTTCCCAAACAAATCTCTAGAAGTTCTCTCCAAGCCCTTCTCTCTTTACAATCCCACTCAATTCTCTCTTAGAAGTGTAATGAAGAAGACATCTCTCACCTTCCCTCTCCTCTTACAACCCTAGAAGAAAATCCTCTCTTCTCTCCTCTTGCCTCTCACACTAACTTTCTCTCTCTCCCTTTCTTCTCTCTCACGCCAACTCTATCTAGTCTTCTCTTTATTTTGGGCTGCCTCCTTTGAAAAAGAATTCAAAATTTTTCTCCAAAAGTTTCCTCCAAAAGTCAACTCTTATGAATTCAAAATATGTGTCATTTGATCCAAGAGACGTATCCCCTCATAAAAGAACCTTCCAAAGTGTCTAGATGCATTGAATTACTCCAATAAGTGTGTAGAACAAGTGTCCCTTTAAAAATTTTCGTAAAATTCATCTCGAACCGCCTTAATTTGTAAAAAGTCATATCTGGAGCATCATGCACCAGTTCTCTGTCAAACGACGCATCCTGCACCGATCTGGTATATCATGCACCAGAATCCCAAAATTCGGTGTTTTGGTTCCAAATTTCATCTTTTTTGCCATTTTTTTCTCCAAATGTCTAAAAATGATATACCTGCAACAAAATCATGAAAATACACTTCTTTAAAGTGCAATAGTACCAAAAATAAGCATAAAATATGTGCTTAACAGAATATATTATTTTGGTGTATTGGCGAGTTAGGGCTTATATTGCACAACATGGTTGTGCAAAGACATAAAGATGAGTTGAGGATTTATGTCGTACTAAACGAACTATCTTGAAGTCATGTGGCTTGTTATTTAATTCTAAGGAAATATTTGCTATCGACGATCCCGTCTACTGTTGTAGAATGTTGTCCTCTATCTGCTTCAGTTTGCTCCAAGCTCCTCGTCAAAGTAACAGCTCCAGGCTAAAACTTTATGTATTTTATATTTTTCTTTCAATCACTATTAATCCAATTAATTAAAAGGTATGTGTTTGGGTTTTACAGTGATCCACCCTAAGAAAACCAACTACAATTTTCTGGCATAGAGGTCTTGCCATTATAAGTAATGCAAAAGTAAAAGGGCAGTAAAGAAGTTAGAAGCTGTAAAGTAAGTAAAATTATGATGCATAAATACGTACATGGTCCCTTGCTACTGCTGCATGATTAGCATCATAAAACATAATATAATTTGCAAGAATTTAAATAAATTACAGGAAAGTAAACAGAAGCATCCAGTATGGGAAAAGTCGGAAAAACGAGTTATAGTATAACACGAGGAAGTAAAAGAAAACCAATAGTCACATATGGACAATCAGAACAAGGTGTGAGACAATGGTAAAGGTGGGGGCTCAGAGCTGGACTGTGTGCTTTCTGACCTTGAGTATAAGTTACCAACTTGATAACCTATGGAGGGCAATCCTATCCTTGATCCAAGTGATTAACCATGGACCCTTATAAGTTTCATTTTAATTTAATTTGCATGTATATAGAATTTACTTTATCAAGAAAAAGAAATTTCATTTTTATAAATACTTTGCAAAGTAGTGTATTCCGGAGATTAATTACTTTTATCGAGTTAGGACTACAGACAACCTAAGAGTATCGGGGGCAATCATCTTCTTAAGAGTCATTGAGTAATATCATTGGTCCTTACCCTCTTCTTTTATTAAAGGTCCTCGAGGTAGGAGATAGTATTCTAGAATTCCACAGCATATCCCCTCAATTAGCACACATTAGCATTATCGTCATTGCCCTAGCCACCCAGACCTCCAAATTACACAAGCCCGATGATCCACATGCGGTAAAGAAAAATCCCTAGTTGCTCACAAGGATTTAAATACTTTAGAAAAGACTTAAATCCTTGAGCATTGGGTCAATTAATATAGTATAAGTAGTGTAGGGCATTTCAATTAATTTAGGTGAATTATCAGGTCCCAAGGCATAACTTGGTGGGTCCTTAAAAGTTTTAATGGATGATTTTCTTAATCAATGAATAATAAGTTCAATTGTCCTTCAAAATATTCAAAATATTATAAAAGTACTCCGAGCAAGGCTCTAAACAACTTTTAAAGCCCTTTGAATTGTTTCAAGTTCATTTAAATTTATTATATTGTTCAATTAATCATCCAATGTTAAATTAAGATTCAATGGATTAATCTACCCTGTGCTCAATTAACCTTAATATTTTAATTATCCCATGAGTGGGGTACTCGGACATTCACTTGATGTTTTGTTTAAGAGTTATGTAAGGGGATGCCCTCAAGTGCAAGGTCAAGTCATTAAGGATCATGAACTCACAATTAAAGTCGAGCTTGTAGTGCTTTAAAGGTTTCATGATTAATTTTCTCTTTTCTAAACCTCATCAGAATAATTTAAATATCATGCCTAGCTCACTACTAAGCTTTTAACGCACGAACTTGATTTGACATTACTAACCTATATTGATTCATTGAATCATATATTGTTCCTTTCAAATTTAAGTTCATCAATGACAACAAAATTAAGTGATCTTGGACCTATTAAATTCTTTTAATCAATATGATCATTTTCATTTTAATCATTAAAAATTTAGAGATCATTTAGTCCATGAATTAGTTTCATAAATTTTTTATACAATAACTAAAATTTCTTATCTTAATTTCTAATACGACGACCAAACGCAGGGTCTAGCAGATTCGTATTTTTAATTTCTTGAAATCCTTTAGCACCTCCATCTTAATATTTATTTTTTTTAACATTGAATATTTATTTTATAGAAAATCAAATATATGGGTAGAAACAGGTTATGTTCAGAATGATATATATTTTGCCTGAAATTTTAATTTTCTTTATAAAAATAAAAAAATATATAGTATATTTTACTTATATAATTTATATATTTTCATAATTTTGCACACTCTTGGTTGAACCGGTTATAATACAATATCAATATAATTAAAAAAAAAAAAGGTTGGGTTGAAAGTTCATTTATAAGTGCTTCACACTGAAGCAACAGCTCAAGACTGGCAGAGAATTTTGGTCAGCCCGCGAAGTGGAAAGCCAGAAAACAACTGTTCGGGGACCACCGCAACTTCTACGATCCTCCCTTTTACAGATTATAATAATCTACCTAGAACAGCAAATTGACCAAGAGAAAAAAAAAAAGTTAAAATAGAATAAAATAAGAAATGCACGCGTAATTAGATCCTCTTATTGGTCCTCTTGGGCGTCAAATGCGATTTGCTTTTCCATTTGCATTGCTGTTTTAATTACGCGAGATCGAGTCATCAAGGCAACAATTATTGAGTAATATACTCTAAATATTTTTATGGTCGGATGAGTTTCGGTGGGATAGAGACGTTGGTTATATGAACATAGGTAATATATAATTTTAAAAATATAAGGTATGAATATGTGTACAATAGAATAAAAAATGATCTACACGGATTTCGAGGCAATTCAATAGTCCGTCAGCTCACTTCAGTCCTTTGGTCAAGCTCTCCCACCTCACTTTAGTCTTCCGGTCAAGCTCTCTTCTTCGGTCATCTTACTTCATTCGACCAACAAACATGAACAAAAAAGTCTATATCGATTAGTTTTAACTATCAACCTTCTTATCCTCCTGACTTTAATAGCCAACAAGTTAAAGAAAATAAGTTGTCTATGGAAAAAGTAGTTTTGCAAATAGATAATTAAATGCAAAGTCAAAGTACTGTGAAAAGAATAATCAATTATCAACTGGGACAATTTGCTAATGTACTTAGCAATAGACCAGAGAGAACACTTCCTAGTAATGTTGACATAAATTCGAAAGACGAAGGAATGAAATAAAAACAAATAAAAGCTATTCAACTTGGGAGTGGAAAGGAATTAAAAGTTGGAAGTATAAAAAAGATTGAAGTTAAGAGAGAACGAAAAAACTAAAAAACCTAAAGAAACTATTTCAAAAGACCCATAACAATCTATCTCTCCAACTGAAATTTATTTAGAAAGACCACCACCTCCGTTTTCTCAAAGACTAAGACAACATAAGCTTGATCAACAATTTTCAAAATTTTTTGAGAAATTTAAGAAGCTTACAATAAATATTTTGTTTGTTGAAGTTTTGGAACAAATGCCGAGTTATGTCAAATTTATGAAAGATATATTAAAAAAAAAAGAAAGTTTAAAGCTCATGAGACTGTTGCACTTAGTTAATAATGTAGTGCAATAATACAAAAGAAGCTTCCTCAAAAGCTTAAAGACCCTTGAAGCTTCACCATACCCTATGCAATTGGAAAAAAATTTTATTGAAAAACCTTATGCGATTTAGGAGCTAGCATTAATCTCTTGTCTTTATCCATTTTTCGAAGGTTAGACTTAGGAGAGATTTCTCCCTCTACTATAACCCTTCAATTAGCTGATTGATCTATAATTTATCTTGAAGAGGTTATAGAAGATGTACTTGTTAAGGTAGATAAATTTATCTTCTTTGTGGATTTCATTATGTTCGATATGAAAGAAGATAAGGAAATTCCTATTATTTTGTGGAGACCTTTTCTTGCTACCAGATGTGCTATGATTGATGTGCACAAAGGAAAGTTGATCAAGAGATTTAATGACGAGAGAGTATCATTTAATGTTCTAAATTCAATGAGGTACCCTATTAAATAAAAATGTTATAGTATGGATATTTTTGATTATATAATCGCAAAAAATTATCAACAAAATTGTGAAGTCATTTTTGAGGAAAAAGATGAAGTGATATTAGATCCAAAAGCAATAGATAGTGAAACTAAAAGTGATTTTGAAGAAAAATAATCAGAGATAAATGCTGAGGATACTAATTATGTTCAGGAAAACTTTGAGATTTTAAATACTAGTGAAAATAGTAAATCTCTAATCCCTTTAATTGAAAAACAACTTGAACTTGAGATGAAAGTACTTACTATGCAATTAAAGTATGCATTCTTAAAAAAATCATCAACTGTACTTGTGATAATATCCTCAGAGTTAACTAAAGTTTTGGAAGAAAAATTATTGGAGATATTAAGAAATTATTAAAAAGCTTTTGGTTGGACACTAGTAGATATTAAAAGAAACAATCCTACAATCTGTATGCACAAAATATTAATGGAAGATAACTATAAACCTTGGGCAGATCCTTGAAGAAGATTAAATCCAATTATGAAAGAAGTGGTAAAGAAAATTTTTTTGAAGTGGTTAGATGTGAAATTATTTATCCTATATCTGAGAGTGCATGGGTTCGTCCTAGTCATTATGTTCCAAAGAAAGGAGGAGTGCCTGTAATCGTGAATGAAAATGATGAATTAATTCCAATAAGACAAGTCACTAGATGTTGAATCTATATTGACTATAGAAAATTAAATACAACCACTAGGAAGGATCACTTTCTTTTATCTTTATTGGATCAAACACTGGATAGGCTAGCTAAACACCAATATTTTTGCTTTTTGGATGGATATTCTGGTTACCACAAAATACCTATTGCACCAGAAGATCAAGAAAATACTACATTTACAAATCCTTATGAGAGTTTTTCACTTATAAGAATGTCTTTTGGTTTTTGTAATGCACCTGCAACTTTTCAAAGGTGTATGATGTCTACTTTTATGACCTAATTGAGAAGGGAATTGAAGTTTGTATGGATGTTTTCTTAGTTTTTGGAACCTTTTTTTATTCTTGTTTAGATCGTTTAACAAAGGTCTAAAATGCCGTGAAGAAATAAATTTAGTTCTCAATTGAAAAAAATGTCAATTTATAGTCACATTAAGGATTGTATTGGGACATAAAATTTCTAAAAATCGTACGGAAGTTGATGAAGCAAATATTCAAATTATAATTGAATTACAACCTCTTACTTCAGTAACAGGAGTAAGAAGTTTTCTAGGACGTCCTGGATTTTATAGGAGTTATATTAAAGACATTTTTTAGAATTGCTAATCCTCTATGCCATCTTCTCGAAAAAGATACTAATTTTTATTTTAATGATGGTTGTCTTAATGCCTTTATATTATTAATAGAAAAATTAGTTACTGCACCTATCATTATTTCACCTGAATGGGAAAAACCGTTTGAATTAATGTGTGATGCAAGTGATTACGCTATTGGAGCTGTTTTAGAAAAAAAATATGTTGATATTTTTAAAGTTATATATTATGACAACAAAACTCTTAATCAAGCTCAAATTAATTACACAAAAACTGAAAAAGAGCTGTTAACAATAGTATATGCTTTTAATAAATTTAGACCATATTTACTTGGAGCTAAATTCATTATTCATACTGATCATTTCACTCATATGGGTCCTACTTTTGGAAGAATTTGATTTTGAGATAGTGGATAGGAAAGGAGCTGATTATCAAATTGTTGATCATCAGTCAAGACTTGAACATGAAAATAAAAAGAACAATGAGGATGACATAAATGATAATTTTCCTGATGAACAACTTTATGTTAATTGTTAAGTGGCTTATACTGTGGTATGCTGATATAGTTAACTACTTGGTAATATTCTACCATACGGACTAACAAGCCACCAATAAATTATGTATGATGCAAGAATTTACTTTCGGGATGACCCTTATTTATATAAGAGATGTCGTGATTCAGTCATTTGAAGATGTGTACCAATTAATGAAACCTTAAAATTATACAAAAATGTCATAAATCTGAATTTAGGGCACACTTTGGAATTGATAATACTGTATTTAAACTTTTATACTCTGGATTTTATTGTCCTACATTGTTTAAGGATGTTAATAATTCTTTGAAAGCTTGTGATCAATGTCAAAGATTAGGTAATATTTCTAAAAGAGATGAAATGCTCCTAAATATTACTTTAGAAGTTGAAATTTTTGATGTATGGGGTTTAGATTTTATGGGATCATTTGTACCATCTTCAGGAAAGATTAATATCTTATTAGCTTTGGACTATGTGTCTAAATTGATTAAAGCGATAGCGTTGCCACATTGTGATGCTTTGAGTGTTGCAAAATTTTTAAACAAAAACAGTTTTACTAGATTTGGAATGTCAAGAGTTATCATTACTGATAGGGGAAGTCACTATAATAATTTTAAAATAGCACATTACTTATAAAATATGGGATTAAATACATGATAGGCACAACTTATCACCCATAGACCAAGGGATTAGTAGAAGTATCAAATTGTGAAAATAAAGGAATTTTGGAGAAAACTATAAATCCTAATTGAACTGATTGGCCTGATAGACTTAATTTTGCATTATGTGCTTATAGGACTGCTTATAAAACTCCTATAGGAATCTCTCCATATATGCTCATTTTTGAAAATCTTGTCATTTACTAGTTGAGTTAGAGCATAAAGCTTACTAGCGATAAAAGAATTTATTTATAGTTTAAAGGATACTGGAGAAAAAAATAATTATTGCAATTAAATGAGCTCTAAAAAATTAGGAATGAATCTCATGAAAATGCTAGAATTTATACAGAAAAGATGAAAATTTAGCATGATAAAAAAAATTTCAATAAAGAATTCTGAGTTTGGACAAGAAGTTTTATTATACAACACTCGATTGAAATTGTTTCCCGGAAAACTTAAGTTCAGGTGGATGGGGCCATTTATTCTGCTAAAAATTTATCCTTCTGGGGTTATGGATATTAAAGATCCAAAAAAAGAATGTATAAATGAAGTAAATGGACATATGTTGAAAACTTATATTGGGAAAAAAAGCCCTATTATAAAGAAACTTTGATGCTAGGTCAATCCGAGCAAAACATTTGGATACGTCGGGCTGACGACATTAAACCAAGCGCTTTGTGGGAGACAACCCATAATCTATTTGTGTGATTTAATTTAGGTTTGTTATTTTAGTATCATGACCATCCTTTGCTTTAGTAGCATTTTTAAAACATTATATAAGGTATAAAATGTTGACCTCACTTTTGGTTGAGGTCTAATTTTTTCTTAAAAAAAAGGAATCTAGCTATAGGACTTTTCTATTGACTATTCCTAGATGACTAGTAAGGGAACCCTCACCATTAGAAATTCTAAAACACTTCTTTGCTCATTTTGATGTTCCACATGTTAGTTCTAACATCTAGCACTTAGTAGATGGAGCCAATATAGGGGAGCTAAAGGAGTCCCTATAGGATTGTTTGGCTTTAGGATTACCTCTGGGTGGTGTGGTCTTGGTCAGTCTTGCACACACACACACTTGATTCCCTTCACCTACACTCACACCTCAACTATAACCCGTACATGCCTAGCTTGATCCATCACTCCATTGGAAACTCATGTGGATGCTCCCTTAAACCATTAGCCCTAGGCTAGGGTTTGGTTAAGACCAGCTCATATGGGATCCATATTGGGAGTTCCCTTGGTCCCATGGCTAAAAAATTGCCAATTTTATGATTAACATCTTATTGAACTCCAACCAACCCAAATACCCAATTTAGCCTTTTGCGCCCAAACGTTCTCAAAACTACCAAATTGCCCCTAAACCCTAAATTTTCCAAAGAAATCCCAAAATTACCTAAATTCTTAAAGTCTATTTAAAAATCACTTCAAACCATCCCCAACATTTCCAAAATCCCTAAAATACCCCAAAAATTGCCAAAAATACCAAAATGTCCTTTACACACCAAAAAATCCAAAAATTGTCAAAATCTCCAAAATCATCCCAAATGTACCCAAAATCAAATTAAACCTCTCCATTGAGCCCAATTTGACCAAATTGACCCCTTAAGACCAAAATCCCCAAATTGTCCTTAATTGCATAAATTCCCCAATTCACCCCCAATTTAAAGCATTCAATATCACCCAATTTCAATTCTAAATAAAAATTTTTCATATTCAATCTCAACTGCATCCATAAACAAGCCCAATTGAACTAAATCTCAAGCCTAAGTCCAATCCCAATCTCAAAACCCTAAATTTGCCATAAAATCCAAAATCTCCCAAATTGAACAACATAACTCCATAATTTCCACCCAATTGATATCTAAAACTCTTCATCACCATTTATTGGACCAATTTGAAACTTCAATTAACCCAAATCCAAATCCTAGCCCAATCCAAACCCAAGTCTAGCCCAAATGCCCCAAAATCAACCATAAGCCAAATTACACTAAATTGAACCCTCAAATTAATTCAAAATAACCCAATTCCTTTTCTAAACCTCTCATGAAAATCATCCACATCAAATTGATCAATCATTTCACAAAATTTTAGCTCAATTCCAACCTAGACCTAAGACCAAACCAAAATCTCAAATTTGAACCCAAACCCCTAACTTGACCAAACCCATTCAAATGGACTAAATGATGGTTACCACAACCAGTATTTGGACCCTATGAATTAAGCTAGATCCACCTAGCTCACCCTACATGAGCCATGGACTAAGGGTCTTCCAAATTAGGGGATTTCCTTCCTAAAATGACTAACCAAATATCTTTGCCACCAAACATCAAACCTCAGTGCAAATCACCATTAAGCTTCCTCTGCCTCACGTGATCACCCTAGCCATCGCCCTTGTCCTTGTCGTCCAGTCTATACACTGAAAAAATTAAAAATCAAGGGTTCTTCATAGCCAAACCCAAATTTAAAACTCCTTGACTTGTCTCATTCCCATTGGACATTGGAGCTTCTCTTCCGTCCACCTAAGCTGCCTTTTACACCCTCTGACCAGCCCTCTTGAAGCCTTGAGCTCCTCTATTTAAATCACCCCCCTCCATGAACAAAGTTAGAGATTGCACATTTCCTTAGGACATGATCCCGTATCTAATGCTTATGCATAGTATAACAATAGTTCTTATGGTATTTTTTCACTTATATTTCTTTATTTTGCAAGAAAACCAAAAACTTGATCGGCAAGAAAAATAAGAATTTAACTTTTTAATTTATATATATTTATATTGGGATACTACGCAAGTATGCTTATCATTATCGAATAATATAGGACTTTTTGAATAAGACATGAATATTGAACCCACAAGGAAGATTATGCTATATGCACTTTTTAAAAAGTTTTTTCTATTTTTAAAAAGATAATTACTTAAACTAAAAATGATTTTTACAGGAATTTAAAATTTAATATTTTTTGTATTTTTGATATTTTAACGAAATAGAAACAACTTAAAAAGATAACTAAAGTTTTTGTAGAAGAAAAGTACTTAATATGAAAATATTTTTCTTTATTTTATGAATCAGTAATAAGTAAAGGAATTCTGTTGTGGAAGTATGCAAATTGTGTTGTGCTAAATAGGAGCAATAATATTCCTTACCCTTACTAGAGATGTTCTAAAGAACATTGGCTAATTTAAAGTTTGAATAGTTCTGAAGACCGGCTAGGCAGGGAAGATACTAGCTCTCACTCTAGAGTTCCCTTGATTCACTCCATCTGGGGGCTAACATTCTCTTATCAGAACCTAAAAAAATAAACCAAGTTGGGGGCTTTAACCTGTTACTTTAAAGTCCTCTAACTATACATCCATCAATGAATATTTCCCTATTTATTTTCACTCAATCATATGAACTACATTCTCATTCATACAACCTCATGTGATTCTTTCCAATTGTTGACTGAGACAATACCAGCTTGGTTCTTACATGTTCTTACAACAAATTTTAACATATGGATTGGCCAAATCAAGAAGTAAATGAAGTGCATGGATTTAAATCATCACAACTTCTTCCAATATTAAAGATCAATACTCTCCACAAATTCAATCCAAAAATTAATTACTTATTATTTTAAGAAGAAAGAGAAAGAAAAATACTTAGAATCCATGGAGAAAATAAAATCACACTTTAGTTTAAAAGAAGAAATCATTTTTAAACCAACAACAAGTCTCGATTAAAACCAAAAGTAGTCTAAAACAAAATGATAAAAACTTATCTCAAGTCCTCCACCAAACTCTTGAAGTTCCTTTGAATCTCTTCTCTTTTACAATCACTAAAAAAAAATAAAAAAATGATAAAGTAAATAAAAAGCGGTTCCTAAAAATCTCTCTGAACTAATTCCCTAGAGAAGAACTTTCAAAACTTGCTAATATTTTCAGGACCCTTTTCTAACTCATCTCTTCTTTCTTTTATAGTTTTCTAAGAGGTGCCTTAGGATCTCTTCAAAATGTGTTTTGATTCAATGTATTTGCCCAAGAGACGCATCCTTTTGTGATAAATTTTGTCCATGGTAATTATAACCACTTATTTAGCTAATGGGTGCCTCAAAAACCTCTTCAAAATTCGTGAAACCAATTTTACTCATCTAGTAACTTCCACTAGAACTTAAGCGAGGGGTCTCAGTGCTTAGGCTCGATCTTGTCTATTTAACCAGTGCTTAAGCGTTGGATCTGGCGCTTATGCGCCAATACTCTTTTGCATAATTTTTCACCTTTTTGCTCCAAATTTGATCTTTTTTCACTCCTTTTAGCATTTTTTCCATTTTTACTTGTATCTGCAAGAAAATCAAAAAAATACCTTCCATTAAAGTGTAATATCTCAAAAATAAGTATAAAAATCTGTCTAAAAACACTATATATTTTAGGTGTATCAAAATCCCTTAAACTTAAAAATATTACTTGTCCTCAAGTGACACTTCAATCTTTGAAAACCAAATATGTATGATATTTATATGAGTTTCTTTAGGAGTTACTAAAATTTAGATTTAGAAATATAGTAGTCCAATTTAGAAAAAATAATCAGTAAATCAGACAAACTTAAAGTTTGAAAATTTTTAATGTTAAGAAGTATGAAAATATGAGTTCCTATCTAATTCAGAAATATTGTAAGTTGTCTAAATTTAGATTTTAGTTCTTTTATTTTCTCTACTTAAATTTTTTTATTAAAAATAATTTTATTTACTATATTATATTTGTAAGCTTAAGATTTTATCAAGTCTTATACTTTAAAAGATCAAATGTAGATCCAATTTTTGATTAGGAACTAATCCTCAAACTTCTCCTCCCTTACATTTCTTTTCTTTTCTTTTCGTTTTCTTTTCTTTTTCTTTTTCTTTTTCTTCTTCTTCTTCTTTTTCTTTTTCTCTTTCAGGCAAGGATTACTATATCTAGATAAGCCTTTAATGATTTTGAATTCTACTTCTCCTTTCCTAAAATAAGGTCTTGATATAAAACTTTTACTTATAGATATCATAATAGTCTTGAAAATCATTTTAATAAAAGAAATTTAAGTATTAAAATTAAAAGTCTAAATTATCTAAAATTTTCAGAAATATAATTTTTCTTACTAAAGATTGTCACTTATATTAATCATTTTCTATACTAAAAAATTTTAACTTAAAGTTTTTCTTCATTACTTAAAATTTTAACTAAATTTTCTTACTCATTTCTAAAATCAAATTTTACTTCCCTAATATAACTTCATATACATAACCAATTTTTTTTTTTAAATCAAATTCACTTGTAGTACATTTGAGAACAAATAAAATTCTAGTTTTGAAAATATTTTTCATCCCCCCAAACTTAAATTTTAACAGATTAAACAGTTTAGCATCAGATAATTATATAGGTAGGAAATGAAAATTGAAATAACATGCTAACCAATAATTTTTAATCCTTATTATACAAGTATAAAACTAAAGACATGAGTAAAATTAGTTTTGATCGAATTTTCTAACATTTTATTTTCGTTTAACATGTAGAGATTCAAATAGACTTCAAAACAGTAAGTATAAAAGCAAACAACACACTAACATGATAAAATAAAAATACAGAGCAGCAGTTTCTTAATTTCAAGTTTAAGATCTAAGCTAACAAGATTTTCTACCTTATAACACATATGAAATTAAGTTAAGTTCTAAACTAACTAAATCACAGTACTAAACACAAAACAACAGTTACTACCCTAAAATTTAAAAAAAAAAGTATTAACTACCACAATTTCATAATAATAATAAAACATAAAAGTCCAAAACATAACATATTCCAAAACAACACACAGATGCAAATGTAGCAAGCTCAGATGACATAGTTCACGTCATATTACAATCATAAAATGAATCTCTCAGCTCTACTCTTCACTCTCAGAATCACCGCTGTACCATTTTTCTGCATGCTCATAATCAGGATATCGAAGATATGGAAAAAATTGCACTCCTGGTTCACCTATAATCAGGCTTTCCAAAGATGAGTGGAATTTCTCTTCATAATCACTCTTCCTTCTATTATAAATATTAGTATGATCTGAAAAATGCTCTAAATTTTGTTCCTTATCAGCTGTAAAATTGATATTGTCCATCATCTTCTGCAATAACTCATTTTGAGTCTTGGTATCACCTCTAGATGTAGAAGCATGAGAAGTAGATGGTCGTGATGAAGATGCAGCAGAAATCTATAATCCATAAATTCTAGAAAATCCTCCTCTCCAGCCAAAAATTGAATTCTTGGAATAAGTCTTCACATTCACCTTTGTGACGGGATTTAGAGGTAACAGAACTTCCTCCCAACTATCATACTTCACTCCAGCCTGCTCGCATAATGAAAATATCAAGGAAGCAAATCCCATACCTGTCGTAGTAGTAGTAGTAGCAACTGAACTGATGATAGTGTGATAGATCAAAGCCCCCATGTTGATGGGCTTTCCCTCCTGAATGCAATAATTTAACATTGCTCTCTCTCTGGTCACTTCATTGAGATGATTGATAGGAAGCATACGAGCAGAAATGAAATAGTGCCAGGCCTTTGAAGGTGCACATAACTTTGAAGTTGGGAAATTTACTCTCCTCTTATTGGTAATCTTCCGAAGTCCTCTCCCAATTGTCAAATATGAAATAATCTTGTCTAACTCCGCTTCACTAGGACTATAATTTGCATAAAAACATAAAGACTCCAGTGGTAAATGGTAAAACAAGTTAATTACCTCTGGAGTAAAAGGTAACAACTTCCCTCTAACCATAACTCGATCGTCTTCAGCCTCTGGGAGAATTGCATAAAACTCCCTCACAACAGAAATCACTGCGACAACAGAGAAACAACAGAACCATTCCCACTATCGGCGGACTATCAGGTCTTCTACCTCTCCACCTGGACTTTTGAAACATCGCTCCTAAATCAATTTTTCTGATTGTAGAACATCACTATATCAATCCTGAGCTTTTGAACTGACAAATTTGCTCGAATCAAATGGGCTCTTTCCTCCACTCCTTTTCATTCTTGGTGTCATTCTACAAATTTAATATATTTCAAAAATAACTTTAATAATCAAGTTTAATTCACTAAACTAAACTTCCCAAGCAATTTCCATGGATTTTTCTTCACTTTTCACCATGAATAGTAAATTCTCGAAATCTTCCAAATGTGCTTAAAATATATGGTGAAAATCCAAAATTTTTGCATAGAAGTAAAGCTCTTACCTTAAGGAACTTGGATCTAGCAAATCTCACTCAATTGCACCAAGAAATCTTCAAATTCCACTTGCCATAGCCCTCAAAATCATGACCTTAAGTTGAGGAAGATGATAGGAGGTGTTAAAATTGTATTTCGACTTAAAATTCACTTTTAATCGTTCGCGAACTGGTTTTTGTGAACCGACGCTTAAGCGCGAGTAAGTGGAGCTTAGGCACTTACCACTCTGGTTGGCTCGCGTTTAAGCGCGAGATGTGGCGCTTAGGCGCCAATACACAATTTTTGAAACTTTTAATTATAAGTAAAATGCACTATTAGCCTAAGTAAACCACCCCTAAATGGTCTTATAACACTTAAATGACTATTTCTACTTCCTATAACTCCCTTCTCTCTCAAAATTCTCCATAATAATTAATTCAATTCGAGTCTAAAAATAACACAAATTTTCACAAAAAAAACTTATATTTATTGACAAACAAGTACAAAGACATTTAACACTCAGTTCTCTCTCTAAATAGTCTTGGATGAGAAAATTTTCCTAAGTGCAAAGCACTTAACACACACTTACAATTAAACACATAAGTGACACAAACACTAAACACAAGACATAAACACTTAACTTAAACACATGACTCTAAACACATAATTCATAACACTTAACTTAATGCCACTCTTCATTAGAAGGAAAAAATTCTTGTCTCTCAGTAGTTTCTCCTGGAATATAAAGTTGATAAAACGGATGGTGGTGACGAGCTCTAATACTATCATATTCGATCCACTTTTGCTTAAGGAACATCACCTTATCCACTTCCTCTACATAACTGGTATGGCTGAATTGCATCTTAAATTCCCACCCAATGTATTGTAGATGAGCATGCAATTTAAGCACCTTAGTCTCTAATACAAATATAGTATTCTCCATCCTGTTGATCTTCTTCGATATCCCTTCAATACTAACAACTAAGAAACCATTATACATCTCCTGTGCACTTTAACTAATGAACTTCTTCCTCATGGTTTCTTCTTTCTTCTTCAAATCCATCTCCCATGAAGGAATTTTCTCTAAATCTCTCTCTTTTTTAGACTTTTAGGGCTAAAAATAATCCGGGGTGAAATTCCTTCACAAACCCCTTATATTTATAGGCCTAATTCACCCTCATAACTTCTAGGCACGACTAGAAACTGCCAAGACACGTTTATTCCAACTAAATTGCAGTTACACCTTCTAGAAATCAAAATTTGCACATGTGATTAAATTTCAGCGCTTAAGCACCAGATCTGTCACTAATGTGCTAGTGCACATTTTTGCACTAGTCAACTTAATGTCCAAATTCTTATTCTAACATGTCCAGGTCACTAAATAAAGTTTAAAAATCATTAATAACACATAATAAAATCAGAAATACTACCCCAAATTTCTTAATCAAACTCAAAACAATAATCAAAGCAAAAACATACTGATAATTATGCGTAGCCTCCCACAAAGCGCTTGGTTTTAGGTTGTCAGCCTGACGTTACCAGTGCTCATTCTCGTTGACCTAACATCATTATATCATTATATTTATTCTGATCCCCTATATAATAAGGTTTCAGTCTATGTCCATTCACTAAAAATTTTCTCAGACTTAGGATCTTTAATATCCACAGCTCCATAAGGATAAACTTTTATCACAACAAATGAGCCCATCCACCTGGACTTAATTTTGTCAGGAAATAATATTAACCTTGCATTATATAGCAAAACTTGTTGCCTGGTTGAAAATTTTTAGTAAGTATCTTTTGATCATGCCACATTTTCATCTTTTCTTTATAAATCATAACACTCTCATAAGATTCATTCGTTATCTCTTCAAGCTAATTTAATTGCAACAATCTTTTCTCACCAACAACTTTTAAATTATAATTAAACTCTTTAATAGCCCAATATACTTTATGCTCAAGTTTAATTGGTAAGTAACAAGCATTCCCAAATATTAGCCTATATGGGGAAATTCCTATAGGAGTTCTATATGCAGTCCTCTAAGCCCACAAAGCATTATCAAGTTTGACTTATTAATCCATTTTAATTGGATTCACATATTTTTCCACAATTCTTTTAATTTATCGATTGGATAATTTAGCCAAACCACTTGCCCGAGGATGATAAGCAGTAGCAATCCTATGATTTATATGATATTTCTTTAATAAATTCTCCATAATGGCATTTCTGAAATGACTTCCCCCAGCAGTAATGATAACTCTAGGCATCCCAAATCCACAAAATATGTTCATTTTCAAAAATTTTGCAACACTTTGAGCATCACGTTGAGGCAAAGCAAGAGCTTCTATCCATTTGGATACATAGTCGAATGCTAACAAATTATATAAATTTCTAAAAGATGGTATAAATGGTCCCATGAAATCTAATCCCGAAGCATCAAATATTTCAACTTCTAGCATATAATTGAGGGACATCTCATTTCTTCCAGAAATATTACATACTCATTGACATCTATCACAAGTTTTGATATAAGCATTAACATCTCTAAAAATTGTAGGCCAATAAAATCAAGATTATAGAATTTTGTATGTTGTATTATCAACACCAAAATGTCCCCCAAAATCAGAATTATGACATTTTTGGATAACTCCATAAGTTTCTTCTAATGGTACACATCTTTGAATGATCAGATCCTTTCCTTATTTATATAAATATGGGTCATCCCAAAAATAAGTCTTAGCTTCAAAAATAAATTTCTTCATTTGTTGGTATGTCATTCCATAGGATTTAAGATCACTAACAATATAGTCCACAATGTCGGGATACCATGGAACATGCCACTCATTTACAGTGAACAATTTTTCATCTGGAAAATATTCATTAATTTCTTTTTCAAAGTAGAGTTGTTTTTCTAATTCAAGCCTGGACAACTGATCATCAATTTGATTTTCAGTTCCCTTCCAACCTACTATTTAAAAATCAAATTCTTGTAAAATAAGAATCCATCTTATAAGTCTCAGTTTAACATCCTTCTTTTTTATTAAGTACTTAATAACATAATGATCTGTATGCACTATACAATAAGTTACAATCAAATTTAATCTAAATTTATCAAAGACATATACTATAGCTAATAACTCTTTTTTCAGTTATTATATAATTAATTTGAGTTTCATTAAGCGTTTTAATAAATAACTTTGAAAATTTTATCCTATCTTTCTCCTAAAACAGCTCCAATAGCATAATCACTTGCATCACACATAAGTTCAAAAGCTTTTTCCTAATTTCGTGAAACTATAATTGGTGCAGTGATTATTTTTTATTTTAATAATTTAAAAGCTTTTAGGCATTCCTCATCAAAATTAAAAATTGCATCTTTCTCCAGTAAATGACATAAAGGCTCAATAATCTTAGAAAAGTCCTTAATATATCGCCTGTAAAATTCAACATGTCCTAAGAAACTCCTAATTTTTCTTACATTTGTTGGATAAAGTAAATTAGCGATCACTTGAATTTTAGTAGGATCTACTTCCATACCATTTTATGATATTTGATGACCTAATACAATTCCTCCTGCTACCATAAATTGACATTTTTCCCAGTTAATGACTAAATTTGTTGCTTCACAGTGCTTAAGAACTTTAGATAAATGTTCTAAACATTAGTCAAATGAAGATCCAAACACTGAAAAGTCATCCATAAAGACTTCAATCCCTTTTTCAATTAAATCACAAAAAATTTCCATCATACATCTTTGAAATGTAGCAGGGGCATTACATAAATCAAAGGGCATTTTTCTAAAATCAAAAGTAACATAAGGACTGGTAAATGTTGTTTTCTCTTGATCCTTAGGAGATATTTGAATTTGGTGATAACTGGTATACCCATCCATAAAACATAAGTTTTTGTGCCCAGCAAGTCTATCCAACATTTGATCTAAAAAGGGTAGTGGAAAATGATCTTTCCTAGTGGCAAAATTTAATTTTTTATAATCAATGCATATTCGCCACCCTGTAACTTATCTAGTAGCTATTAACTCATTATGCTCATTCACAGTTACAATTACTCCTTTCTTAGAAACACAGTGAATTGGACTAACCCATGCACTATCTGAAATATGGTAGATAATTCCAGTATCTAACCACTTTAAAATTTCTTTCTTAACAAACTCTTTCTTAACAGGATTTATTCTCCTTTATGGATCAGCCCTGGGTTTGCAGTTTTCTTTCAGATTAATTTTATGCATACAAATTGAAGGAATGATTCCTTTAATATTAGCAACTGTCTATCCGAAGGCTTTCTAAAATTTTTTCAGATTTTTCATTAGCTTTTCTTCTTCTTCCTTTGTTAACTTTGAGGAAATTATAATAGGTAAAGTAGAGGAATGACCTAAAAAGGCATATTTAAATTTTCAGGAAGTAATTTCAACTTAAAATTTGGAGGTTTTTTAATAGATGGACAAACATATTTATCTTTGTCTATTGTGTCTAAAATTTCAAAACACATTGATCTAAATTCCTCTCCTTGCACGTGTTCCAAATCTTTTTCTTCAAATTTTCTTCATAAGTAGTCTTGAAATGACATTCGCTTAGATATCTTATAACATCCATTCTATAACATTCATCATCTTTATCTTTTACAGGGTATTTCATTAACTTTGAAATGTTAAAAGTAAGAGTTTGATCATTGACGCACATTGTTAAACTGATTTATCTTTGTCTATCGTGTCCAAAATTTCAAAGCACATTGATCTAAATTCCTCTCCTTGCACGTGTTCCAAATATTTTTCTTCAGATTTTTCTTCATAAGTAGTCTTGAAATGACATTCGCTCAGATATCTTATAACATCCATTCTATAACATTCATCATCTTTACTTTTTACAAGGTATTTCATTAACTTTGAAATGTTAAAAGTAACAGTTTGATCATTGACGCACATTGTTAATTCCCCTTTCTGCACATCTATCATTGGTCTTCCTGTGGCTAAGAAAGGTCTCCCCAAAATGATAGTTATCTCTTTTTCTTCCTCCATATCTAGTACAATGAAATCAACAGGAAAGATAAATTGATCCACTTTCATTAGGCAATCTTCTATAACTCCTTTAGGATAAGTTTTTGAATGATCTGCTAACTGTAGAGTTACAGTAGTAGGGGTTATTTCTCATAATCCCAATCTTTTAAATATTGATAATGACATAAGGTTAATGCTTGCACCTAAATCACATAAAGCTTTCCCATAAAATTTGTCTCCTATTGCACATGGAATTGTAAAACTACCAGGATCTTTAAGCTTTTCAGGAAGTTTCTTCTGAATTATAGCACTACACTCCTCACTAAAGGCAAAACTCTCATTATCTTCAAACTTCCTTTTTCTGTCGAGAATATCCTTCATAAACTTTACATAGCTTGACATTTGTTCTAAGGCTTTAGCAAATAGAATATTGATTGTAAGCTTCTTTAATATTTCCAAAAATTTTTAAATTTTTTTATTAAACTTTTGTTGTCGAAGTCTTGGAGGAAATGGAGGTGGTGGTTTTTCTAAATCAATTTTTGGCGGAGAAATAGGTCTTTCAGAATCTTTCAGAGCGTCCTCTTTTGATTCTTCAATTTCTTCTCTCTCTACTTCAATCTCTTTTTGAACCCCTACCTTCCAACTCTCTTCCGCTTCTAAGTTGTACAACTTTAACTTGTTCTTTATTCTGGTTTTTTAGATTTAATTCAGTATAACTAAGAAGTGTTCCTTGGGATCTATTACTTAATGAACTTGCAATTTACCCAAGCTGATTCTCAATATTTCTAATTGTAGCTCCTTGACTTTGTAACTGATTACCCATTTGTAACACCACTTCTTCTATAGAAAACTTCTTATCCTTAAATTGTGTATTACTGTTGAAACCTGGAGGATAAGTAGATTTAAAATTGTTATTCCCTTGGTTGTTCAAATTTCCTAATAAGTTTACTTAGTTGTTCCCCCATTGCTGATTATTACCACCCGAATTGTTATTCCAGTTAAAGTTGGGATGGTTCTTCCAACCTGGGTAATAATAATTGGAATATGCGTTATTTTGCTTATTATTTATGACATTCAAAGTCTCTAATGATGTTTGAGAATCTACCATCTGACCTAATGAATTTTCTTCAATCATGGAAATTAGTTGAGAAAAATTCATTCCAAATTGGCCTAACTTCCTTGAAATTTCAGCAACTTGATTTGCTAACGTAGTAAATGCACCAATTTCATGAATATTGGCTACTTTCTTTAGATTCACCCTCTCAGAAGGCCATTGAAAATTATTGGTAGCCCTCTCTTCAATTAAAGCATAAGCGTCATGAAATGGTTTTGACGTTAATGAAGCACTAGCAGCGACATCGATAATAGATCTAAGAGAACCAATTAATCCATTATAAAAGGTTTAAATTATTAACCAATCTAGTATAGCATGGTGTGGACACTTTCTTAAGAGTTCTTTAAATCGTTCCCATGCTTCATAAATAGATTCCCCTTAAAACTGATTAAAAGATGTAATATCATTTCTAAACTTCATAGTTTTTTATGGTGGAAAATATTTAGCAAGGAATTTTTGTGCTAAATCACCCTAAGTTCTGATAGACTCAGGTGCTAATGAATTCAACCACATTTTAGTTTTATCCCTCAGTGGGAAAGGAAATAACCTAAGTCTTATGGCATCATCTGAAACACCATCGTATTTAAATGTAGCACACAATTATAGAAAATTGGTAAGACGTAAATTTGGATATTTACTTGTTGATCCCCTAAACAGATTATTTGATACAATTTGGATAATAACAATTTTAAGCTCAAATGATTTAGCCACTACAGTAGGTTTTTGAATACTACAATGAAGTTCATCTACTGTAGGGTTGTCGTAATCTCTTAAAGGTCTAAACTCTTGATGAATTTTAGCATTTTGATTATTTTATTTTGCCATTTCTGTATTTTTTTTTTTGGATTATTCAAGATTTTAAATTTTTTTGGTTTTTTTGATTTTTCTAATAATTCTTTCTAGTTCAGAATCGTAGGGCACTAGTCCTTTAGAACATGAACTATGCATACACTAACATAAAATAAAATAAAATAAAATAAAATAAAACACACAAAATAAGATACAATATTTAAAGTTTAAATAAGACTTTCTAAAAATAAAAATTTACTTAGTTTTTTTCTCCGGCAACAACGCCAAAAACTTGATCCCGTACCTAATGCTTATGCACAATATAATAATAGTTCTGATAGTATTTTTTCACTTATATTTCTTATTTTGCAAGAAAACCAAAAACTTGATCCTGAAGAAAAATAAGAATTTAACTTTTTAATTTATATATATTTATATTGGGATACTACGCAAGTATACGTATCATTATCAAGTAATATAAGACTTTTTGATTATGACCTGAATATCAAACCCACAGGGAAGATTATGCAATATACTCTTTTTAAAAAGTTTTTCTCTTTTTAAAAAGATAATCACTTAAACTAAAAATGATTTTTACATAAATTTAAAATTAAAATATTTTTGGTATTTTTGAAATTTTAACAAAACAATGACAACTTAAAAAGATAACTAAAGTTTTTTGTAGATGAAAAGTACTTAATATGAAAATATCTTTCTTCTTATCATGAATCAGAAATAAGTATATGAATTATTTTGTGAAAGTATACAAATTGTGTTGTGCCAAATATGAACAATTATATTCTTTACCCTTACTAGAGATGCTATAAAGAACATTGGCTAATTTAAAGTTTGAATAGTTCTGAAAACCGGCTAAGCATGGAAGATACTAGCTCTCACTCTAGAGTTCCCTCAATTCCCTCCATCTGGGGGCTAACATTCTCGTATCAAAACCTAAAACAATAAACCAAGTTGGGGGATTTAACCTGCCACTTTAAATTCCTTTAACTTTACACCCATCAATGAATATTTTCATATTTATTTGCACTCAATCATATGAACTACATTCTCATTCATACAACCTCATGTGATTTTTTCCAATTGTTGACTAAGACAATTCTAACCCGTTTCTTACATGTTCTCACAACTAATTTTAACATCTGGATTGGCCAAATCAAGAAGTAAATGAAGTGCATGGATTTAAATCATCACAACTTCTTCCAACATTAAAGATCAATACTCTCCACAACTTCTATCCAAAACATAATAACTTATCATTTTAAGAATAAAGATAAAGAAAAGTACTCAAAATCCATGGGAAAAATAAATCCACACTCTTTTAGTTTAAAAGCAGAAATCATTGTCAAACCAACAACAATTCTCGATTACAACCAAAAGTAGTCTAAAACAAAAAGATAAAAACTTATCTCAAGTCCTCCACCAAACTCTTGAATTTCCATTGAATCTCTGCTCTTTTACAATCACTTAAAACAAAATAACAAAAAAGATAAAGTAAATAAAAAGTGGGTCCTGAAAAAACTCTCCGAATTAACTCCCTAGAAAAGAACTTTCAAAACTTACCAATATTTTCAGGACCCTTTTCTAAGTCATCTCCTCTTTCTTTTATAGTTTTCCAAGAGGTGCCTTAGGATCTCTTCAAAATGTCTCTTGATTCGCTGTATTTTCCTAAGAGACACATCCTTTCATGATAATTTTTTTCCATGATGGTTACAACCACCTATTAAGCCAATGTGTGCCTCAAAAACCTCTTAGAAATTTGTGAAAATTTATTTTATTGGTCTAGTAACTACCACTGGACCTTAAGTCCGGGGTCTCGGCGCTTAGGCATGACCTTCTCTATTTAACCAGCGCTTAAGCGTCGGATCTGGCGCTTAGGCGCCAAAACTCTTTTGCATAATTTTTCACCTTTTTGCTCCAAATTTGATCCTTTTTCACTCCTTTAAGCATTTTTTTTCCATTTTTACTTATATCTACAAGAAAAACACAAAAATACTTTCCAGTAAACACAATATCTCAAAAATAGGTATAAAAATGTGTCTAAAAATAATATATATTTTAGGTGTATCAGGACACTTTGCCAAATTGCTTCTAGAGCTTCTCCAAGACTTCATGAGCCCATTCCAACCATTTCTCAGCAACCTTTTCCACTGTTTGAGCTCAATTTCATAGCTCAAAACCAAGGCATTTTTTGGACATTTCTCAAAACTCCACAAAACTCTAAATTGACTGTATTAAAAGCTTCCCCAGACCAAACTAAAAAGATCCTCACTGAATGCCCCATCCCCACACCACTCTAACCTTGCTCTAGACCATAACCATACCATCTATTGGAGGAACTTCTACTCAGAACAATCACTATAGTAAAATGAAACTTCTAAGAGGTTTGCTAGCCACCACTAAAAATTCTCCAAGCATTTGATTAAGGCCTCCTCTCTCAGACAAAGGTATAGCACATTTTCCCCCAAATCAAGCTTGGTTTGGGTTTTTATGAAGAAATGTTTAATTTCATGAGCATGTGACCATATAGAAAGGTTCAACTGGACCAGATGAAGGTGTCGTAACAAACCCCTTGTGATTTGGTTGAGTATTGACAGAGATTTTAAGGTTTTAGTGCAAACAATTCATGAACTAGGTCAGTTGGGGACGATGACAGAGAGCCATTGGATCGCACGTGTAGCAGATAGACATCTTGGATTGCACTTGACAGAATCTTGCTGCTTAAGGAGTGGGTTGTGTGGCAGGTTACTCAGAAGGCGGCGTCCAATGAAGTGGCAACACACACACATTCGGTGCTGTCGTAGGATGAGTTGGTGCTGACTGTGCTAAGTAAGAAATTAAAGGATTTTTTATTTATTTTAAATCCAAAACATAGATATTTCATATCTTTGTGTAGAAAAATAAAAAAAATGAAATAAAAATACTTTCTTGCTTGGTGAACAGAGTATAATAATGTGGAAATAATTTAAAATTATTTAACTTGTGTTTTATTTTTAATTAATTAAATACTCTCTATAATGTTTTAGTTCTAATTAATCAAACAATAATCACCATGACTTGAAATTTTAGGGGTTAATTCCTCATGTAATAAGGGCGTTCTCTGATTTTTCGAAGGTCAGAGAGCATCTTTGGCTTTGAAACCCTAATTTTCAAGCCTATGTGTCTATTTTTGTTTAAAATAATTTTATAAAATAAAATTTAAATAAAAAAAATATGGAACTTTTTTTGGTAGGTGATCCCGAGAAAATATAGTTTTATAAAAATTATATAGTTGACTCCGCTGTGCAATGACGCTAAAAGCTTGATGCAATATTTTATGATTTAGAAATTTAAGTAATTAATATTGGGATTCTACACAAGTATATGTATCATTATCGAGTAATAAATGACTTTCTATTTAAGCCACAAATATCGATCCCATGGGGAATGTTTAAATTTGAAATAATAAATTTACTAAGAAATTCACAGAAATTCAATACGAAATTATTGTAACTAATTTCGAATGTTGAGATATTATCAGAACTAAATTATTTAACTAATAACAAAACTGAAATACAAAGTTTAGATAGTAACTACTAATCTATCAAACTATTAAACTATGTTTATGTGTGAAAATATCTTATGTAAAAAAGCATCTTTCCCACTACAATGAGACTTTGGTAAAATGAGATGAGATAAATGATTCAATTATGTATTGTGCCAAATAGAAGCATTTTTAATTCTTTATTCTGATACGGTGTTATAGAAAATCATTGGCTAATCCCAGGTTTAATCACTAGATTTGTGGCTAGGCTTGAAGGATACTGACTCCCAGTCCAGAGCTCCCACTTCCCTTCACTTGAAGGCTATCACTCGCTTTAGTTTTTAAACACTAAGACCGAATTGGGGATATTAGTCTCTCACCCTATTCTCCAATTCTAAACCTAACAAAGTATATTTTCCTATTTATTTGCACTTAATTCCATGAACGAAGTTCTCCTTCATGAAATCAAATGTGATTCTCACTCTTTTGTAGAACTCATACTCCATTTCCTGGATCATATGTTTCACAACATATTTAAATAATTCAATTGGCCAGATTGAAAAGTAAATTAAGTTTGGAGTTGAAAAATTATCACAATTTATTTTATATTTTAATACTGGAACATCCATATCATCTCTTCATTTCATCATATCTCAGAGTATGGAGAAAGATAAAGTAAACTACTCAGACTTCATGAGAAAGATACAACAAAACACAAATTTTATATATAAAGGAACGTTCATACAACACTAATAAACAAACAACACTTATCTGAAACTCTTTCTTAAAGAAAATCCCTTGTAGCCTCTTCTAGAAAATGAAGGTAGAAGAAATTTCTCACTTTTCTCCTTCTCCAACACTCTTAGAGAAGATTTCACACTTAATATCACCACAAAACTATCAATTATAAGAACAATGGACTCTAAATGGTTGTGGAATGAAAAGTGGAGGAATGTTTTTTGTGTAAAAGATTGAATGGAGGAGATGAAATGGCTGGAAGAGTCAAGAAGAGTCCTTCTTTTGATCAATTTTGGCTCCAAACAGAGCCTAGAGTCGGTTCTCCAATAGGAGCCTCCAAAAAATCTTCAAAATATGTTCAAATTCATCGAATCTTCTAGAAATTGGGGTTGAACCGACATTGGCACCGTCATCGCCCATTCTGGCACCGTCGGCGCTGAACAAATTTCGACCTCTTCATATTTGCTCCAAATTTCATCTTTTTTGCTTTCTTCTTGCTTTAAGTCCTAAAATTCAATAACGTACAAGAAAATATGAAAATACCTTCCAATAAAGTGCAATATCACCAAAAATGAGTATAAAATATGGGTCTAAAAATGCATATATTTTTTATGTATCAAAATCCCCCAAACTTACATGTTACTTGTCCTCAAGTAACTCCTCTACTATATAAAAATAAGACTTATGGTAAAGAATTTAACTTCTAGATTTCCATATCTTAGTCCACTAAATAGAATAGCATAACTTAAGAAAAATTCAAAATAACTCCAGTTAATACTAAAGGTATGAGAATATTTGGTAATCAAGTCTAAGATTTATGATTGTCTATTCTTTTCAAGAAAAATTGCAAGTTGTCATATTAAAGTCACTTAAAGTATTCATATAAAAAAGAACTTCATATAATTTTTACTAGTAAATAAAATAATACTCAAATAAACGTTTAGAAAATGTAGCAAGCCTTCTTTTTTAATCGATGCAAGTGAAGCCAATTTTTAATTAGGCATCTCCTCAAGCTTCTCCCCACATCTTTTCTTTTCTTTTTCTTTTCTTTTTTCTTTTTTTTTTCTTTCTTCTTTTCTTTTCTTTTCTTCTCTCTTCTTCTTTTTTTTTCTTTCTTCTTTTCTTTTATATGTGAGGATTACTGTATCTGGATAGCCTTTAATGATTTTGAACTTCACTATCCTCTTCTTAAAATAAAAAAAACTTGTCACATTTCTTCACTTAACAAATTTATATTAGCTTAAAGATTTCATAAAGTCTTATTCTTTTCTTATTACATGAACCTTTGAGATTTTTAATATTTCAAAAATACAATTTTCTTTACTTGAAATAGAAAAAACATAGTCTTTTTCTTTCATATCAAATATCTTAATCTCTAAAATGAACCTTTATTATTGAAAATTTTCACTTAAGTTTACTATATATTTAGAAACATAAATATAATTATCTAAAGATAACTGCTAATACCAAAGGTCAAGTTAAATTTAAAATTTTTGAAAATATAGCTAAGTGAGGACAAATAAAGTTAAGTTTCTTTCTTTAAAAGTAAATTTTTCTTCCCCCCCCCCCAAGCTTACATTTTTAAAAGATTTAGCATGAAGAACTGAAAAATAAAGGGTGAAAGAAAACATTAAATACATAAAAAAAGACATACCCATTGAAGGTTTTAAAATGTAGCAGGGGCATTACCTAAACCAAAGGGCATCCTTCTAAAAGCAAAAGTACCATAAGGACTGGTAAAAGTTGTTTTCTCTTGATCTTCAGAAGATATTTGTATTTGGTGATAACCAGTATATCCATCCAGAAAATAAAAGTATTTATGCCTAGCTAGTCTATCCAACATTTGATCTAGAAAGGGTAATGACAAAGGATCTTTCCTAGTGACAAGATTTAATTTTCTATAATTAATGCATATTCGCCACCCTGTAACTTGTCTAGCAGGTATTAATTCATTATGTTCATTCACAGTTAGAGTTACTCCTCCTTTCTTAGGAGGAACACACTGAATGGGATTAACCCATGCATTATCTGAAATAGGGTAGATAATTTCAGCATCTAACCACTTTAAAATTTCTTTCTTAATAACCTCTTTCATAACAGGATTTAATCTCTTTTATGGATCAGCCCTGGGTTTGCAGTTTTCTTTCAAATTAATTCTATGCATACAAATTAAAGGACTGATTCCTTTAATATCAGCAATTGTCCATCCGAAGGCTTTCTTAAAATTTTTCAGAATTTTCATCAGCTTTTCTTCTTCTTCCTTTGTTAACTTTGAGGAAATTATAATAGGTAAAGTAGATGGATCCCCTAAAAAGGCATACTTTAATTGTTCAGAAAGTAATTTCAACTCAAGTTCTAGAGGTTTTTCAATAGATGGACAAAATGATTTATCTTTGTCTATCGTGTCCAAAATTTCAAAACTTTCTCGAATAAGTTTGAATCTTCCTTAAAAAGTTCTTTACATCAATCTATCTCCTCTTCTTGCTCGTGTTCCAAATATTTTTCTTCAGATTTTTCTTAATAAGTTGTTTTGAAATGACATTCACTTATATATCATATAACATCCACCCTATAACATTCATCATCTTTACCTTTTGTAGGATATTTCATTGATCTTGAAATATTGAAAGTAATAGTTTGATCATTGACGTGCATTGTTAATTCCCCTTTCTGCACATCTTTCATTTCTCTTCCTGTGGCTAGGAAGGGTCTCCACAAAATGATAGGTATATCTTTATCTTTCTCCATATCTAGCACAATGAAATCAACAGGAAAGATAAATTAATACACTTTCACTTGGACATCTTCTATAACTACTTTAGGGTATGTTATCAAATGATTTGCTAACTGCAGAGTTATAGTAGTAGGTGTTATTTCTCCAATTCCCAATCTTTTGAATATTGATAATGACATAAGGTTAATGCTTGCACCTAAATCACATAAAGCTTTCCCATAAAATATGTCTCCTATTGCACACAAAATTGTAAAGCTACCAGGATCTTTAAGCTTTTCAGGAAGCTTATTCTGAATTATAGCACTGCACTCCTCACTAAGTGCAATAGTCTCATTATCTTTAAACTTCCGTTTCTTATTGATAATATCCTTCATAACCTTTACATTGCTTGAAATTTATTCTAAGGCTTCAACAAATGGAATATTAATTATAAGCTTCTTAAATATTTCCAAAAATTTTGAAAATTACTTATCCAAGTTCTGTTGATGAAGTCTCTAAGGAAATGGAGGTGGTGGCTTTTCTAAATCAATTTTTAGTGGAGAAATAGGTCTCTAAGAATTTTTTGGAGCGTCTTCTTTTGATTCTTCAATTTCTTCTCTCTCTACTTCAATTTCTTTTTGAACCCTACCTTCCAACTTTCTTCAGCTTCTAAGTTGAACGACTTTTACTTGCTCTTTATTCTGGTCTTTTGGATTTTATTCAGTATTACTAAGAAGTGTTCCTTGGGATCTATTACTTAATGAATTTGCTATCTACCCAAGTTGATTCTCAACATTTCTAATTGTAGCTACTTGACTTTGTAATTGATTTCTTATTTGGAACACCACCTCTTCTATAGACTTCTTCTCCTTAAATTGTGTAGTACTATTGAAACCTGGAGAATAAGTAGATCTATTATTATTATTCCCTTGATTGTTCTAGTTTCCCAATGAGTTTACTTGGTTATTCCCCCATTGCTGATTATTAGAACCTGAATTGTTATTCCAGTTAAAATTAGGATGGTTTTTCCAACTTGGGTTATAATAATGTGATTATGGGTTATTCTGCTTGTTATTTATGACATTCAAAGTTTCTAATTATTCTTGAGAATATACCATTTAGCATAATGAATTCTCTTAAATCATGAAAATTTGTTGAGAAAAATTCATTCTTAAATTGGTCTAACTTCCTTTAAATTGCAACAACTAGATTTGCTAGCATAGTAAATTCATAAGATTCATGAATATTGGCTACTTTCTTAGGATTCACCCTCGTAGAAGGCCATTAAAAATTATTGGTATACATTTCTTCAATTAAAGCATAGGCATCATGAAATGGTTTTGACATCAATGAACCACCACCATCGACATCGATAATGGATCTAAGAGATTCAACTAATCTACTATAAAAAGTTTGAATTATTAACCAATCTGGTATAGAATGGTGTGGACACTTTCTTAAGAGTTCTTTAAATCTTTCCCATGCTTCATAAATAGATTCCCTTTCAAACTGATTAAAAGATGTAATATCATTTCTAAGCTCACAAATTTTTATGGTGGAACATATTTAGCAAGGATTTTTTGAGCTAAATCACCCCAACTTCTGATAGATCCATGTGCTAACAAATTCAACAATATCTTTATCCCTCAGTGAGAAAGGAAATAACCTAAGTCTTATGGCATCATTTGATACACCATCGTGTTTAAATGTAACACACAATTCTAGAAAATTAGCAAGATGTAAATTTGGATTTAGTTGGTGATCCCTGACCAAAGGAAACTATGTTGAGATTTTCATACCTATTATTTACTATTTTTGATGATATTGTACTTTAAAGAAAGTTATTTTTCATGTTTTGTTGCAAGAATGATGAAATAGGGTCATTGGAGCACAAAGATGCGAAAAGGAGTGAATTTGGAGCAAAAAGGACCAAAATGTGAAGAATTGAACTAGGGCACCGACGGAGCCATCGACCCCACCGATGACGAGATTTTTCTGAGACTCCAGAATTAATTCATTAAGAAGGTCTGCCGACGGCGAGCTCGGTGGTTATGTCCAACCAGGCTTTGAATGAGGACGAATTTTAAAGGGATGCTTAAGCAACTCTGGGAAAGCTCATCCACAACTTTAAAAGAAGATTTTGGCCGAAAATTGGAGAGGTTCTGGATGTTAGAAAGGTCCTGGAAAGGGGAGAGACTCAAAATTAAAGTGTGAAACAAGTATAGAGAGTCTAAATTGTGAGGAATTCTTTCAGAGATTGTAAGAGTGGAGGAAAAGTGAGAGAATTCTTCCTCCTTGCTGCTTCAAAGAGGAATTTTGTGTGCTGTAAAGAAAGGAAGAGATTCAGAAGAACTTCAAGAAAATTTCCTAGGGAGAAATTAGAGATAAGTTTATTTATTGTTATAGTTTTTATGACTTTGATTTTATATATGAATTCCGAGTTTTTTTGTTTTTTCCCCATGAGATCTAAGTAATTTTCTCTATCTTTCTCCTTCTCTTAAGATTTGTGAAATGGTGAAGCCATGAAAATGTTTAAGAAATTGTGATGATCTTTTCACTTCGATCTTAATTTACTTTCAATCTGGCCAATTGATTTGTTAAAGTATGTTGAATTTTACAACTAAAGTGAAAATTACATCAAAGATTCAGGAAGATCAAAGCCCTTGGAAGTTGGGTGCAAATACATAGGGAAATAATATTATTCGGCGTAGAATTGGAGATTTTAGAGTGACAGACTAAAATCCCCAATTTGGTCTTATCGTTTGGGTGTTGAACTGTAGATGTTAGCCCTCAGGTCATGGGAACGTGGGAGCTCCGGAGTGAGAGCCGGTATCCTCCCAGCCTAACCACAAATTCAGTAAACTAGCGTAGGATTAGTCAATGTTCTTTATGCTTGGACCAAAGGGTAAAGAATTTGTATTCTCCTATTTGACACAATATAATTTAAACTAATTCACTTTATCCATTCACTATAATTTCTTGACAAGGAGAATGATGATTTCTTATATATTGAAAATCACATTCGAACCTTCATTAGTATAATTAGTTATTTAATACTTATTAAAATTGCATATTTATTTTAATTGTCTATTAGTGACCGATAAGCAAATTGAACTTTGTTGTTGTGATTAAAGTATTGCTTTTCTAAAATCTTAGTCCGTAGTTCTAATCTTACTCCCTGTGGGATCAATATCTAGGACTCCATTAGAGCCCTATATTACTTGAGCGATACGCATACTTGCGTTGATAAGTGTGACTTTATAATTATTGATTATTTATTTCATCCATATTTATCGAATCTATAACTATTATTAAGGATTTGGTACAGTTGCCGAGGAAGTAAAGCTTTTAGCAGCAGTATAAAATACCTATATTTTTAAGCATATATAAAGTCACGGTCAAGTTTTTGGCGCTGTTGTCGGGGCGTGAGTAACAAAAATTACAATTAGAGTAACAGACAAGTTATGATTATTAGAAAATATTTTTACTTAAATTGCAACTTATTTTCATATTTAGTTAACTGTTTTACTGTGTACTAATTTCAAATTGTATGCGTAAGTTTGGACCTGAAAATCTTATACCCTACGATTCAGAATTAGAACACATTGTTAGAAAGATTATAAGATTAAGAAGAGAACTTAAAAATTCTGATACAAGGGAAAACAACATGAACAATCAAGGAATAGAGAATTAACACCAACCTAGACCCATACAAGATTTGCAAATCCTACAGTATATGAAATTCACTTATCTATCTAAAATCCTGATGTAGCTGCTAATTCATTTGAGCTTAAACTTGCTATTATCCAAATGGTACAAAACAATCAATTCAGAGGTACACCAAATGAAGATCTTAACTTACACCTCGCTAGTTTTTTAGAACTGTGTGCTACTTTTAATTATGATAGAGTCTCAAACGTTGCTGTTAGACTTAGAATTTTTCCTTTTTCACTGAGGGATAAGGCTAAGATGTGGTTAAATTCTTTAGCACCAGGATCTATTAGAACTTGGGGAGAACTTTCACAAAAATTTCTATCCAAATATATCCCTCCATCCAAAACTGCTAAACTTAGAAATGACATAACATCATTCTGTCAAATTGATGGAGAGTCAATATATGAAGCTTGAGAGAGATTTAAAGATCTTCTTAGGAAATGCCCTCATCATTCGTTACCAGATTGGTTGGTAATTGAAACTTTTTATAATGGAGTAGTGAGATCTCTTAGATTGATTATAGATGCTGCGGCTGGTGGGTCGTTAATGTCAAAACCTTTGATGAGGCTTATTCGTTAATAGAAGAGATGGCTACCAACAATTTTCAATGGCCCTCTGAAAGGGTAAATCCTAAAAGAGCAGCTAGTATCCATGATTCTGATGCAATATATTTGTTAGCTTTACAGATTGCTGCAATATCAAAGAAATTAGATCATTATGGGATGAATTATTCTCCAATACCTCCTATGATGGAAGAGAATTCATCTGGGCAATTTGTGGATGTTCAACCTTCATATGAGACTATAAATGCTATTAATAGACCCAGTAACCCTTATTTGACTATTATAACCCAGGTTGGAAGAATCATCCAAATTTTAATTGGAATAACAATTCTTTTACAAATCAACAATGAGTAAACAACCCAGTGAACCCATTAGGAAATTCATCCAACCAAGGAAATGTTAGCTATAGACATTTTTATCCTCCAAGATTTAACAGTAACACTCAAATTAAGGAGAAGAAATTGTCTATGGAAGAGCTGATATTAAACATGGGTTAACAATTGACGAATTAAGGAAATTAACTACAAATTCAAGGAAATCAATTACAAAATAAAGGAACTGCTATTAAAAATATTGAAAATCAATTAGAGCATATCGCTACTACGCTTAGTAACCAAATATTAGGAACTTTTCCTAGTACTGTTGAACCAAATCCTAAAGATCAAGGAAAAGAACAAATCAAAGCGATACAATTACGAAGTTGAAAAGAATTGGAGACAAGAGTACAAAAAAATAGAAACTGAAAAAGAGAAAGTGAGTACTGAGAAAGAAAAGGATCATAAGTACCCAGATTTAGAGTATCCATTTACTCCAATGAAAATTACTGTGGAGAAACCTCCACCACCGTTTCCTTAAAGATTGAAGCAACACAAACAAAATAAACAATTTTCCAAACTTTTAGAAGAGCAAATGCCAAATTATGTGAAATTTATGAAAGATATTCTGAACAAGAAAAGGAAGTTCAAGAATAACAAAAATGTTGCACTTAGCAAAGAGCGTACTGTAATTATTCAGAAAAAACTTCCTGAAAAATTAAAAGATCCTGGTAGTTTCACTATACCGTGTGCTATTTGTGAAAAATTTTATGGTAGAGCTATATGTGATTTGGAAGCCAACATTAATATTTTGCCTCAATCAATTTTCAAAAGATTAGGATTAGGAGAAGTCTCACCTACTTCTGTAACTCTATAGTTAGCGGATCGTTCAGTTACATATTCTAAGGGAGTTATAGAAGATGTGTTAGCAAAAGTGGATAAATTTATCTTTTCTATGGCTTTCATTGTTTTAGATATGGAGGAAGATAAAGAAATACCTATCATTTTAGGGAGACCATTTTTAGCTACTGGAAAAGCTATGATACATGTTCAAAAAGGAGAAATAACTATGAGAGTTAACGATCAAGAAGTGACTTTTAACATTGCAAAATCTATGAAATACCCTGCTGTTGAAAGAGATAATGAATATTTTCAGATGGAAATTAGTGAACATCTATTGAAAGAACATTTCAAAGAGAGAGAAAAATTTGAAGAGAGTGATGAAGTTATTTTAGACGAATTAGAAATGAAGAATTAAATTATGTTCAGGAAAAATTTGAGATGTTGGATATTACGAAAAATGCTGATAAGAATTTATTTCCAAAAATTATAAAACCACCTGAACTTGAGTTGAAAATACTGCCTAGACACTTGAAGTATGTGTTTTTGGTAGACTCATCTACATTACCTGTCATTATATCTTCATAATTAAATGATCTGTAAGAGCAAAGACTGTTAGATGCATTGAAAAGATATAAAAAAGCCTTAGGTTAGACCTTAGTTGATATTAAGGGAATCAGTCCTTCAATCTGTATGCACAAAATTATATTAGATGAACAATATAAACCAAGAGTTGATTCAAAAAGGAGATTAAATCTAATGATGAAAGAAGTAGTTAAGAAGGAAATTTTGAAATGGTTGGACACTGAAAGTGTATATCCTATTTCAGTTAGTGCGTGGGTAAGTCCAATTCATTGTGTTCTTAAGAAAGGAGGAGTGACTGTTGAGACAAAAAAAATAATGAATTAATACCTATCATACAAGTTACTAGGTGGCGTATTTGCATTGATTATAGAAAATTAAACACTACCACCAGGAAAGATCACTTCCCTTTACCCTTTTTAGATCAAATAGTAGATAGACTTGCTGGGCACAAATATTTTTGTTTTTCAGATGGATATACTGGTTACCATAAAATTCTTATTGCTCCTAAGGATCAAGAAAGGACAACATTTACTAGTCCTTTTGGAACTTTTGCTTTTCGAAGAATGCCTTTCGAATTATGTAATGCACCTACAACATTCCAGAGATGTATGATGTCCATATTTAGTAAATTAATTGATGATGGATTAGAAGTATTTATGGATGATTTCTTTATATTTGGAACATCATTTGACACATGCTTAAATTATATTGAAAAAGTTTTGGAGTTATGAGAAAGAACTAATTTGGTTCTAAATTGGGAGAAATGTCAATTTGTGGTTGCAGGAGGAATTATATTAGGGCATAAAGTTTCGAAAGATGGTATGGAAACAGACCCTGCAAAAATTCAAGTTATATCTAAATTAACACCTCCTACTAATGTAAGAGAGGTTAGGAGTTTTCTTGGACATGTTGGAATTTACAGGCGTTTAATTAAGGATTTTTCAAAAATTACCAAACCTCTATGCCAACTTTTAGAAAGGGATAAGAAATTTGAATTTACTGAAAGCTGTTTAAATGTCTTCGAGTTATTAAAGGAAAAATTAATCACAACCCCTATTATAGTTTTACCTAACTAGGAGAAACCATTTGAATTGATGTGTGATGCTAGTGATTATGCTATTGGAGTTGTTCTTGGACAAAGGTATGAAAAGATTTTTAAAGTTACATACAACGCTAGTAAAACTCTTAATGATACAGAAATTAATTATACTGTTACTGAAAAAGAGTTACTTGCTATTGTATATGCTTTAGATAAATTCATATCTTATTTAATTAGAGCTAAATGTGTTGTGGATACTGATCACTCTGCTATTAAATATCTAATGCAAAAGAAGGATGTCAAACCAAGGTTGATTAGATGGATACTTTTGATACAAGAATTTGATCTTGTGGTTATTGATGAAAGAGAACTGATAATCAAATTGATTATCATTTGTCAAGATTAGAAAATCATGAATTATCTGACACTGATAATGAAATTATAGACAGTTTCCCTGATGAACAACTTTATAATATTAACGAATGGAAAATACCATGGTAAGCTGATATTGTTAACTATATTGTAAGTGATATTTTGCCACCTATGCTGACACTGCAACAACAAAGGAAATTCATTCATGATGTGAAAGCATATTTTTAGGATGAACCTTATTTATATAAACAATGTAAGGATTTGATTATGAGAAGATGTGTACCTTATGAAGAAACAAAGCTAATCATTCAGAAATGTCATGATTCTCAATTTGGAGGACATTTTGGGATTGATAAAATTGCTTATAAAATTTTACAAGCTAGATTTTATTTGCCTACTATCTGTAAGTATGTTTAAAGATACATAAAAACTTGTGATCGATGTCAACGAGTAGGTAATATATCTAGAAGAAATGAAATGCCTCTGAATTTCATGTTAGAAGTTGAGATCTTTGATGTTTGGGGATTAGATTTTATGGGACCATTTATTCCTTCATTTGGGAACTTATATATATTAATTGTAGTAGACTACATTTTTAAGTGAATTGAAGCACAAGCTTTACCTCGTTGTGACGCCAAAAGTGCCTCAAGATTTTTAATGAAAAATATTTTCACTAGATACGGAATGCCTAGAATGATTATCACTGACGGAGGATCCCATTTTTGGAATAAATATATTCAGAGATTGACATAAAAGTTTAATATTATTCATAGAATCTCTACTGCCTATTATCCTCAAACCAGTGGGTTAGTTGAAGTTTCTAATAGAGAGATTAAACAAATACTTGAAAAGACTGTAAACCGTAGTAGAGTTGATTGGTCCACTAGACTGGATACAACATTATGGGCTTACAGGACTTCTTATTAAACTCCTATTGGAATGAATCTTTAAAAATTGATTTTTGGAAAGACTTGTCACTTACCAGTGGAATTGGAGTATAAAGCATATTGGGCAATTTAAGACTTCTATTATAATTTGAAAGATGTTGGTAAGAAGAGATTGTTACAATTAAATGAATTGGAAGAATTAAGAAATGAGGCTTATGGTAATGACAAAATTTATAAGGATAAACTAAAGTTATGGCATGATTGGAAGATTAACCAAAAGAACTTTAAACTTGGATAAGAAGTTTTGCTTTACAACACTAGGCTGAAGTTATTTCCTGGGAAATTGAAGTCTCGTTGATTAGGACCCTTTACTGTGACTCAAGTTTATACTTACGGAGCTGTTGAAATTGAAGATCAGAAAACTGGAAATAGATTTAAAGTAAATGAAAACAAATTAAAATCATGTTTTGAGGGTAAAATATCAAATTTTAAAGAGGTTTTAAGGATCAATTAACCTGAATAGGTCGGGATGACAACGTTAAACTAAGCGCTTTATGGGAGGCAACCCATTGTTATCTTTATTTTTATTACAATTATAATAGTTTTTATTTGAAATTATCATTAGTTTGTGATAGTATTAAGTTCTACTACTCTTCTTTACCTTGAATCATCATAAGATTTGGATCTATGGAGAAAAATTGGAAGGCATTCAGACCAGAGAAAAACTGTGTAATTTTTGCCTTGGGCGCCAACGACGCCCTCAACGCCGCCAACGGTGGGTTTTTCCCGAGAGTCCAGGAAAAATAAATACCAAGGCTCGCCAACGATACCCTCTACCCCGCCGATGGCGAGACCGGTGAGATGGCGGTTACTTGGGTTTGAATGGCAGTTTTTGGCGGTTTTTGGCCGGGTGTACCCTTTTAAACTCCCAAATTCAATTCCTAGTTCATATTTTCCACAAAAAATGTGGTGAAACTCCACCAAATTCATTCATATGGTGTCCAATTCCCTTGATAATCCCAGAATGTGAGTTTTCAATCCGCGAAAGTCTATTAGTGTGGAAACACAATGAATCTTCAACAAGTTACTGGCGAAGAAAAGATTGATCAAGGAACGAGGATTCGTAAATCACGAATTGAATAATCCATCTACGACAATTGAAGGGATGATAGTGTGGCAAAGATGGGAAGTGTTGTGCTACACTATCACTGTCGTGGTTGTTCCTGTGGTAAAAGAATTCTATGCAAATTTACATGGAATCAACCAGAGAGTTGTTTATATTCGAGGTTGATGGATCACTTTCACTCCTACATGAATCAATGAATTATACATGAACGAGAACATTCCTGTCTGCCACTACAAAACTGATGACTGGGAAATGAGAGAAAATGGGTATGTTAGTTTTTCTGTGACACTCCTAAATCCCATTTCGAAACTTTTTCATTCCTGCGTAACTGTTATCGACAATGAAGATTAGTAAAGTTTCTAAAGAAAGTGTTATTTTGAATTATTGCTTCCAAAGGAAATTACTGATCGATATTGGATCAATAATTGTGAAGTTAGTTTTGGGCCTGATCATTCATGAATTAACTTATAGGCTTGGACACCCCTCCATAATTTTCTCACTTTGCAGTCAGTTCCAAGTGTCCTACGAAAATTGGGAAAATGTACTTCTACCTTGGATGCCTTTGGACCCAACTGAGAGATTCCAAGCTTTTGAAAATGAAAATGACGTAGCCATTATGGTGGATCAATCATCTCAGAATTCACTGCCAGTTCAACCTTTAGTTCCTGACAAGTCTCTGGTGATCCTGCGCCGAATCAAGAAATTGTAAATGGAGGTACAAAATGTCATGAATGCGATTAATAATATCTCTGATTTCTTTGATAGCCTAGACTGGAGAATGAAGGAACATTTTGATCACTCTAGACGTTTAGAAGATAGTTTGATACAGCTGATGAGGAGGATGAAATTAATAGAAGAGGATTCTACTGAAGAATTTCCATTCCGACCCTTCTACAACCTCTTCATTCATGTGCAATCAATGGGTGATCTCAGAGGAGAATCTAGTACTGAATCTAAAGAATAGTTGATTTATATTACTACCTATCTGTCTATCTATGTATTTGGATTTGAACTTTATATATGCTTTCCTTTAGAAATATGCTTTTAGATCTCTGTATAGTTGAGACTAAGCATATAATGTTTCGTTTTCAGCATTTTGAGTGTTGTGGCTTGGATTGGGACACTGAATTAATGTGTTGAGGTTGAGAAAATACCAAAATTAGGTGTGTTATGTAACGTATATTGTACCTTTGAATTTATAAATAAATGTGATGTTTTGTGTTGTGAAAGTTTATTTGTGCTAAGTACATCGTTTAGTCACATAAAATTATGTCTATAATGATTGAAAAGATGTCGTTAAGGCTTGAAATTGATCGAAATTGCAAAAATCTGGAATTTGAACCAAAATCAATAGAGCTCACCAACTACGCCCTGAACGCCGCCGACAGCAGATTTTTCCTGAGACTCAGGTTCAAAATTCCAGTAGAGCGCCTCGACGATGCCATCAACCCTGCCAATGGTGAGCTCACGAAAAAACACCTTTAACAGTGATTTTGACCAGTCAACCGCCACTATTCATCATCCCCTTCCTCCTAAAAACACAATTTTTGAACTAGGGCTTGAGAGATCTTGGATTGGGAGGCGATTTCAAGGCTTTTTGACACCTGATTTGATAATCTCTAGGTAAGAGCTTCACTCCAAGTAAAAAATATTTGATTTTCACCATGGATTTCTTCCACATTGAGGATTCATGGATCTTAGTGTTGAACTCTTAGAATTACAACGGGAAGCCATTATTTGCATATTTGAAGTATTTTTGATATTGGTATAAGACCCCCTCCGCAGCTTCCAATTCTCTACCTATATCTTCGAGACTGGTATAAGGCCCCCTCCATGGAATCTAATTCTCTACCTATATCTTCGAGATTGGTGTAATTCCCCCTCCATGACATCCAATTCTCTATCTATATCTTCGAGATAAGTGTAAGGCCCCCTCCATGGCATCCAAATCTCTACCTATATCTTTGAGATTGGTGTAAGGTCCCCTCCATGTCATCCAATTCTTTAACTATATCTTTGAGATTGGTATAAGACCCCCTCCATGGCATCAAAATCTCTACCTATATCTTTGAGATAGGTGTAAGACCCCCTCCACGGCATCCAATTCTCTACCTATATCTTCAAGATAGGTGTAAGGCCCCCTCCATGGCATCCAATTCTCTACCCATATCTTTGAGATAGAAGCAAGACTCCCCACTTTAGAACATCGCGTCCTATTCTCAACCTTTTGAGATTTGTAAAAGATCCCCTTCATGGCATCCAATTCACTACTCATAACTTTTGAGATAGGAATAAGACCCCCACCATGGCATCCTACTTACAATCTTCGAGGTCATCACTTGAATGCTGATTCCCATCCTTTATAAGAACCTAAAATATCAGGATTTCCCTGCTTATAAGATGGTCAAGTCTACTGCCACCACGGCACCTACCAAGCCACTTGTTCTCGTTTCTGCTAAGGGACAAGAAGTTGTGATTGTTGAAGAAGGATTGGTTGTCCCGCCGTCAATGTTTGAAATTGGGTCGAGTTCAAGGACTGCATTGTTAACCTGAAGCCAAAGGAGAAACTGCAACAGGAAGGTTCAGATGGCTACTACAGCCCAGATTTCCAAGAAAGTACCTTTTGATGAGGTTCCTCACCAGGAGGAGTCAGGTTTACCAGAAACCTATTCACTTCTTCAAGGGAGTAGATTCCATCCGTTAATGGATACTAATGGGTACGAAAGTATCCAAAAGATCACTGCTACTTTACCGGCACCTCATGGACATGATGGGGAGAGGAAGAAGCCTGTTGCTATCACCCGAGTCAGTTCAGTTTTGTAGAGAATAGCTGCCAAAGAAGGTTGTTTCGTTGGCGAGTTACTCAAATGAGTGAGAAGTGCAGTATCCCCTTGCAAGAAGAAAGAAATTTTAAAGGGCTCCTGGAAAAAAACTGAAGCCTTGCTTGCTCACATTCCCATCTGGTTTCTCCTGGGGATCAGATTTGATACCATCATTGCTACCACCAATTTTATTGCCACTAGATTAATAGAACGTTGACCAGTTAAGTTGTGGATCGGTCCAATAATTCTACCAACTACCGAACACAAGGATGTTCTTAAAATCTTGAAGGATAAGACAAAGAGGTTACCCAGTATGGTATCTGGTCAGCACCATGGGGAGCATCCTTCTCTCTGACATGCATATGATCCTATGTAGACTCTCCATCTCAAGACATCACCATCAAAGAAAAGGGTATGGATACCCAAGGTTGCTGTACCGATATGGTCCAGCAAGCCCGTAGGGCAAGATCATGGAATAAATCCAGGGTCTGAAGTATCTTACATTGTCGCAACAATTGCTAGCGAGATGGAGAAACAAGTGGAGGATATCCAACCAAGTCCTCCAGATCTCAAGATGCTACAAGAATCGATAATAAAAGAAAAGGTCAAAAAGCTCAAGGTCAAGATTTTCGAGTTAGCCCGAGAACATTGAGTTTTCATTGATGATGATGATGAAGATTTTGACTTTAATGATTACCTCAAAGAAGATTTCATGGATATCCATGTCATCGAGACTAGAACCGCTGCATTTGCGCATCAACCTCTCATTGAAGAGAACACCGTAGATGAGCTGTGTATGGCTGTTTTCTTAAGGGATGAAAAAATTAGCCAATTGGAGAAAATAATGGAAGAGATAGTTGTTGCCATGACCGCCATGGCCACAGTTTAAGGACAGTCTGAACCTCCATAATTAGCCTCTCAAGAAATTAATCAACCAGAGATTATACACACCACAAATGAAAGAAGAGAAGTTGGCTCATCAAATAAAGATGATCAACAAAAGAAAGATTCTCCATCAAGTGTCATGCCAGAAAAGGAATTTAAGCAAACAGTCGAGCAAGTTCGGGAGGCCTTAACCCAATCTAAGGGTGGTGCATTGATTTTGAAGGGTAGACCTTACCCGGAGGAGTTTGATACCATACCCTACCCTAAAGATTTTGTGTCGCCAAACATTAAAATATTCGACGGAACGGGAAATTTCAGACAACATATAGCACATTTTTGAGCTATTTGTAGTAATACTGGAGGTAATGAAGTTTTGCTCTTCTAACAGTTTGTCAGCAGCATGCCAGGGATCGTTTTTGATTGGTATGCCAAATTACCCAACAAATCAGTTAAGACATTCACCGAGTTAGAACAATTGTTTCTGAAGAGATTTGTCGAAGTGCAACATTATGTGTCTATTGGAGACCTCGTAGTAGAGATGCAAAAGGCCAACGAGACTTTAGTGAACTATATTTTGAGGTAGAGAAACCTTAGCATGAAATGTGAACCTCAGCTACAGGAACATCACGCGATTGAGATCTTACTCAAAAGCATCCATGGGCAAGTGGCTTTCATGCTCAAGGGACTCACCCTTAAATCCTTCGAGAAGCTACTCAGCAAAGCCAGCAATCTTCAACAAGAAGTCAAATATATGGATTCTCATGAGAAGTTCGAGAAGGTCAAGATGACCAGAGTATTTAAAAAGAATTCCAGAACAGTGGCAACGGTCGATAAAGAAAAACAACCAACGAAGATACATGTAGAAAATTCTTGTCAGTCATCATTGTAGCATGCTCAACAACAGATACAACATTATGGTCAGTTTAGCCAGCAACCGCCTCAAGGAGGATCATACCAAACAAGGAATAAGAAAATGTCCATTGTAGAATGTAGGAAAGTGGTATATTCCTTTAACGATGAAGACATACCCAAAATGTTCAGAGGCCTGATGAAAAAGCCTAAATTCAGATTACCAGATCCAAAGTAACCCGAAGAGTTCAATAAGAAGGATCGACCAAATTATTGCCCGTATCACAGATTGCTTGGACACACTATAGAAGAATGTTTTATCTTCAAGGATTGGTTCAAGAAGAATCTTAAAGAAGGGAATATAATGATCCCAAAAGAATATTTCAAAAAACCTGAAAAAGGTTCCATAAATATGATTTCGGCCGAGCTAATCTCTCTTATTGACCCATATACTGAAAAAGATGGAGAAAATCGTCCAAGAAAATACTGAACCAGATCCAGCCCGCTTCAAGTTAAGCTTCCGTTCAAGATCTTCAGCTTGCCAAGCCCGAGATGAAAATTTCACCTGAAGATCCGTCATCGTCAAAGAAGAAGATGAAGAAGAACAAACCACAAAGACTCATAGTGCGGGGGTTAGGATAGAGGATGCCTCTGCTAGATTAGTTGTCTCGGATTCAGGGAAGAAAATCCTTGAACCCTTGACCTTGTATCATTATATTTTTGTCCCTCTGGGGTCTTATAAATATAATGATTATAATTTTGACTATGTTTTAACTATTTCTGGTGATAACGTATTCGATTATGACCAATCTAACTTCAATCTCAAATCCTGAAATGATCCTTAAATCATATTTGAGTCCGATGAGCTCGCTATTAAGACCGAAGGAGACATCAGCAATATTGCTTACGATAGTGTCGGGAGTGAGGAACCAATCCTCAAGCGCCACGGTGCACCACTTGTCATCAACCGAGATTTTTCTGACAAAGAAGAAACATTGGAAGATTCGATAATGATATCTCAGAAAGAGGAAATTATAGAAGTGAACTTAAGGAGTGGGAGAGTGTTACCTCCGAGAACAGCTCCGGCAGATAAAGGAAAGCAAATAGTAATGTGAGAAGAGCTACCTCCACCTTCACCAGTAGAAGAACAACAAAATCGAGAGAATCATACAAAGTTGATTACAATGTGTTAGCTCATCTTAGGAACTTGCCGGCCAGATTAAGCATCTACGATGCCCTAATCCTGTCAAAGGAGATAAGAGAGTCTCTGGTTACAGATTTGCTTGACCAAAAAATTTGCTTAGCTTAGTTGACCAGTACATCCTCAGATGAAGTTTGCTCATTGCAAAAACAATCTAGGGTAACCTTCACAGATGAAGACTTGCTGGCCGGTACTGTTGACAATAATCGTCCACTCTATATCTCCGTTAACATCGGCAGATTCATTTTGTCCAGAGTTTTAGTAGATCCTGGAGCATCCCTCAACTTGATGAGCTTACGAACATTGGCCTATCTAAACATTGAAGCACAGGAGCTTACAACCGATACAATGATGCTAAGAAGATTCAACCAAAAAGGAGAGAGAGCCCTTAGATCAATTACATTACTTATCAAAGTTGGAGAATTATTAACGACCACTAAGTCTCTTTTAATGCTTTACTGGGTCTACCATGGATTCATGAACACAACATGGTTCTTTTGTCTCTACACCAATGCATTAAGTACTACAAGGAAAGACAAGAACATTGCAACAATGGTGATTTATAACAGTTTTCAGTCCATGAAGTTGGCATTCATGAAGATGTCGCCTACTACGTGCCTCCGAAGAAAACCGTCTTCACTCGTGAAATTGTGACAAATAGGAGTGAAGGTTTAGAAGAATTACAATGGCAAGGCCATTCCACTCTGCTTCAATAATCTTCAACCTCTCTCTTGCAACAAGGTGGGGGTTCTTTTAGGTCACACACCCAAGGTCGAGGCCAAGGATGTGAACAAGCAAGCACCAATTTAATTGTTGAACGGACTAGGCCGACCATCAAAATCGATGATGAAGAAAGTTCTGAAGATGAAATAATGATAAAAAAATAGAAGAAACCTCAGTAGGAGAAATTCTTGGAAGATACGGAGAATAGCAAATATGAAACAATGTATGATTGAATAAACCACCACATGAACACCATGACCCTTACTCCGATTCTTCCTCAAAATATCAAGAGTTTAGAGGTCAAAGAAGTTTGTAGCATTGGTTAGAAGCCGATCAAGTTTTATCGTGCTTATACTTCTACTAATCTTAAAAATCATGTAATTTTGGATAAGGATTCTAATGAATTAATGAAATTACCTTTTGGTTACTTTTTGCCTCATGTACAAAAGTTAATTTAGCATGGGCATTTACCAAAACAAATGCCAAAAGATAAGTTACAACTTTTTAAAAAATCATGGAATATTAAAAGTCGAACTCCTAACTTGAAAGAGGGTCTCGAATTTTGTACAGTAGGACCAGTCGATGATTTAGAATTTTACATGGTTGTTACTAGTGAATTCAAAGAGGATTTCCTCAATGTGGAGGATGGCTCTACGGATTAGCCAATAGAAAATACTCCTCAAGAATTTGTGGAATAAATCAAATCAATTATCAATGAATTGAAGGAAATTAACCTCAGGACGAAGGAGCATCCCCGACTTACATTTATAAGTTCTCTACTCAACGATGAAGAATCTTTAGAATTGATAAAGCTGTTAATAAAAATCAAAGATTGCTTTGCATGGAGAAATGATGAAATGTCAGGACTGTCAGCAGAGGTTGTGATTCATAAACTCAGGGTGGATAAAGATGTGACCCCAGTAAAATAAACTCCAAGAAGAATGCATCTCAAAATAGAGAAACAAGTTATTACTGAGGTGAAGAAGTTAATAGATGATAACTTTGTAAGAGAAGAGCAATACCCCACATGGTTACCTAACATTGAGCCAGTTAAGAAGAAAAATGGATAAATCCATGTATGTGTCGACTTTAGAGATTTGAACAAAGCATGTCCAAAGGATGAATTTCTATTGCCAATACCAGAAAGGATGGTGGATATCGCTTCCACACATGAAACTTTCTCCTTCGTGGATGGATCATCGGGGCACAACCAATTCAAGATGGCTCCTAAGGACGCAACACCTACAACATTCAGAAGATTGATTGGGATCTTTTGCTACACAGTGATGCCATTTAAGTTAAAGAATGTTGGAGCAACATACCAACGAGCTATGATGAAGATTTTTTATCATCTCATTCACAACCAAGCGGAATGCTACGTGGATGATTTGATCATCAAAACTTAAAAAAATATAGACCATTTGCACGATTTAAGAATCGTGTTCAAACGATTACAGTGATATGACCTTAAGATAAATCCCTTAAAGTGTGCATTTGTTGTTGCCTCCAAGAAATTTTTAGGATTCATTGTCTGTCATTGGGGAATCGAGATTGACCTAGATAAGATTAAAGCTATCTTGGAAATGCCTCCTCCCAAAACCTTGAAACAACTACGTTCCTTCCAAGAAAAGTTGGCATATTTGAGATGCTTTATTTCTAATCTCTCAGATAGGAGTCAGCCCTTGTCGGCATTAATTAAAAAGGACACCAAATTTATTTGAAAAGAGAAATGCCAGTGGGCTTTTGAAGACATTAAGCAATACTTAATGACACCTCCTGTTTTGGCAACCCCTATTCCGAGTAAATCATTGATACTATATACTGCAGCCTTAGATGACTCTCTTAGAGCCCTCTTAGCCCAAATCAATGATGAGGGTAAGGAAAACAAACTCTACTACTTGAGTCTTCGTCTAATACCATCGGAGATAAGGTATTCGCCTGTTGAGAAGCATTGTGTAGCTTTAATTTTCACTGCCTAAAAGCTTAGAAATTACATGCTTTCTCATAAAATTACCCTAAATTCAATAGTTAATCGTTGTAATATTTGATGACCCGACCAACAATCACTGGACGTCTAGCAAGATGGTCGATGATTTTGTTACAATTTGATATAACTTTTGTTCCCCTCCGTGCTATCAAGGGCTATATTTTAGCAGATTTTCTCATTGCACACCCACTTCGAGCTGGGTCCCCTCTTAATGAAGAATTACCAGATGAACAAGTATTACAAATAGAATTCTCGAGTGTGTAATACTGGGAGATGTACTTTGACGGGGCTTCGTTGGCCAGAAAAGACAAAGGATAGGGATTAGTTTTACCAGGCAAAGCAGCGACTGGTTCGATCTTTATCTCGCCAGATAAAGGACGCTGAGGTTCTCATACCACCTGATAGAGCCATGCACAAACAACGAAGCAGAGTATGAAGCCTTAATCACCGGATTGGAGTTGGAAATCTCGATGGATATAGTGGATATTGCCATCTATGGCGACTCTCAACTCATCATCCAATAATTTGCCAAACAATATAAGATTTTAAAGCCAAGGTTAACATAATACCATCGGTACGAGATGAAGCTGCTGGAGCAGATTCCAAGGGTAACTTTCTACCGGATTCCTCGGGGAGATAATGCCCATGCTGATGCTCTAGAAAAACTTGCAAGAGAATTAGCATGTCCCCTAGAGGATTCCATTAACATTATGGTACAAGGAAGACAGGTTTTTTTCTCAAATCGACCTTGAAAATCTACACAATCTCAGAAAAGAAGAAGAAATGATGATTGCTGTTGCTGGTATCAATAAAGATTGACGTAAGCCATTAATAGAATATTTGCAAACTGGAAAGCTACTAGAGGACAAGTCAGTAGCACATCACATTACAAGAATGGCTATGTCATATGCTCTAATTAGTGATGTCCTCTACAGCAGATCATTTGATCAGATGTGGTTGTGATGTCTAAGCAGAGCCAAAGAACATAATATTTTCAAAGAAGTACATGTCGGAACCAGCTAGGGCCAAAGATGAAAATAAAGATTAAGAGAATCGGATATTATTAGTCAGCAATGATGTCCGAGTGCATGGATACAACCAGAAGATGTCACCAGTGTCAAGTTCATAGGGTGGTCTTGCACCAACCTCCAAATGTTCTACACCCAATCGTCGCCTCATGACCATTCGAGTGTTGGGGCACAGAAATAATAGGTCTGATAAACCCTCCATCCTCTAAAGGCACATATTTATTATTGTCGCTACATATTACATTTCTTAATGGGCAGAGGCAGTGCTGTTACAAGAGGTTATAGCACAACACATCCTTCAATTTTTTAAAAGTCGGGTCGTCTATCATTTGGTGTTCCACGTAGAATAATCTCTAACAAAGGGACAACCTTTAAAAGCATAAAAATAAACAGTTTCATCAAACAACATGGTATAAATTGGAGGTACTCTACAATTTACTATCCCAGGGCAAATGGCTTAGCCAAAGCCTTCAATAAGAGACTGGTCCAGACTTTGAAAAAGACACTGGATGAAAATATAACAGATTAGCACAACAAAAAATTAGAAGCTTTATGGGTTTACTGGATAACATTCAGGACTCCCACTCAGTGTACACCTTACATGCTCGTGCATGGGTCTGAGGCCAAACTACCGCTAGAAGTCCATACACCGTCTCTTAGAGTCACTTTTGCCAATCAGCTTACAACAGTAGAAAGCGCAAAACTTAGACTTGAAGAATTAAAAAGTCTTGAAGGAAAACGACTAGAAGCGCAACACACCTGGAGCTTTACCAAGCAAAGATGCTACAAGCTCATGGCAAATTGGTTCGCCCAAGAAAATTCAAAATTGGTGATCTCATACTTGTGCTCAAAAGGCCCATTCTTGCACACCGCAAGTTAGGTGGAACATTCAAGCCAACTTGGGAAGGATCATTTATCGTAGAAAAGGTCTACAAAGGAGGAGCCAACTGGCTGGTAGATTTTCGAGGCAAAAGATTTATGTTGCCGATAAATGGACAATACTTGAAGACATTATGCGACTTGACATTATTTGAATTGAAATTTTCAAATTTTGATTGTTCTGGGGTTATTTATTTGGCCAAACTTCTGTGACCTGGTCCAAATTTTGTAATAAAATTAGCCTCAATAAAATGAAAAATTTTGAATTTACATACTTCAATTTTCTCTTCTCGACCTTAAAAGTTTGATATTTTGCTAAATTAAACAAAAAATATATACACGTAAATAAATCATCTTCTCACCAATATAATATAAAATTTTGTTTAATAAACACTTTATTTTGTTCTTGTTCCTGCTAAATTTCAGTGTGCTGATGTTTTTTCTATTGTCTATAGAGAGAATGTCAGGACAGAGGCTGATTTTTGCTTTTGAAGATGGCTGGAATCTCGCACTTAACAAAGAAAGGGCACCGCAGGGTGGCACCATAGACTTCGACATGGACTTCAATCAAGTCGACATGGACTATGAGGGTCCTCTAATGGATGTGGTTAGTCGTCAAGAAAAACAAGGACTACCATCACCGATAAAGATCAGCACCAGGGAGAATTCCTCACTAAAGGGAAAGAAAGTGATAGTACAGCAAGACCTGATGGAGGGGACTAGTCGCTTGCCATCTATGATAACTGTACCAATCGGAGGCCTAGTCTCTGCTAATGATGAAAGACTATTGGATGCACCGCTGTGAAGAACTCAACGCAGAAATGCCAATAATTGAAAACATAGAGCTTTCCTGCGTGAAGAAAGAAGACGCCAGAAGGAGGCAGAAAACTTGCTTACCTTTATTACTGTGGGGAAAATCTATGTTCTGAGCATGAGAGAGACCTCTTTCTACTTGCCTACCATAGGGGTTGAGTCTAAGTTTGCTACAGAGCTGAAGGTACCAGGAGCTTTAAATGATCTTTGTACAAGTTGTCTGACATACAACGCTTAGATTCCTACACAGACACTAGCTATAAAGGCATTTGGGGAATGCCTGGACTGCAAAAAACTCCACCTAGAGCGTTATAGTACTCTAGAGGAGTACGCATCAACCGATGATGGATTTCAGAGTACTGATCACCAGATGGGGGAGTCATATATTCTGTTAGAGATGGAGACAGCGCGAGCATGGATTCCTGCTTATTTTGAAATGAGGCAGCGCCCTCAACAGCCGTCGTTGATCACCATGGCATAATTTGATAACTTGATTAAAGTTAAGAAAAGAGAGTTTGAATTCTATGAAGAAGTTCAGGGAAGATTCATCAACATACTAGAATGCTTGGAGCTATACACCACTGTCTTCTCTGAAAGCGATGAAAGAAGTATTCTCGACTGCATCTTTAATCTAAGAGATAGAGGTTGAGCAGGCCTTCTGATGGAAAGAACATATTCTGAGCCACAAAAATGGATGTGTGGAAAGGACATGACCACCATACAATGTGGCTACTGTTACAGCTTCACTAAGGACAAACTAATAAATCCCCTGGGGATTTTGAGACACGATGAGGTGGACCCGTTACCTCCCATGATAAAATGGATGATCAAGAGAATGGTCCGATGGAGCATACTTCTAGCTGACTGTATTCCCAACAACTCTATCATCATTATATACGATGAAGGTGACTGCATTCCCCAACATATAGGCCATCATGATTTTGTGAGACCTTTTTGCACGATCTCTTTCATGAGTAGAAGCAACATTTTATTTGTTAAAGAAATAGATTTCATTGGCCCTAGTGAGTTCAAAAGATCTGTGGAGATTTCATTGTCAATGGTTTTAGTGCTGGTTCTTAATAAAAATGGAGCATACATCGCCAAACATTGCATTCCAGGGGTACAACACCGCAGAGTGTCTGTAACTTTCTGAAGAATGGGAGACAGCAAGATACCATATGGATTTTGGCTGGACCCAGCTTTGAAAGAGCTACTGCCTTATGAGCTATGAGAGGGTTTAACCTCTAAGCACATTTAAAGGGAACTCTTGTCATGGAGCGTGGCTTAGTAGGTCAGCTCGATCAGGAGCTCACTTCACTAGAGATGGACACTCAGGAGACACCTTTTTGTATTATGTTTTGACATAACACATATAATGACATACGTATAAGATATGCTCAACTTGTGATATGTACCCAACATGAGATATTTTTAGATGTACTTTGATGCGTTCATCATATTGTACCTTTTTAGACTTTGGCATGTTCTCAATCAGTAACACCTGTTGAAGCAGATTAATGAAACCTCTTTCAGAATTTTGGTCTATTTGTTCAATAGCCCTTATGTACGATGGATAAAAGCCATAGAACCATACGTTGGTTCCAAACTACAATAAACGATGAACAAAATAATTAAAACTAGATAATAATAAAATTCAAACAAAATACTTTTTTTTAAAATCAACCAACAAAAAAATTTGAATTTTGAAAATATATCATGATAATTAAATGTGATAAAAACAACAAGAAAAGAAAATAAATCTATTGAGTTGATTCTCTCGATTTTGAGGTCTCTTACTCTTTACACGTGCAGCACGATTATCCTTGTTTGCACTAATTCTCTTCACAATCCCGACAAAATTTCATATTCTGCTCTGCACAAAACCTTATAAAATTTCACATATCTTCCTCCCAATGACAACGTTTTCACATGACACACATTTATGAGTTCAACAATGCCAAACTTTCTGCACTACCTTCGGGTTGTTCTCGGAGCCAGTACTGAAATGTTATTTTCCTTTCCACTACTTCTTGGGTTGTATATAGGCCACGGAGCTTTCCTTCCCAATATAGTGACAACTCTCCGTCAACCTTTTGGTCGGATGTGAGGCATCAAGCTTCCCTTCCTGATGGAACACACATCTTCTAGATTGTTATATAACCCCCTTGAATGGGGCATGACCTCTAATTCTCTACTCTCAATCTTTAAGAAAGGTATAAGACTCCCTTGAACGGAACACAACATCCTATTCTCAACCTTTTGAAATTGGTATAAGACCCCCTTGAATGGAAAAGAACATCCAATTCACTACACACATCTTTGAGATTGGTATAAGACCCCCTTGAATGGGACACGGTATATAATTCTCTACTCTTAATCTTCAAGATAGATGTAAGACTCCCTTAAACAGAACACAACATCCTATTCTCAAACTTTCAAGATTGGTATAAGACTCCCTTGAATGAAATATAGTATCCTATTCTCAACCTTTTGAGATTGGTATAAGACCCCCTTAAGTGGGACACGACATCCAATTCTCTGCACATATCTTTAAAATAGGTGTAATACCTCCTTCAATGGAACACAACATCCTACTCTCAATCTTTGAGGTCAGTACCTAAATTTCGACTCTCCTTTTCGGGATTGATACCTAAATTTCAATTTTCATTTCAGGGTCAGTACCTAAATTCTAATTCCCTTCTTTTGAGGTTGGTACCTAAATTCTGACTCTCCTTTCCGGGATTGATACCTAAACTTCAATTTCCATCTTGCGGTTAGCACCTAATTACTAATTCCCATCCTCTGAAAATATTTAAAACTTGATAATTTCAAACCCACTCTCCAGTCCCCAATAAGAGTTCCTACTCCTTAATTTCAACCAAATATGCACTTGCTATTTCCCTAGCAGGAACAAATATCAATCAAATTCTACACTCCTTCTATGTTGTTGACTTAGGAGTCTATATTGGTTTTGTTGATTTTGTCGGTCAACGCCAATACGCGCGGTGTGTTTTCCCAATACAACCAACCTCATGGGGGTCCATTTTTTGACCTCACTTTTGGTTGAGGTTTAGTTCTCCCTCTTTAGTAGCTTAGGTTCTAGCCATAGGATCATTCTGTTGACTATTCCTAGAAAACTAGAAAGGAACCCTCACCACTATAAACTCTAAGCTCTTCCTTGCTCAACTTGAAGTTCCACATATTGGTCCTGACCTCTAGCACTTAGTAGGTGGAATCAGTATGGGGAATCTCAAGGAGAGTCCTTATAGGATTACTTGACCTTAGGTTTGACTATGGGTGTTGGACTGTAGCTAGTTCACTCACTACACTCACAATCACCCACATTCACTCACAATCTTAAAACCCAAAATTGTAGACTTTGATCCCTTGATCTTTTGGGAGACTCATGTAGATGGTCCCCTACACCCACTAATGAGGATTTCATTGGTCCATAGCTCATATAGGATGGTTGGCACCCCAATTCTACCGAAATATCCAACTTGGTCTTTTGCCCTTAAATCCACCCAAATTAGCTAAATACCATTGAAACCCTAAATTTGGTCAAAATCCTTAAATTCACCCAAAATACCCAAATTTGTTCAAAAATCATCTCAAACCATTTCAAAATACCCAAATTGCCCAAAATTATCAAAATACCCCCAAACTTGCCAAAATTAAAAAATACCCTTGGCTCCCCAAACTTTCCAAAAACATCCAAAATCACTTCAAATGTCATCAAAACCAATTTGGACCCTTCAATTGAACCCAATTTGGCCAATTTGACCATTTTGACTAAAACCCCCAAATTGCCTTTAAAGGCCCAATTTCCCCAAATTCACCTCAAATGTCCATCAATTTGGACTCAATTACCCTCAATTTCAATTATAAACTCAAATTAATGTTTTATTTGATCAATACAAACTAAATCCAAGCCTAATTGGCCCATGCTTTGAGCTCAATTTTGATCTAAGTCAAACCCCCCAATTTTAGCCCTATAACTTAATCTCACTTAATTGAGCCCCATAGCCTACTCAATTTGCCCCAATTTGAATCCTAAACTCTTCATAATGCTCTTATATAAAAAATTAAAGTTTCAATTGGCCATGGTGAGGCCTCAATTTTTTTTAATTTTAACCCAAGTTCAAAATTCCCAAATTTGCCCCAAATTGGCTATCTCCAAATTCCTCCAAATTGAATGCCCTAACTCTAAAATACCCAATTTATGTTGGAAACTATTTATGATATTCCTATAGACCATTATCAACCATCAATTTGGACTTAGCCCAACTTTTGCCCAACCTAGATCCAAGTCTAGTCCAACATGCCTAAATTGTCCAAAATCCTAAAATCCTTCAAATTGAGCTTCCAATTGACCTTAAAATTACTTCAATCCTTCACCAAAAATCTTCATGACAATCGTTTACATAATGTTGATCAATCAATTGAGCTCAAAGTCATGACTATCCTAAAAATTGCCAGGAGGAGTTTTTAAAGTCCTAAAAACAGCCTTGGACGACTGAAAACTTTCTATTTTTGAATTCCAAGGCCTCCACTTCCAGAAATACTTCTAGACATAGAGTTTTCAATAGAGGAAATTTTATCAATTTTGACGTGCAAAGATTATATGACAAAGTTATTGTAACAAAGAGGCTTATCAAGGGGAGAGGCTTTGTCAATCACAGATTGATTAATCCAAGTTCTTTGATTGATAAAATCATTGTACAAAGGTGATGAGAAGTTCTATGCTACACTACCTCTACATTTTTTGTACCAGTGGTGAAAAAATTCTATACAAACTTACATGGAATTATCCAAGGAGTTGTCATCGTACGAGGTAATCTCGTATCATTTACTCATGTGTGAATCAATGAGTTGTATATGATAGAAAATGTTTGAATCTGTCATTATACAAATTTCATCCCTACAAGAGATTTGATGCAATACGTCTATAATTTTCTGATGGATGAAAGTGATACTTGGGAAATGCAAGATGAAGGATATGTTAGTTTCTCAGCTTCATTGCTTAATCCAATATCAAAGCACTGACATTTCTTCATTTATGTAAAAATTACTCCCTACGATGAAAATTAGTAGAGTCACCAAACAAAGTGTTCTTTGAATTATTGCATTCAGATGAAAAAACTCATTGATATAGGATATATCATATTTAAATATGTTATGGGTATTATTATGAATAGACAAATTTATGGGCTTGGACTTCCTTCCACAATTTTCTTACTTTGCAGTCAATCTCAAGTTCCATATGAAAGATGGGAAAAAGTTTTATTACCTTGGGAGCCCAGGATACCTATTGATGATAGTTATGTTGGGAATGAGAATGAAACATTAGATACTATCTTATATCACTCATCACATGATTCAACCCCATTGATGCCACCAATAGTTGGAAGTTAACTTGTTGTGGAAAAGATATTGAAGAAAATTGAAAGAGAACTTCAGAGTATTACAAATGCAATAAGAGATCTTTAGTACCTTTTTGTTCTCCTATATTGGAGGATGAAAGAAAATTTTGATCATACTGGAACATTTGAAACAGGACTAGTGTGGATATTTAAGGAAAAAGAATGGATCGAAGAAAATTTGACTGATCAATTCCCATACCGACCCTTCTACAATTTGTATGTTAATTACCAATTGATGGGAGATATCAGAGGAGAAGAAAGCATTGAAGATGAGATAACATAATTAAAGCATTTGGACTCTCTCTACTAGTTTAAAAAACTTATGTACTTAATGTAATTGTGTGGATTTGATTTAGTTTGTTTTGCTTTAGAATTCTAAACTTTGATTATGTGTATAGTTTTATGTCAGTGTTTAGTGTTGTGGCTTGATTTTGATGCTGATTTATAATTTATTTACTTAATATGTGTGAAAGTGTGATTAGAAAAATGTGTTTGTAAAAGTGTATTTTCATATATAAAAGTTAGTTTGATGTGTTTGTGAAAATGATTGTTTGTGAAAATGTTTGTTTGTGAATTATTATTAGATATAAATTTGTTTCTAAAAATACTAAAAAAAATTGGAGAAAAATGAAAGGAAATTGAAAATTGAAAAAATTGAAAAAATTGAAAAATAAATTTTAGGCCTTCAGCGTCGACGGCGCTAGCTTGGGCGCTGACGGCGCCCTTGACCCGAGAACAACCTTTAACTCCTTAAATTTACAATTTTCACTATAAACCTCCATTTTTACCCATTGAGTCACCTTCGACCTCTAATTTTTGAACTTAAGGCTTGCATTGGCAAATGAACTTTGGATTTCATCTTCTCTAGGTAAGAGCTACACTTTGAGTTAAAAATTTTTTATTTCACCAAGGATTTATCTCACATTACCTATATCCGAAAATTTTGAAATTTATTAAGAGATTTTGAGAAATTCCTTGTGTGAAGAACTCTTACTTAGTGGATTTAAGTTTAAAGTGTATTACATTGTGATTTTTGAAATTTTTGTAATTTATTCAATTTTTTTTTGAATTTTCTCTAGATTTCCCATGGCACCAAGAATAAGCAAAGGAAAAAAAAGAAAGTAGATTATGATGAGCAAAAATTTGTTAGCTTCAAGGCTATTGCTCGATTCAATAGTCTACTTGAGCATAAAAAAATAATTTCATATTGTGGATTTAAAAATTGGGGAGGAGAGATCGAGTGACTGATCAATGCTCGACAGTGGAAAATTTTCTCTTATTTTACTGTTGATGCAATTATTGGTATAGTGATGGCATTCTATGCCAATTTTACTGAAGCTTCTGATGATTTTGTTTTTGTTCTTGGAAAAATGGTGGAGTTTTCTCCAAGTAAAATTAATGAGTTTTATCTGTTGGAAGATGTTTATAATTGCCAGTATAAATCATTTTCTGCTACTGATGAGGCCTTGGATGAGGTTATTTCTTTTCTTACTGATGGAAGAGGGACTTGGAAAGTCAAAAATGGTGTTAAAGTCAATTTTTCTAATTCTATGCTTAATGTAGTATATAATGCCTAACACTACTTTATTTCTGGAAGAATGATTCCTACAAATCATCATAGTGAGGTGACCAATGATAAAACCATCCTGAACTTTTGTATTCAATATGTAATGAGGATAAATGTAGGATCTATTATCTATATGAACATTAAATCGATTGCTTTGTGAGATACCACTGGTAGTTTGGCACACCCTGCACTTATTTTTACACTCTGTGAATAGGCAAGAGTTGATGACCTGCATAAGAGAGCATAGAGCCTCTAAGACCTATTGGGCCTGCCAATATAAAGACATGAATCTCATGTTGATTGGAGATCTGGGAGTAAGACCAGAGATATTCCTTCTACTTCGAGGACCTCTACTTCTATTGACCCTACTAATAGAGAACTTTTAGATTAGATGATGATCCAGCAGGGAGATATCTTAAAAATGGATCATAGACTACAAAACATGGATTCAAGAAATACTCACACTGATGATTTGATGCGACAAAAGTTTGAATATGATGTTGCTTATGATGATGCATTGGTGAGATACTTAAAGGGTGGTCATTCAGTTCAGTTTCCTACTCACCCTATTTTTACTCCATACCAACAACAGGATGTAGAAGAAGAAGAAGATGATGATGATGATTGGTGATTTTTCTTTTAGTTTATGTTTGATTGTACTTTGTTATTTTGTTATTTGTTTTTGTTAAATTGTTGAGACTATTTGTTAGATTGTGAGACTTGGTTTTATAGTTATGTTGAGTTGTGAACTATAGTTTGTAAAACTAGTTTCATTTCTGAAATTCAGTTTAGTTATGTTGCTAGTTTTTCTATTTCATTGAATGCATTGTAATTAACTCTTTCTCATCAAATTTTATATGTATTATGTGTAATTTAATGTTTTAAGTTTTGTAGCTTTTTATATTTGCACCTGCAGTATTTTAGAATTAAAGTTTCAAAATCAGAACCTTCAACAGGCATGTCTTTTATTTATATATTTAATGTTTTCTTTCACCCTTTATTTTTCAGTTCTTCATGCTAAAACTTTTAAAAATTTAAGTTTGGGGGGAAATGAAAAATTCCTTTTTTAAGTAAAAAACTTAATTTTATTTGTCCTCACTTGGCTATATTTTCAAAAATTTTAAATTTAACATGACCTTTGGTATTAGGGGTTAACATTAGATAACTATATTTATGTTTCTAAATATATAGTAAACTTAAGTAAAAACTTTCAATAATAAAGGTTAATTTTAAAGATTAAGATATTTGGTATAAAAGAAAAAGACTATGTTTTTCTATTTTAAGTAAAGAAAATTGTATTTTTAAAATATTAAAAATCTCAAAGGTTTATGTAAGAAAAAAATAATTAGACTTTATAAAATCTTTAGGCTAATATAAATTTGTTAACTGAAGAAATGCGACAAGTTTTTGACTTTACGAAGAAGATAGTGAAGTTCAAAATCATTAAAGGCTATACAGATATAGTAATCCTCACATATAAAAAGAAAAAAAATAAAATCAAATAAAAATAAAAGAAAAGAAAAGATGTGGGAAGAAGCTTGAGGAGATACCTAATTAAAAATTAGCTTCACTTGAATCAAATTAAGAAAAGAATGCTTGCTACATTTTCTAAAATTTTATTTGAGTATTATTTCATTTACTAGTAAAGTCTTATGAAGTTCTTTTTCATACGAATACTTTAAGTGACTTTAATATGACAATTTGCAATTTTTATTGAAAAGAATAGAGAAGGAGAAATTTTAGACTTAATTGCTAAATATTCTAATAGCTTTAATATTAATTAGAATTTTTTTGAATTTTTCTTAAGTTCAGCTATTGAATTTAGTGGACTAAGATATGAAAATCTAGAAGTTAAATTCTTTACCATAAGTCATATTTTTACATAGTAGAGGAGTTACTTGAGGACAAGTAACATGTAAGTTTGGGGGATTTTGATACACCAAAAATATATGCATTTTTAGACCCATATTTTATACTCATTTTGGTGATATTGTACTTTAATGGAAGGTATTTTTATGTTTTCTTGAAGGTTGTTGAGTTTTAGGACTTAAAGCAAAAATGAAGTAAAAAGAATGAAATTTGGAGGAAAAATGAAGAAGTTGAAATTTATTCAGCGCTGACGGCGCTAGAGCGCCGACGACGCGGTTTGACAGAGAACATTGAATTTAATTACGGGACACTGGCACCAACGACACCAACATCGGTTCAACCCAATTTCTAGAAGATTCAATGAATCTGGAAGCATTTTGAAGAGTCTTTGGAGGCATCTATTGGAGAACTGACTCTAGGCTTAATTTGGAGCCAAAATTGATCAGAAAAGCGACTTTTCCTGTCATTTCATCTCTCCATTCAACCTTCTACAAATAAAAAATTTTTCCATTCTTCATTCCACAACCATTTGTTTAATCTCTCTATTAGAAACTTCAGCTAACCCACTGGTTTGAGGATGATACCCTGTAGAGATTCTGTGAATAATATTAAATTTTTTTGTCAATCTCTGAATATATTTATTCCTAAAATGGGATCATCCATCAGTGATAATCATTCTAGGCATTCCGTATCTAGTGAAAATATTTTTCATCAAAAATCCCAAAACAGTTTTAGCACCACAACGAGGTAAAGCTTGTGCTTCAATCCACTTAGAAACGTAGTCCACTGCAATTATTATATATAAGTTCCCAAATGAAGGAATAAACAGTCCCATAAAATCTAATCCCCAAACGTTAAAGATCTCAACTTCCAATATGAAATTTAGAGGCATTTCATTTCTTCTAGATATATTGCCTACTCGTTGACATCGATCACAAGTTTTTATATATCTATAAACCTCTCTAAATATGGTAGGCCAATAAAATCCAACTTGTAAAATTTTATAAGCAGTTTTATCAATCCCAAAATGTCTTTCAAATTCAGAATCATGACATTTCTAAATGAACAGCTCAGTTTCTTCATAAGGTACACATCTCTTCATAATAAGATCCTTACATTGTTTATATAAATAAGGCTCATCCCAAAAATATGCTTTCGCATCATGAATGGATTTTCTTTGTTGTTGCAATGTCAGCATAGGTGGCAAAATATCACTTACAATATAATTAACAATATCAGCATACCATGGTATTTTCCACTCATTAATATTATAAAATTCTTCATCAAGGAAACTATCTATAATTTCATTGTCGGTGTTAGATAATTCATGGTTTTCTAATCTCGATAAATGATCAGTAATTTGATTATCAGTTCCCTTTCTATCAATAACCATAAGATCAAATTCGTGCATCAATAGTATCCATCCAATCAACCTTGGTTTAGCATCCTTCTTTTGCATTAGATATTTTATAGTAGAGTAATCAGTATGCACAATACATTTAGCTCCAATTAAATAAGATCTAAATTTATCTAAAGCATATACAATTGCGAGTAACTCTTTTTTTTAATAATATATTTAATTTGTGCATCATTAAGAGTTTTACTAGCGTAGTATATTACTTTTAAAATCTTTTCGTACTTTTGTCCAAGAACAGCTCCAATAGCATAATCACTAGCATCACACATCAGTTCAAATGGTTTCTCCCAGTTAGGTGAAACTATAATAGGGTTGTAATTAATTTTTCTTTTAATAACTCAAAGGCATTTCATAACTCAGTTAGGTGAAGCTTTCAGTAAATTCAAATTCCTTGTCCTTTTCTAAAAGTTAGCATAAAGGTTTAGTAACTTCTGAGAAATCTTTAA